>JANSVA010000001.1:22690487-22705783 GCA_025504915.1 Erythroxylum reticulatum
CCCAAATCTAACACAACACCACCAATTTTTAACCTCAATTCTACCATCATCCAACAACCAACACAATCAAACAATCATAAATGTCAAAATGCCATGAAAAATTTAACAAATATCAAAATATCAATCGGTCTTCACCAACGGTGTGAGGTGTGCGATGTGCGACCGCGAGGAGGACGACGGTGAAGGTCGGACGTTGTGCGGTGGACGCCAGACAGTGGACCTCAGCAGGCAGCGACGCCTTCGAGCGTGCGGTGTGCGGTGTGGCGAAGACGATTGAAGGCCAGACTCGAGGGGAGGCGAGGCGAGGTAGGCTGGAGACGAGACACGCAAGAGTCGGGGCTGGGGACGGCGAAACGGAGAGAAGAAGATGAAGAGAGAGTAGACAGTCGGGGGTCGGGGAAAGAGGGTAGATATTTAGGGTTTAATTTTTTTTAATTGCAAAATAGTCCCTGTAATTTTGTTTTTTATGGATTGGTCCCGAAAAATTCCGGTATTGGCTGTACCGGCCGGTACCGACCGAAATCGGATGGTACTGACCGGAATTCATTCCCGGTACTATTTTTCACAGTTCCGGTACCGTTTTTCGGCCGGTACCGGTTGGAACGGTACGATATTCACGACATTGCTCTTAATATTAAAATGGTGCATTTAAGAGGGAGGTTGAGTTTAAATAGAAGTGGGTCCTGCTTTTATTTAAACAGTGTTGTTTGGTGTCTGAGTTTAAATGGAAGTGAGACCTACTTTCATTTAAATGGTGCAGTTTGGAGCAACAAACGCAGTAGATGCAGCATATTGAAGATGTAACAAACGTAGCAGATAGACTCACCATTTTGAAGTAGGAGACACAACTTTTGAAGAAGCAACGAACATAACGATCTTGCGTTCTTCCTTCCTCAATCCATAATTTTGTTTTTGTTCTTCCTCAAATGATTTTAGTCCCACTGTAATTATTTCTTATTCTCACACATCATTTCTAATGTTAGAAGCAACTCGCATGCTCTTTGGGTTTTTGAACAAGAATTTGACAATTCATTGTGGTAAGTCCATTGTTGTCTAGTTTTTATGTTTTTATATATGTGGTCCTCTAAATTTGCTTATTTATGCTTGTTTGTTTATGATTGTATGTTGTGGTCCCCTATGTTTGTTGAGGTGTTGGATGTAAGTTGTGGTCCTTTATGAATGTGAAGACTGGATTTTGGTACTGAACTTGTTAGTTTTCTCCATATTTAAAAAGATGATACATTTTTGTCTCTCTTAAACATTTCGGTCAATGAAAACTTCCACCCAGCTAACTTGAAATAATAAATGTGGTATATACAATTTGAGGATTCTTATATATGTATATATATATAGTTTGTGACTGCTCTACCCCTACATGTATCTTATTCATGCATTAGGCAAGAAATTCATGCAGAAGAGATTAATAATACCTAATGAGTTCTGTACTATACTAAGAGTCAACCTTCTAGTAGTTGTATCTTCTCATAGATTTTCATTAAATTTTGGTGTAAAAGACATATTAGAAGCATAAAACATAACTAAAGAGAAAAAGTAAGAAGGAGAGAAGGTTTTCAAACTATACTATCTTTAATTCAACAAGGTGAAAAAAGTTTTAAGTTTGTAAGTATACCTGTACAACAATGAATGAGTACATTGTATGATTAAGTTCCCAATGGCCCAATTTATGGCAATGACTACTACAATTTCCTCATCACTTTTGCACTGCAAGATATGACACAACATGATTAAACCAAAAAGATATGATATATCACTTAGGGTTGTTTATTGTTGTTGTGTCATTTGCATAAATGATTAGGTCCTTATATCATTCCTCTGGCATATTGGTAGTTGAAACATTACGAGTTTTGAAGTGTATGAACACTCAAAATTTTACCTTATAATTGTGACATATTGTATGGACTAGGTCTAATGTTTTATAAATAAGTAGAGAATACAAGTCTAGTTTGTGAGGATTTAAGATGCATAAGCTAATGTTGCTATAAAAACGATGGATTAGAAATGAAAAAAATTGTTGATTTAATAAGTTAAAATAAATACTTCAACTAGAATAGTCAAGTTATATGATAATTTATTAGTATCATGTTATGATGCATGATTATTAGTTTAAGTTTATATATGATGCATGATTATTAGTTTAAGTTTATGGAGATTATTTTATCAAATTTGAAATCTTTAAATGCTTATGTTATCCTCTAATTGTAAGTTAGCACTCCAAGCTTTCACAATTGTGCATGTAGTATCCATTATTGTTGGCCCCCAAATTTTTTTCTTGACGAATAAGTATGATTTACATCAATTATAAGATCTTTATGAAAGTTTGTAGAGTTAATTATTATGCTGATGTTAGAAAGCTTATATGATATGGGTTGATTGAACTAAAATGTTAAGGTTATAAGTATGTTCAAGGGTAATTTTGGAAAGGGACTTAAGGATAAAGAACATAAGGCATATAAGGAAAGATTTGAATTAAGTTAGAGTTAATATAGTGTTTAAGAAGATTAAAGGAGTTAAGAGGAAAATGAAAGAAGTGGCAAAATAGGAAGACCAAAGGAGAGGAGGGGTATTTTTGGAAGGACAAGTCCAAAATGTGGTCTTACATTTAAGAGAAGGAGAAAACATGATTTAGAGATTGGAGAAGAAGCTAGATATGTGGATGAAAAAAAAGAGAGAAGCACGAAAAAGAGAAGAGAGAGAGAAAGAAGAGAAAACAAGCTAAGGTTTCAATTTTCTTAGCTTTCAAGAGAGAGTTTGAGGTGGTTCAAGAAGAGAATAATGTAGAGGAAGAGAAGAGCTTCCATTTAAGCCAAGGATCTCTTCACTTGGTGAAGAATCAAGGAAATCAAGAAAGATAAAAGAAGCAAGGGATCAAGAAAGGGAAGAGGGATAAGATAAGAAGCATTTTTGAGCAAATTTCTAAGCAAGGAAATCAAAGTGGGTACATGTTTATAATAGAGTAAATAAGCTACTACTATTTTTCTTTAAATAAAAAAAGTTTATTAATTTCAATTGCATCATAAGTGTTACATTTATTGCTTGAGAATGATTTGTGAAATTGTTATACGGTTGCTACATGAATTGTGTTAATGTTTGATGAAAAGATTTTAAAATGGATTTCTCTATGAAAAGATAAAATGTTTATGAAATCATATTTTCGAAATATCTCATGTCTATGAAAAGTAAGTTTTCAAGAAGTGTCATTTTGGGCAATAAGTTTATAAGTCATGAATTACATATTATGTGGGTTTATGGTGGTCCCCTAAGTTCAGTCACGTGCATGTTGACCAAGTTATAGGTTTCTTCTGCCTACCCGCTGGTGGCATGGAGCTCCTTCATAGACTCCCTTAAGTTCATGGCTTCACAAGACCCTTATGAGAATTGTGTAGTACGTTCTGTTTTTGGACCTACCCAAACCATTCTGTTGTGCTTATGTGCTTATGTCATGTTAACAAGTTTGATGCATTCCTGTTTTGTAACTTATGGATTTTGGCTTTAAATCTAAGAAACAGGCATTTTACGAACTCATTGAAAACTTTTCTATGATAAGTAAACGGTTTCAAAGGTTTTGCTTATTTTTTTGTTATAAATTGTTACCCACAAGCTTTCAAGCTCATCCCCTTTTTAACCCATCTTCAGGTGATAGCTAAGAGATCAAGTGATCAAGAGCTTAAGGGAAATTCTCCAAATTTGCTCAATTTGTATTTTGAGTTGATTTTAGGAAAGCAACAAGTTTGTTTGTTCAAGAGCCATATGTAAATTTGGGACTTTGAGATGATGTTGTAATGTGGTTTAGAATGTCATTAAAGATTTGTAAAACTTTATTCTTTTGCTATTAATGAAATGTGAATGATAATGGATGATGTGGGTTAAAATTAGATATACGTGAAGAAGTTATCAACTTGAGTTGATAATTTTGGAGCATGAATTGTTGATACATATATATGTAGATAGACATGTATACCTAAGTGAGATATGTGGAAAGGAAAGACAAGAATTATGATTGAACAGATGTAGTTGGATGTGATGCAACAAATGAGTTAAGTTCTGAGAGTTTAATGAAGTCAATTTGGTAGTTGAATGGTTATGTTAAGGACATTCCAAGGTGACACCGTGCAAAATTATAAGCCTTCCATAGGGTAAAATTTATGTTATGAATTAAGGGAAAACTTTGGATTGATTTAGGCTAAACTAGACCAAATTGTTTTCAAGAAAGTTTTAGGTCTTTCTTTTAGCTTTCCAACAATATATAGTATGGAATTTTTGGACCTCTGGATCGAAAGTTATGGTTGTTAGAAAGGAAAATACTTCAGAGTATAAAGATATATCGTCTGTAAAGATGCATTGTCTATGATGATGTCATTTCGTCTGTAAGGATGCATTGTTTGTAAAAATGTATCATTTGTAAAGACGCCTCGTCTGTGATGACCTCATTTCGTCTGTAAGAATACATTGTTTGTAAAGATGTATCGTCTGTGATGACGTCATTACGTCTGTAGGGATTTATCGTCTGTGAAGATGTATCATCTGTAAAGATGTATTGTCTATGATGATGTCACATCGTCTGTGATGATGTCATTACGTCTGTAGGGATGCATCGCCTGTGATGACATCATATCAGCTATAGAGTTGTATCGTCTGTAAAGATTATAGTAACTATGCAACAACTCATTTATCAACCTGGAATCCAAAAGAGCCAATTAGATCATATGCATATCACCCAAGAAAGAAACAAGGATATAACTTTACGATCTAGTTACATTTCATTCTTCCCATCTCATCTCTGACATTCTTTAATTTGATTCAAACAGGAGGAGATTTGCTCCAACTATAAACAGTAAAAATATCATCACATTGCAATAATAAGAAATTGAGAGGAAGGGATCCCATAATTGGTAAGGACAACAAAGAAGTGAAATGCTAGGCATAATTGATTTAGAGAACCTTAAGTACAATCAAAGAAGGCATTTCAAGCATGATCTTATCTATAGATATATATTTAAAATGCATGAAATAGATTCCATTTAATATGTCAAAACAACTTTATCATACAGATTGCATCAACATTATCATATGATATAATTGCTATGGCACGTCTACCAGGCTTAAGGCTAAAATTTGACCACCAAAAGAAACAATGACACTTGATTTAGCTTATCTGTACATCCTCTGAAATCGTTCTTTCAACTCACTATTTGTTTAGCATACAGGAAAATTTCATGCTCTACTAGGTTGGAAATTTTTAGAAGTTTCATTTATAAAGGGCAAAAATGCAGACCAGTGAACACCTCTGATGAAGCTACATTGACTCCAAGCATTTATAGAGAAATGTATACCACATATGCATACAAATTATAGTATAGTATTAAGGCAAGACAGATGATCATTTTCAAAATTGGTATCCACACTATCAAAATAACAACATATTTGAAAAACAACCCAATTCGATGACACACAATAGAATTCAATAAAGACAATACAATTAGACTATTTGGTGGCAATGTTATTTTGTAACAATGATATTGTTATATATTCACTCAATATTCTGGCTGCTAGTAGTAATTACCTTATTGATCACAAGCATTCACACATTTAACTTCCATACTTAGACCAAGCATCAAATATCGATTGATTTGTAATCTATCCAACACTACTTCATCGAGAGATGCAACACCAAAATATATTTACCTTGAAAGTGAAATTGAAGATACAAAAGATGAAAGTATGAAGAACTATGGCATCACACAACTTTCAAGTTGCACTCAAATAAAGAAAATGGAACAAATGATGAAGATATAGCAAATGTTATTGATCGTCAGTTTTTAGGAGGTGGTGAACGATGCGATTTTAACAACAGACGTGGAGGTTGTGGTGATGATATAAAACAAGCAATTGTTCCATAAGGATTGGCGATACATGAACAACAATTGATATCTGAAATATAGATTGTTGTTTGCAGAAGAAGAAGAAGAAGAAGAGGAGGAGGAAGAGCACTACAGATTAGGAATTTAGCATAATTAAAGATTGAGGAAGGAAGAGCGCAATAAGTCTACGTTTGCTACTTCAAAATGTTGCGTCTGTTGCTATAAAAGAATGGGTCTGTCAGTTGCATCTACATCTTCTTCCAAACGTTGCGTCTGTTGCTTCCAAACGACACCATTTAAATTGAGACTTATTTCTATTTAAACTCAAACCCCATATCGAGTATGTAAGACCCATTTTTATTTTCAAAAAGTTCCAATTTCTCAAATATTACTGTTCTGTGTGAACTTTCTCAAGTATTGAGCACCAACTCAAAACTTCACTGTAAACTTCGGTCTTTGAAATGCCCTTTTGGCGTTCCTGTTTCTTTTCTTTCTCGGAAAAGTAGAAATAGTTGGGGGATAGAACTTTAAGTTTTGATATTTGATTAGCTTTCACTAAATAATTATAGATCGAGTTTCTGTGTGCCAAAGAAGCGTCTCGTGATGATATGATGGCCCTTGCATTTGCGTCCAATCTACAAAATCTATGGCCTTTGTCGATTCTTAAATTCGATGATTTGAGGGAGTCAGAGCGATTGGTAAGAAAACTCTCGATTCCTGAAAGCACTAAGAGATTTGTTTATGCTGTTCGTGATCGTGAATCTCAATCCGTGATTTACATACTATGTGCTGAGAATTTGTCCGAGAGATCCACTGTTGATGCAGAGTGTCTTATTAGGGAAATTCGGCCTGACGCTGTTGTGGCCCAGGTGGGAAATTTAGGGTGGAGTGAGATTCAATTAGGAATGAATGAATTGGATGATTACGGTAAGGACCCAGTTCCGACTTCTTCCTTTGGAGTGCTTAAACGATGCTTTGTTGAGAAGATTACCAAGGAAAAATATGAAACTTTGGCTGCTAAGTTTGTTCTTAGGGAAATATTTGGAACTGGGCTTTACGAACATGTCTTGGTTGCCAAGAATGTGGCGAGAGAGGTTGGTTCATCATTTTTACTGATTGAAGCACCGGAATCTATTGCTGCTTCTGTCACAGATGATTTTTCAAATGAGATAAATGCTGGTAGCAAGGTTACTGGTGCATTTAGTGGCCTGGTTCCGAATACGGTTGGCTTGACGGTTCCGTCGAGGCTGAGAACATTTTGTCTCAATGATGATGTTCAAATACGGATGGTGAAGTTTTTATCTTTGAGTATGGATGCTTCTTTGCAGAAATTGAGTCATTTGAGTTCTGTTTCTGAGGCAGAATCTAAAGAGCTTGAACCATTTGACTCTTTTCAGGTTCCGACATTTGCCAGTACTTTCTATCCTTTGCTTGTGGATCTACACAACATATTCAACGATTTGCCATCAATTGGGACTGCTCTAGCCTTTGCACAGAGGATGTTGCATAATGTAAGCAGGGGGGAAGCCGTGGATGCTAGGATTGTATCTCAAGTTTATGCTTTCCGAATTGCAGTTGAGGGGCTGAGGATTGCTCTTAATGAAGCTGGTCGGTTGCCAATCCCAAGGTCGCGAAAGCTTGAGAAAGCCAAGATTGAGTTCTCAGAGCTTCCAGTTCAGGATAAGGGACATGCACTCCTTGCGCAGGCCCTTAAGAGCCAGACCAAGAAGTTCAAGACTGTAGTTGCTGTAGTGCATGCCAGTGGCTTGGCAGGTCTCAGGAGACACTGGAACACCCCAGTACCTCCAGAGGTCATGGATATGATTGAGCAGCATGTCTATGAAAGTGATGGGGAAGCTTCAGACAACACATGCAAGAAGTGGCTATTTACTAACCAACCTGTGGTAGTGGTTGGTGCTGGGGCAACAGCAGTTGTAGGAGCTTCATCTCTCTGCAAAGTTGTTCCTGCATCAACATTCATGAAGGTTGCCACACTCAAAATACCTGCTTCTGTCAAGCTTTTGCTACTTCAAACCAAGAGAACGATGGGAATAGCTATGAGCAAGAGTCTTTTACCAGCAGAAGTGCTGGCCAGGGTTCCAGGACTGGTAAATTCTGGAGCCAGTGCAACATCTGTCTTGAAGACGGCTGCTTCTGCTGAGAAAATCAGGATGGTCGTCCACAGCATGATAGCTTCAATGGAGAAAACTAGTTTTTCAGCAATGAGAACAGCATTTTATGAAATAATGAGAAAAAGGCGGCTACAACCTGTTGGTATCCTGCCTTGGGTAACATTTGGTTGCAGTATCACCACTTGTTCAGGTTTATTTATTTGTGGAGACGGTATTGAATGTGCAGCTGAATCATTTCCAGCAGCTCCTTCAATTGCTAGCTTGGGTCGTGGAATTCAAAGTTTGCATCAGGCATCTCAAATAGCAGGACAGAAAGATGCCAGCAGAATACAAAAATCTATAGAGCTACTGATGCAGAGATTGAGGAAAGTGAAGGCTCAGTGAGGTTACGAGTCAATCTTTTGTAGACATGGTCCTCCCAGAAAGTGATTGATTTTTGATATAGGAAATTATTGTACATAAAGAGTTGAGAGAACAGGGGTTAAGTGTGGCATCACGATTGTTTCTTTTTGTTTATAATTGACATATTCAACTGATACAGCTTCTGCTTTGATTAAGAAAAGTCTTATCCATACTATTTCATACAGGGAATAGCATGTAGATGGCTTTGCACTTTTTGTACAGTTACTGTTGCCC
Source organism: Erythroxylum reticulatum (assembly GCA_025504915.1). NCBI lineage: Eukaryota > Viridiplantae > Streptophyta > Magnoliopsida > Malpighiales > Erythroxylaceae > Erythroxylum > Erythroxylum reticulatum. The sequence continues at coordinate 22,699,135 of JANSVA010000001.1, forward strand.
GCTGATAATTCTGACATTTGTAAGTGCTTTCTTGTCTTTATTTGGATTTCCTTGTTATGCCAAAATTGTCATTGTAGATTCTTATTTAAATAAACTATCTTCATCCTGATACATAAAATTTATTAAGAACAATTAAGATCTTACTGAAATTGTTCATTTTTTTTTATTTGTCTGAAACCTATCGAAAACCTACGCTAATCAATTAAATTCAAACTTAAATCCAAGTCCTACACGAATAAGAAGTAAATAACATCCAAGTTTACTAGTTTTACACTAATAAGAAGTCCAGTAGATTCAAATATACTAATTCCTACGCTCTTAAGCAATTACACTGATAAAGATCAACTAGAAATTAAGATTTACCAATTCCTACACTGATAAGGATTCAATTAGGACTAGTACTCGCTCCCGAATGCCAACTTCTTCACTGCTACTATATAGACCTGTTTCATCAAATTATGGCATCAGAAAGTGTTGACATGGGTGATAAGCAAGATATTGGCTATACAGAACAATTATTTATGAAAGTTCAAAGTTTAAAAGTTTACCTTGAAGGTGTCTCAGAGTCTTCATATTCAATTCTCTTCAAGATACGACCAAGCTCAAGAATCATCGAAATATGGGACACAGGAATAGAAATCCGAACCCAACTCAAAGGAGAAACTATACAGCTTACACAAGACGAGTTTTTTTCCAAGGAGAGCGTTGCGCATGTGTTACTGTCGACTGAGGCAGTGACTTCTGTAATGAGCACAAAAAAAGTGCACGAGTTTGCGGACAGGATCGTAGAAAAATCAAGCAAGTTATTACTTGAGAAAGCTGAGAATGATAATGAGAAGTGCATCAGTAGTAAGAAAATCAGCAAGTTGGTTTTCTATATGAATTTTCTTGCGGTGAGGAGATATTGCCACAAAGAAAAACGCGTTGATCCTGTGTGTTGGTTTGACATAGAAAGCTTAGAGAAAGCGGTTGTAGATGAAAAACAAGATGATATGTGCAGCATCTGTTTAGGTAAGATTAAAGTTGGAGGGAGAGTGACTCGCATGCCATGCAAGCATATGTTTCACGATAACTGCATTGTACTGTGGCTCACCCTCAAGCATCGTTGCCCTCTTTGCCGCTTTGAGATGCCTTTTTTATCAAGTTCATCGTCTTGTCAATACTTGGAATGACTGATCAGTGATAAGTCATCCAAATTACACTTTTTTGATTACGAAAGAGATCTTGGTGTAAAGCTGTTGATGATAATCATATCAGAACATTTATTTAGAAACACCTGTGAATGAATTCTCTTTACTAGAATTTAACTATTGCATTACATAACTATTGCTGTATGTTAAGGTCATATAATTAATGACCCTCCTTCATCTTTCATAAAATAAGAAGCTTTGTACGCTAGGGTTTCTGTTAGAATACTCTGCATAGTTACTTAGTCAAGTTCTCAAAGCTCCGTCTATCTCCTACAGACCAACTTAATTAAAAGGCCTCGATCAAATATAACATCTTTGAATTAAGTTTATAAGTATACAAACTAATTCATGAATTAACTAATTAATTTAAGATTTATTGGATTTAATTTCAAAATTACACTTACCTTAAATGGTTATATTACTCCTAAAATATTTCAAAGAAAAGTTAATTTTACTTTAGATATGATTATATTATTTAGAATGATTATTACTATTAAATAAAAAGTTTTATTTTATTTCAATTATTTATGATATTGATGGAGTGTGAGTCTTAGAGTAATTTTGCCGGTTACTTCTTTATGACCATAAGGTCATATAGATATGTATGCTGATGAGTTGGATGGAGAGTTTAAATTTAAAATTAATATATATACATATGGATACATAGATAGATATATACATAGATAAATAGATATATAATTATTTTTAGATTAAAACTTAATTTGAAAAAATACATTTAAGTTTAGCTCATAAATAAATATTTTTAAAATTCCTCTATGATAATTATAAATTTTAATAAATTATTGAATTGTTTATTTAAATAAAATAAAGTTATTTTGAAATTAATATATAATTTATAAACAAATAATAATAAAAATTATAACAAAATTAAATTATACAAATGATCATAAAAATTCATAATTTTGATAAGATTAAATAATAAAATTTTGTATATGAACATTAATTAATAAAATTAATTATTGAACAACAATTATACTCTATGGTGACTTTAAGAAATAAACATTAATTTTTATATAAGTAAAACACTTAGTTTTTAAGTTCAAATGTAATTTTTCAAAGCTCAAAGTTTTTAATTTTTGGATTTAACTCAATTAAAAAATTGGATCAATTTATACATATCTACTAAAAATTTTCATCTTTAAAACATTTACCACGAAATTTGATTTTTAAATAAACATTAATGTGAGTAGTTAATCAAACATAAAAATTAAAAGATGTTATTCATGATATAATAATTTCATTGTCTATACTTATACATAAAATCATTTTATCATGAAAAATCGAAAAGATATGGTTTCACAAAATCTGGTTTTGTCGTAGTTGCTTTGAGTTGTTTTTATCGGTTGCTTGATACAAAGCAGCTATATCAGCAACTGTTAATTTTTCAGCAAAATCTAAACAAAAAAAATAAACACGCAAATAACAAATTGACAATTGAGATTTAGTAACGCAGATCGACGCTCCTTGTTTATGTTTACGGGGCTCTCACTCGACTTATTCAACTTTCACTTGTGATATAATAATTTTATTCAAGGCATCACAACATCGACTCATCTAACTCTTGACATTATCTCTCGTCTTCACATCCTGTGAAAATAAATCACTCTCAATAGCACGACCATTATGTGCTAATCTTAGTTACATAGGATTTTCACAACAACGTTTAATACTAAAGAGGAAAATTAAACAAATTAAATGATTGAAACAATAACGGCATAAACAAAGTAAAACAATTGAGATAAAGACAACTCTCCTAAATATTCAGCTTTTTTAACGAAAAAATGAGAAGTTTTCTACCAAGAAATTTGACATGAGCCTTTGATATCGTCACTGAAGCATCCCATATGCAGTAGCCGCTAAACTCAACAAACAAACAATTCTTTCATCATTGAAATGTCATATAAACAAGCATGTTTTCCTCTCAAAAGAATTGATTAAGTAGTTGTCCAAATTCCCAGTATATTCGTGTAAAGTACTGCAACATCAAATTACACAAATCACCAAAAATTAGTATTTCAAAAGTAACTCAAGATCATTGAAAATATAGCTGCTAAGTCATCATATGCTAGTCGTTTTTTCATACAAAAACAGTAACAATACAACCCGAAAATTCACACAATAGATAGAGAAAACATAGCTATCTAACGTCAATAGGTTACTTGAAAATTTAGCTGTTTTAGTTCGATAAAACTATAGTATCTGCACATTATCTTCGGCAAAATATAGTGATGTTCTTCCAATTAAATCTTACCTTCACTAGGATTTTAACCCAATTAAACCTTATCTTCAAGAATTTCATACAAGATAGAATACTCATTATAATCATATTCCTCATTTAACCAATTAGGTCCAATTATAAATAATGCCCAAAAAATAGTTAATAAGATGTCTTAACACATATCTGAATGTATCATTAAAAAAATTACTAGGCATTCTCTCGACTATTACGTAGTTCGATATGTTACGCACAGATTCAGCATTTGTGGTTATGTCAGTGAATATGATGACGAAATATTGTTGTGGATATATACTTGAATTAATATGGATGTGAAATTATATTCATGAATTGACCGAGAAGAAATAGAGACATAGGTGAAAATAAAATTTTGGGCTTGCCACGGCGAAGTTCAATATGTTTGCAGCAGCGTAAAATTCCCGAAGGGTCCAGGAGATTTTCTCTAATATGTTAGTCATGGCAAAGCTCGTCTTTACTTCTGAAGGATTTTTTTGTTCTAAATTTCCAAATTTCTAAGCCTTCCTCTACGTTCAACCTGCATGATCCTATTTCCGATGTTGGGCTCTAAAAACGGGGTCCAAGATGTTGTGTTATCAGAGCATGAAGATGGATCAATAATGGTTAAGGTGTTTTTCATTGGATTATGCCCAAATTATATGACTCCGGATAGTTGGCTAATAAGGGTTCTTTGAAATAACCTTACGATGGTTAAGCTCACGTTTTTATGATCTTTGAGTTGGACTCTAGAAACGAGGTCTAACAAATTATTTATTAGTTGATTTGAAATTGAATAACTCATTAAGCAATTTAAATAAACAATAGTTAAACATTATTAGTAAATTTACTTTTTGTTAATCAACATCCATGGAAATTTTTTTAATTTCCTTTTCAACAGATTGCTTTTTTTTTACTTGAATGATTCTTACTGAAATAAGAATGTTGGAAAAGACGTTAACAAAATATGATGTCATAATATTTGGAAGCTGATAGGATGAATCTATCAATTGCTGATTTTTTTTTGTCAAGAATCACGTAACTAAGGTGGCTGGATAATTTGTGATTGGGCAAATGTCCTTGTAGCTGCGTTTTTCTTGAAGTAGTCGCTACTGATTGGGAGTCTAACGAGTTGTGGTTACTTCTATTGATGCTTGCATGATTTGGCTGGACGATTGATGTGGGTGTGTTGTTAATTTTTTGGTTAAGGATTACGTATCTATTGCAACCCTTTTTTTGGCAAAATCACGCAGCCTGGGTTGATAGCATGTGTGCTACGTTTCTCCTTAATGAGTGTTGTTGATTGGGCATTTTTGCTGCTAAGATTTTTCTTTTGGTTTACACGATTATTTGGTTGGTGCTCTGGGCATATATGCTATATATGTTCTGATTAACGTCGTGTTGGGTTTTTGACTGCACATCTTTCTATTATTCAACGGGAGTTGACGGTGATTTTTGGGAGTTTTGCAGATGATTTATTTTCTGTTCTATATACTCTCTTGTGCTGCTGTTCTTCATCCTTCCTGTGACTTTTGGTGACTTGATTGTATGTTAATTGTGTGGTTGTCGATAGTGAAAGTAGTGTCTGAAAATTCTAGCAACCGAATACGACAATGTTCTCCATGAACAACTTTTCAATCTATTAAGAAAACTGTTTTTTTTCTTAAGCGTATTTATTTATGTTCTTTCTTATTTGAATCACTTAATTTGTTGATTCATGATCTTTTTTATTAAAAATTAAGAAATTTTTTTTGTTAAGGTTAACACGAATAAGTCATGTTAATAGGTGTAAATTATTTTCACAAATTGTAAGGATGAGAGATAGTGTCAATAGTTGATTGAATCAATTCAATTAAAGTTTGTATAAAATTATTATGTCAGCGAAAATAACAAGCTAAGTAAGGGTCCTACAGACGTAAACAAAATGTGTCAAATTGCGTTAACAAATTTCTTTTTTTTATATAAGAGGGAATAAGAAACCAATTATAAGACGTGTCTCGGGAAACAAACTCCCGACATATCTTCTAAGAGTAGTACATGACACCCAATGGGTGGAAGGTCAAAATAAGTAGTGTCGATCGCAAATTGCTCAGCATAGCTCGCTAGCCAGTCTGCACAGCGGTTCCTTTCACGATAGATGTGACGATGAACCACTGTCCAGTTCCGTGTGAACAATTCGTGAATCCCTTGAAAAATGAGATTATGGATCGAGGATCGGCTGGTCGAGGAAGAGAAGAGTTGGATGGCCACAGCTGAGTCGACTTCCAATTCAATCCGACGATACCCTAGAGTCCACGTGAGCGTGAGCCCTGTAAACATTTCCCAGAGTTCCGCAGGCACCGAAGAGCACCAACCAAGATTTTGGATAAACCCACCAAGCCAATTGTCAGAACTGTCTCTGAGGAGTCCGCCAGCTGAAGCCGAGGAGGAGGAACGGGTACAAGCTCCATCTGTGTTCAACTTGACCCACCCGAGAGGAGGTTTGCACCATCCTATGAGTTGCTCGTAGTGTTGGGGATGTCCAGTTATAAAGCTGCTTTGCCAAGTGGTTGACTTGTGGATCTGATCTACATAAGACACAATAACAGAAATAGATGAGGATGGCCAAATAAAATGAATATAAAAAAGGGCCCCATTACACCAAGCCCATAAGAACCAACAAGTCGTGCCAAAAACAGTCGACCACTCCTTTCTGAACACTCGTCTGTGGCCGTGGAGATTAGTATGGAGTGGTAGAGTGAAAAAATCAAAATTAACTATATCCGGCAGAAATGAGTTCCACACTTATCGGGCTCTGACGCAGTCTCTAATCGTATGAAGAGAGGATTCTCCGAAGCCGCAATGGTAAAAAGATCCGTCTGTCATGAGATGTCTGCGAACCCTATGTTGGTTAGTCAGTAACTTATCCTGTGTGAGGAGCCAGAGGAAAGACCGAATTCGTTGTGGGCCAGGCCAGTGCCAAATGGCCTTCCAAAATCCAGTAACTTCGGTGTCCTCCTGATCCCTAAGTATGGAGTAGGTAGAAGCCACAGTAAAATGACCAGTGTCGGACATACCCTAGGATAGCTTATCCTGTCTTAGGAAAGGCCTCGGGGGGAATGTTCCATCTATCAAACGGCATATGTCCATCAGGAGGGAGCCTTGCAAGGCGTCCCAATTCCAAGCACCGTCAGAGTCCACAAACTGATGGACACTTAGGTTACTATCA
>JANSVA010000001.1:22721586-22748988 GCA_025504915.1 Erythroxylum reticulatum
ATGTAATTCAAAAGCACCTTTAGGTTTTACCTTGCAAATGGTCAACCAATCTGACTTATCTCATCTTAAGCTGGGAAAAGGGACATAATGCACCTGAGTCACTTGCATTGTCAACATGAAAGGTTTAAATTGTCTAAATCTTCTTCACTAGTTGATTTCAACTAGATTGTATCAACTGTGCACTTTTGTTCCAACATTAGGAGCTGGATTAAACCATTCACACTTAAATATCACACTATATGGTAATGCGAGGTACTCAATTTCAAGTATCTCAATAATTTTACTATATTAATTCATCAATTCTCCCTGTATGCAAGCCCCACTATTTACTGTTGCCATGTTATAACCATGATATTCTGTATAAAATTTGTATCCATTAACAAAAGACATTGAATATGATTTAGTTCATAAAGGTCCTTTCACTAGATGACATATGAACTTATTCTCTATTGGATTTCCTGAGGCCCACATAAAAAATGTATCATATTAAACAGTATAATGTCATTTAAACAATTTGATCTGATAATTCGACCATTTCAACTATTGCAAGTCAAAACTTACATATTTCTCGAACCATTGAGGAAAGTGGCTTTCAACTTCTTTATTGATATAGCTTGTGTTTTTTAGGCATTAGCTGATGTAAGTATTCCTCATATAATATAAAAACATTATTATGTATTTTAGTTATAAACACCACTCACCTCGAAAACCCAAATAATCAATTTTAAAATTAACTTAAACTTACCGCACGAAAGGTTGAACCTCTTAGTAATTCAATAAAATATAACCATGGGTAGCCTCTATTTCTTCCTCTGTTAACATCCTTCTTGTTGAGTGTCCATATGTTCATTCGTGATATGTGAAAATGGATAAGTTACCATCAACTTCACCTACTTCACCCCATCGTCATTACTAGGAACTTTTCTTTCTCTTGAGTGCACATATGGCTTAAAATAATGTGAACAAAATACATTTGCTTCCTCTACTAAATAAGCATTACATATCAAACCTTAAACTCTAGCCTAATTTTTAACATTTTTCTTCAAATGATGCAAATATCTAGATTACAAATAGGGTTATTGCAGTTACTGATTAAAACATGCTATAAGTTTTATTTAAATATTAACTATAATTACCTCTCAAACAAATACATCCATTGATATTGAACTAGATCCACAAGTTTAGCCTTACGTGCTAAATGTACGAGTGTTGTGTCTACTTCTATTGCTTTTAATTGCCTTCATTTTTGGTTACAAATCCTTGTGTTTTGATCCAAATGTGAGATAAATTAAGAGGAAATGGTGTGAATATTGCATGAATGTTAATTGGATTATTTTGTGAATTTTGATTGAAAGTTGAAGGGAAAGTTCATGTAAATTTTGTATGAAAAAGAAAAAAAGTGGTGACTTAACTTGGTGTTAGTCATGGTGGTGACTTAACTTATCACCACCGTGATAAGCACCAAAGTGTTAGTCACAGTGGTGACTTAACTTATCACCCCGTGACAAGCACCAACATATTAGTCACGGTGGTGACTTAACTTGTCACCATAGTGTTAAATTCCCTCATAAGGGTGACAAACATAGTCATCCTATGACAGGTTTTTCCTTTTAACTCGTCTAATTGTTACATGGCATCTATAAGTTGAAGGCTAAAAAACGTAGATCTAAAATGAGACTACAAATATAAAGAAGAGAGGAGGGTGGCAGCACATTCTAATATTACTCATTCTATCACTGGACACACATTTTTGACACAGAATTATTCAAGGGACACAAAACAGATAGAGAGAAAAAAGGCAGAGGAAGAGAGAAACATAACAGAGAGGTCGAAGCTTCAGACAGAGGCAGAAAGCGATATCTAAAGCTGAATTATAGTGAACTTGAGCAACCATTTGGCTGGGTGAGAACCAAGTAGAAGCAGAAGGTGAGAGCCAATGTAGAAAGTTTGAGAATGGCAGGAGATCACCACAACTCTCTCATTTGAATACTCGTTTGCTCATTTTGTTTTTTACTTTTCTGTTGTTTTACTGAACTCACTCCTCTTTTAGTTGATAGACTTATACTCTGTTAGCTTTTGATAGTTCATTTCAGGTATTCACTTGGTTTATTGCTTTAATACTTCTCTTATACTGATACAAATGGGATTGAAGTATTTGAATATCATGAATCTTGTTATGTTCATGATGGGTGATCTCTTTTTTTAAGGATTGATGTAGCTATTTTAGTCAAATATGAATGATTGAGGGATTGTGTCATTGTCTTATGTTTTCTATAGTTTTTGAATTGAATGGATGCAATAGCATGACTAAACTTTGCATCATTTTGTTATTAAACAAAGGATTGAGAGAAGAAGTTTAACATGTAACGAGAAACTATAGATGCTTTGGTTAAGAATTAGAAATATATTAACTAGGTAGTAATTAGGAGTCGAGTTTTCATAATTAATTCAAATGATAACTGGTCGAATGTAAAAGTTAGATTTAGCTTATTATTTGAGTTGATCTTAGAACCCAACTGTTAATTTTAGCTAGACAACTATCTAATCATTTCCATTTAATAATGTATAGGAGATTAAATTAGTGAAATTAATTCTCAAGAGTTTTCCACTTCGATTAATCTATTCGTTTTTAAGCCTAGTTAATTTCGTTTACTTTTTAGTTTAATTTAGTGATTTTCTTTAAAGCCTTCACTTAACAAATCAAGATACAGTGTTTAGGATACATTTATTTTTATTCTTGTTCTAAGTTAATTTAAGTGAACCAATTTCACCTCCGTAAGAAGCGATCCTGGGTAATCAACTAGAACTACCTCGTATACTTAAGAATAAGATAGCCTATTTTTATAACTTATTTTGGGCACAATAAGTTTTTTCCACCATTACTGAGAAGGTATTTAGTGTTTACACTTATTTAATTTTGATTGTTTTGTCTGTTTATGCATACATTTTTGTCGTGTTATTTCATTAAGATGTTTTAGAAATTTTCTTATTAATTCACTATTATTTTTATTTGGTTTACACAAGGAAGGAGGTCTCGAGAAGTGAACTTGCTCCTTTTATTGACAACATACATCAGATAAGAGGACCTCAAAGGGACTTTGAAGATAATTTTGAGTTACCCAAGCCTGAAGATCAAGAGATAGGTGAAAGGTAGCCAGTAATAAAGGAGTATGTGAAACTGGTAATTGGTACTGCCACTTCGTTCCTAATGAAGGGCCTTTAAACTTCATTCGGGAATTCTATAACCTCATTGGATGGCCTAAATAAAGATCAACTCAGGATGAGGTGCTCCCCATACACATTAAAGGATGGGCCAACGCATGGCTGATGACCCTTCCACCCAGTTCATTGACTACATGGGAGGAGGTGTACAACAAATTCATGGGAAAGTTTATTCCTATAAAAAAACTTCTAAGTTGCAGACGAAGATAGAAACCTTCACTCAGATGGAGGGAGAACCATTCTATAATGCGTGAGAACGCTCCAAACTCTTACTCATACAGTGTCCACACCACCATTTTTTACTTCACATATAGAACCAATTCTTCCATGATAGATTAACACAGAAATGTCAGTAAACGGTGGACAATGCAGTAGGAGGAGCTTTAGGAGAGAAGACAGCCAAAGAAATGTATGAAATCTTCAAAATTTTGGGGGTTAATTCTCAACGAAAGAGCATGAGGGGGAAAAGAGTTGGAGTTCGTGAAGTGAGCTCGAATCAAGAACTAACTATACAGTTAGCTGAGTTAACAAGTCACATAAAGATGCTAAATAGAAGACTAGCCCAAAATGTTCCAAATCAAGAGGTATATGGTATGTGTGGAACTTGTGGTCATGGAGCTAACGTTTGTTCATATTCTTGTGAGCCTTTTGTAGATGAGGAAGAACAAGTGAACTCACTCAACAGTTTTCAACCAAGGGAGCCTAATGATCCGTACTCAAACACTTACAACCCTGGTTAGAGAAACCGCCCCAATCTTTTCGTGGAAGACCAACAATCCACTAGTGCAACCCTAACTACAATATCAAAATTTTTAGAGGCCAAGTTATTACCAAGGGCAATCCTCATTTCAAAACCCAACAAGTAAGCCTTCTTTAGAGGAAAGTTTGAATGCGTTTATTCAGGTCACCACTCAAAATCTAGAAACAAACAATAAGAGGTTTGATTCGTTGGAGGCATATGTGAAGATGATTGAGATCCAAGTAGGGCAGCTCGTTGCTCAAATGCACAACAATCAGAAAGGAAAGTGGCCCAGTCAACCTGAGTAAGCCTAAACAATCACTATTTTGAGAAGTGGTAAGGTATTGATAATCATGTTCAGATCCCTTCTAATCTGTCTAGTGTAGGTAATCAAGAGGAGGAGAGCCTTACCAACAAAAAAGGTGAGCAGAATGAAGAAAGCAATGGGCACGACAATGTTTCGAGTCACATGCAAAAAGGTGTAAAATTAGGGCATACAACTTACTGTAATGAAGGTCCAAGACTGCATAAGGTGACTAATCCTTATAGACTACCGATCCTATCCGAGCTACCTTAAGGAATCAAAACAAGATAAGTAATTTTCTTATCTATATAATAGGCTTTCCAAAGTTAAAATTAATCTACCTTTGTCAGGTGTGATCAGGAACATTCCAGCTTATGAGAAGTTCTTCAAGGAACTAAGCACTAAAAATGAAAGATTGAGCTAAACGAGAAGATGATAGTTTCAGAGTTTGCAAATGCAGTGCTTTAGCAGCAATTACCCCTAAATTGAAAGATCGAGGGAGTTTTCTTGTGCAAGTATCAATGGTTAATGGTGATGAGGTTGAAGGTATGATAGTTTCAGAGGTCACAAGTGTAGTGCTTCACACCGCATCGATGCAGCCACCACTCACACTTTTGTATCGTATTTCTATCTTTGTTTTTTTATTATTTTTACTATTTTTCATTTTAATGTCTTTTAGTTTTAATGCTTGTCCTTGTCTTTGTTATTTTGTGTCTTAGATCCCTCTTTTACTTTTTTGTATCACATTAGGGGCAATGGGATGTTTAAGTGTGGGGGGAGTTAGTTAAAAAATATTTATTATTTGTGTGTTGTGTGTTTGTTTTCCCATTTAATAGTTAAAGATGCATGATCATGACATAAAATCAATCAAGATCAGAAATGCATAATATGAGTGAATGAGAGTACTTGCATGCTTGGACTAATTGACTTGAACTTTGATTAAAAAGACATTAGCTTGTGGTGATAAATGAATGACACTTTTCATTTGGTAAGAACTTGAGCATTTTTTTAAACTATTAAACTCCAAATTCAAGTATTCTTTATTGAGAGTACTCTTTCATGATTAAGGAACTCTAGAACTTGCTTGCAAATACTAGTTGAGATCACATAATCTTATGCAAACATTGAAATGATGAAGGCAGTTACAATTTACCCATTTTTCTTAAAAATCCACCATAATGTTACACTTAGTAAGCTCCTTTGAGCTTAACATGAAACTTCTTTCTTTATTTAAACCCAAAATATGAGCCTTGACCTTAATTATTTATCCTCTTCATTGTACCTACCATAAGGCAAGTTGAGCATTTGAAAAGGTATGATTGGGTTTAGTGAATAATTGTTTGAACAAGTGTAGGGGAATCATAGCATATAGTTGGCTTTTGAGTTAAGAATGGCTAAGTTGTAATAATTTGTATCTCTCCTCTACATTTCTCTCTTCTAAACTTGATCTTGTTCTAAATAAATAAAGAAAGAAAGAAAAAGAAAAAAATCGAAAAGAAAGAAAGAGAAAGAAAAAAATAAAAGGTAAAAAAAGAAGAAATAGAAATAGAAAAGAAAGGGAAGGAAGAGAAAATGATCAGAAAATCAAAGAAAGAAGAGAGAAGTAAAAATGGGAAGTGCTAATTTTGTTAAATGAGAGGAAAGAATTGAGTGTTTTATGGTTCATTATTTTGTATTATTTTAAATGCTCAATTTGTGATGTAGTTTTAAACTATGATTTTCCTTTTCTTGCCCTTAGCCTGGCCCTATTACAATAGAAATAAGGACCTTTGGATTGATGTTTGTGTTTGATATGAGTGGTGGAGATTGGATTGGTAAGCAAGCTTATGGTAGATGCCTTACATAAAATGAACGATGAGTGAATACATATCCTACATTTGAATTCTTGAGAGGATGGAGGGTAGATTGAGTGTCTATCACACTTGTTGATGGTTCTTTGAATTGAAGTACTTGTTGATTTTATCTAAATATGAGAAGAATAGCTTGTTCATGGAGTGTTATGAGTTTCAAGTTCTTAGGTTGTGTTTATTGAAATGATCGTTGATATCTTTGACTATTATTTGGGAAATTTGTTATTTCCATTGTTTATACTTGTATACTCTAATGTTCTTTATTGTGCTTGAGGACAAACATAGTTTAAGTGTGGGGAAATTGTTATTTCTGCTTCTATTTCTTTTAATTGTCTTTATTTTTTGTCACAAATTCTTGTTTTTGATCCAGATGTGAGATAAATTGAATAGAAATGGTGTGAATATTGCATAAATATTAATTGGATTATTTTTTGAATTTTGCATGAAATTTGAAGGGAAAGTTCACATAAATTTGGCATGAAAAGAAAAAAAAGAAAAAAGTGGTTACTTAACTTAGTGTTAGTCACGGTGGTGACTTAAATTGGCACCACCGTGACAAGCACTAAAGTGCTTGTCACGGTAGTGACTTGTCACCCCTGAGAAAAGCACTAAAATGCTAGTCATGGTGGTGACTTAACTTGTCACCCCCGTGACAAGTGCCCTCACGAGGTGACAAACATAGTCATCCCTAAACTTATTTTACATTTGAACTCATCTAATTTTTACGTGGCATCAATAAGTTAAAGGCTCGAAAACCTAGACCTAAAATGAGACTACAAATAGAAAGAGAGAGGGGTGTGGCGACACATTCTAACATTCCTCATTCTATCACTAGACACGCATTCTTGACACATATTAATTTAGGGGAATCAAAATAGATAGAGAGAAAGAAGCCGAAGGAAGAGAGAAACACAGCAGAGAGGTGGAAGCTTGGGATAGAGGCAGAAAGTGAGAGTTAAAGCTAAATTTTAGTGAACTTGAGCAACCATTCGACTGGGTGAGAACCAAGCAGAAGCAAAAGATGAGAGCCAATACAGAAAATTTGAGAGTGGCTAGAGATCACCACAACTCTCTCATCCGAACATCCATTTTCTCATTTTATTTTTTACTTTTCTGTTATTTTACTGAACTTGCTCCTCTGTTAGTTGATAGACTCATACTCTGTTAGCTTTTGATAGTTCATTTTAGGTATTCACTTGGTTTATTACTTTAATACTTCTATTACACTGATATAGATGGGATTGAAATATTTGAATATAATGAATCTTGTTATTTCTATGATGGGATGATCTCTTTTTCTTAAGGGTTAATGTAGTTATTTTAGTCAAATATGCATGATTGAGGGAATGTGTTGTTCTCTTATGTTTGCTATAGTTTCTGAACTGAATAGATGTAATAGCATGACTAAAATTTGTATCATTTTGGTATTAAATGAAGGATCGAGAGAAGAAGTTTAATATGGAACAAGAAACTATAGATGACAACTGGTTGGGTTCTCATAATTAATTCAGATGACAACTGGTCGAATATGGAAGTTAGATTTAGTTTATTATTCGAGTTGATCTTAGAATCCAACAGTTAATTTTAGTAAGACAATTATCTAATGATTTCCCTTTAATCATAGATAGGAGATTACATTAGTGAAATTAATTCTCAAGAGTTTTCCACTTCGTTTAAACTATTTATTTTTTCTCCCAGTTAATTTCGTTTACCTTTTAGTTTACTTTAAAGCCTTCACTCAACAAATCGGGGTAGAATGTTTAGGATTACATCTGTTTTTATTTTTGTTCTAGGTTAAGTTAAGTGAACCGATTTCACCTTCGTGGGAGACAACCCTAGTTAATCAACTACAAATACCTCATATACTTGCGAGTAGGATAGCCTAGGTATTTTTAGAACTTATTTCAGGCACAACAATGAGTAGATACTCTATGCATTGTCCTTTGTCGTCATTTCAATATTCATTATAGTGTTGAACAAATTGCCAAAAATATGTTTTCAATATATATCACAGGTAGATTATGACGTATCAAATTAGTTTTCCAATACAATTTAAAAGGATCGGTAGCATAAATAATAGTTATGTGTAAGTGGGTATTAGAGTAAGGTAGGAAAAGATGTAAACGAATAAGATAGTTAAGTAAGTAGGAGTTTAGGAGAATAGCTACCTTGGGATCAAAAGATATTATAATTCTTTGTTGAAGTAAGTTTGAGGGTTGCTTATTATAGTCCAGCTCTTTTCCAAAAATGGAAGTCCATCTTCGAGTTCCCTATCTTTTATTTTTGTTTCAAGAAACCTAAAAATGAAAGGCCTTTTTAGTATTAGATAATAATTGATCACTCATTACGTGCTTAAGCAATTGAGGCCTCGTACATTACAGATGAAGATCATTTATGAAGAGTTGTGGAGCTATTTTTATCCCTCTATTTGACTCCTGGCGATTTCCTAGATGGGATTTTTTTTAATCTCCTCAGTGATCAAAGAGGATTCAGAGGATTTGATGAGCCAGGTCATCAAGAAAAGGTAAAGAGGAGTTAGTGTCTGAATCTAGATCTCTAGATTTCACTTGGCTTGACGGCTTCCATTGATAACTAATGAGAATTTCCACCTCCTTCAAGTTATCAACTTAAATTAGCGTTACAATTTTTAGTATGTCACGTAATTGGATATTACTGTCCACTTCCAAATAAACTCTTGCTTAGCTAACTCTCCTTATGGCTATAATTTGTTCATCAAGGTGAAAAAATAGTCAAGTGAATTGACTATGTAGCCTAATATATCAGTAAACTAATATTCTAAAAGAATATTATGAAATTACATCCAAATTAGTATGTGCTTGAGCTTTTTACACTTTAAATCCATTTTAGGCCTTTATTTTAAGAGAAAGAGCGGCTTTCTGTTAAAGCATTATGGTCCTGACTCAATTATTTTTGAAATGTTATCTTCGATCGATAATTTGAATAAAAAGTAATCATTTTTGTTGATCAACGTCTATTTTAAACCATGTTTACTCCAATTAGTCAATGTCCACCTCTATACTACTAGAAAAATGAGTCCTTTTTAGAAAAAGAATTGTATTAGAGTTTTTTTGTCATATTTGGGCACTCATTTTGGGTATTTCTAAAGGAAGCCGAAAAAATTTTAATATTATTAGGTGGAGATTTCTAAGTGTGTCGTGAGAGCTATACCCTATAACTTGTCTCTATTATCTTTTCAAGGGGTTCGAGTGAAAGAACCTGTGAGGCTTAAGTGTAAGCATTTTTAATCAAACATGCAGGTTTTTATGTGTATAATTGTGTATAAAAGCTATCATATAAATTTGAGCTCAATTAAGTAAAGTGGTCTAATATGGTTATGGTATTTTGGACTTTATGCATCAATTTTAAATTTCGGCTTTATATGTGTAGTATAATTTCTAGTTTTATGATGGGTCAAGGTAGAAATCAGATTTGGGTTTTACCCTAATAAAAGTGGTTATGGTCCATAAATTAAATGTACATACAATTCCTTCTAACATCCTATCATTCGAGAGAAAACGAAGAGTTAGGAAAAAAACTTTGAAAAAGGCTACGTTTTAATTTAGAAGACAAATCTTAAGACTCCAGTGCAGATTTCACAATAGATTCGAGTATGCTTCCACTTTTATTTAATTCTTAATGATTTGATATGAATAGATCCTGACATTAAGGGGATTAACACTCAACAAGTGATATCAGAACCTTATTCATAATTAGGTCATCAAGAATGGTTGATTTTTGTCTTCCGTAATCTTGAAATTGTTTATATATATGGATTTGACTAGCTTTATGAATTTGGTTATAAATCAGGATTTATTATTATTTTTTACAATATTTGAAAAAGGGAAACCACCGAAACAAATGACGGTAAGTTGTGTTGGAAAGGTGGTTTTCAAAATCCTTCAATCTTTATTGATGGTTGTTTTAATAACGTTGATTTAGTTTCGATTTTCATGGAAGGCTTTTAGTCTTTATCTAACAATAGTCTGTCATATGTTTCTTAATAAAAACCATTTCTTTTTTGTTTTAACAAAACCTTGACCTTTGGATAAAGAGGAGAATAACCTCTCTAAACAACCCACAAAGTTGGATTGGAAGTATGTATCACTACGTAAGAAGTTCCAGTTATCAGAGTCTTATGACCCTTCAACACCTGTCCTTCGACTCACAAAGGAATTATTGCTTACGCCTATTAAGAACCCTACTTCACTCATATACTTTTACTCTTCATTTCTCGTTAATGCTTCTGACTCAAGGTAACGGATATGTTTAGAAGCAACAGTTCTCAGACTGTCATAGACTTTCTAGTACATAAGATCCTTAATTGAGGCGAGTGTAGAGCATACCCATCCTACATCTTAGGCACTGAGGCGACATGATTTTGTTTTAGGGTTTGAAGTTTTCATAAATGAGAACGGATTTTAGAAAATAGACTTCATTATCGATTTGAATTCTTTTTTTTTTTCATGTTTACAACTGAAACTAAACCCTGCTTTTATAAGCGAAGTTAGGGGTAGAAAAGTAAATCTACCTAGAGACATAATTATGACACTTTAAGAAAAGTAAACTACCATTTCACCTAACCTTATCAAAAGGAATCTACATTTACTAAAAGTCTTGAAGCAAACAGTGCTTAGGTACAAAAGTCTAAAAGTAAACAGTAGAAAAGACTAAAGGTGAATAGAAGATGATAAGATGGAATCTTCAACAGTTGTTGATAGTGATATGTAGGTCCATCTTTCATCATGTGAGTAGTTGTCTCAAAAGATATGCTTACTTTACAGGTGTAAAGTAAGGTCTTATCTTGTCTCATCTCAAAATATATCCAAACTATCCACTAATTTACTTATGGCGAATGGGAGTTCGCCATGCTTATAGATTAGAGGGAGAATCTGGATCACTAGAGTCATCAGTATCAGCTTGAGATAACCTTTTTGTTTTGCTGGGATTGAACTCTTCCATGTGTAATTGATTTAGGAAATGATTTAACTTAGTTTTTTCAATGCTAGAAATGTCTTCATTAGGATTTTGAGCATCTTGAAAAACTGAGTTGGATGATCGAAAAGGTCCTACAAACTGTGAGATGTCTATTTCTTCCAGATCTGTATCATATTCAGGACTATTGGAACCAGCAATGTTAACTTCTGGTGCTTCAAGTTCACCAGGCATAAATTCTCCAAGATGTGGTCCAATAGATGTTGTTAATACTAGATGATCTGAAAAGTTGTTAATCTCTTTAAACAGATTTCTCAAAGAGGTTAATACATTTTCCTTATATCGTGGCCAATATAAAGATGCATGCCAGAATTAAACACGACGTTCTGTGTAAAGAACTCCAGTATGTGTATGTGTTTCTCTTTTTGGACGATGTACAATGAAGAAGCATAGAGTAGTCTGTCGTTTGGCTGTAGCTATCCATAAACGATGCTATTGAACTATAAGCACAAATTGATGCTTCCATTGTTGTAATGGTTGGAACCATTCTGGAAAAGTCCATAATAAAGAACTTCCATTGTTAGGCTCACAAAGATGTTGATACAGTTGAAGAGGAGAAACTGTAAAAGCATAGGCATATAAAGCAGAAAATGCCCAAAGGTACCATATTGTGTATTCAAATAAAGGATCTTGAAGAAGATTCAATTTAAGGTAAGGTGCTTTAAGATTGAAAATAACAGGATTTCCAACGAAGTTACGTTCATGTAAAAATAAATGCAAATAATAGAATAAACTACTATGAGCAAGTGAGGCAACTTTAGAAATACTAGTTGGAGGACTAGTTAAAGGAGGAAAGGACTTCTTTGTGAAGGCAAAAAATGGTTGGTCAGCCATTTTACAAAAAGAAGTACTAAAAATCTTTTTGTGATTTTTCTTAAGAGAAGAAGGATACTTATAGAGCAAAAAAGTATCTGGAGGCCATGGTGGATGGTGTCGAATAAGTGTAGATAATTCTGAGGTATCTACAGTGACTTGACTGACATCTGTTTGAGAGAAAGATAGTCTCTGACTAGAAAGTTTCAAAAGTGAAAGATTCTAATAGATTTCCTTGAGATCTTTGACAGCTGTAGTTTGTTCTTTTCCCTATGATGGTGGATTCTTTCGTAAGAGCTTAGATAAACATGATGTATACGTCGCCACGTGTGGAATGAAATCTTGAATGTAGTTATCAATTCCAAGGAACTGTTGAATTTGTTTTATAGTGAGACATTCATCTGGAAATTGCAGTAATTCTTTAGCAATATGTGGACTTGGCTAATAGAATCCATCTTTGAAGTGCATATACAAAAATTCTATTTCTGTTGTACCAATAGTGCTTTTTGATGCCGAAAGCATAATACCATACTGTTAAGTAAGGTCCAAAAATATTTTTAGAAGGGCCTGATGTTCCTCATGAGACTTTGAGAACAAATGGATATCATTGATGTAGATCAATGCACTATTGAGGATAGGCTCATAGCTTTTCGTAATGGACTTTTGAAATAGTGATGGAGTGACCTTAAGTCCAAAAGGCATCACAGTCCATTGTTAGTAAGCATTCTGAATGCAAAATGTAGTTTTGTAATGTTTTTCAGGGTGAATACCCAATTGCCAAAATCCAGCTTTGAGATCAAACTTTGAAAATATAACAGCATCCTTAAGAAATAGTACCTATGTACTGATTTTAGGCAAAGGAAACTTGTCATCTTGTAGGAAAGCATTAAGAGGCTTGTAGTCAATGACTAGTCTCTTTTTTCCACATTTCTGCTCTGAACGTTTATTGACATCGAATGTTTGACAATCCCAATCCAACTTTGTGGGCTCGATCAATCCTGGCTACAATAGGATTGCACACTCATCTTGTGCGAGCTTCAAATCATCAGGGTTCATCCTTGGATGTGTCGGTTTTGTAGGATTGATATCCTCATTCTTCTTGAATGGTAGACTTATGAAAAAGTCAACATTCTTCACAGAGGATATGGATAAGTAAACTGTGCATGGGAATCTGGACAGTATTCCAACAGTTTATCTCAAAGTCCAGTGTAATATGTTGGAACCTGTGTAAGTTCAAACACATTTTTTATGTTAGTGTATAGACTGAAAAGGTTTCGATACCTGAGGCCTGTGGGTATGATTTGTAAAGGATGGGCTTTACTGTACGTATCCATTCCAATCAGAATATCTGAGCCTGGTAGATTGCTTTCAAGTACTTTAGTCCAAATTGTACACTAAGGAAAGAAGCGAATGCCAAATCATCTTCTTGTGATTAACCCAATCTTGAAATAGTTACCATCAGCAGTAGTAAAATACTCTTCATGTGAAGTACATGCTTTCGATGATAAGATGTTGGGCTTCATAATTGTTTTGCTAGATCCTTTATCCATAAATCCAATAGCCTTAATAGACCGATCATATTTTTCTTATTGAAACAACTGGATATGGACATACGGTTGTTGAATAGGTGAGTGATCTAGCTTCATACATGGCTACTATAACATGTACAGTGAATCATCATCAAATGAGGTAGATGAGCATGATGATTCTTCTTCATCTATAGACACAAAGACAGCAAACTATGTATCACTTCCCTCTTGAGATTATTCCTCAAGTATTTCTTCAATATGATTCTGAGGATGAATAGCCATGAGTTTTTTGAGTTTCTCCAGGAACTTGACATCTTTCCTGGTTGCCTGAGGACACTTATTTGCATAATGATCTGCATTTTCACAGATAAAACATCGAGTTTTATTTCGATGAGAATACTTTTTAAAAAACTACAAGAATTTGTGTTTTTTGCTTATATTCTTCTTCTTGAAGTTTTGCATCCAAGGCTTCTGCCTTTCTTTCTTCTTGTGGAATGTTCTCATTTGGTAGACTTGAGATTGATGAGCTTTCTTGCTGCTATGGCACTCACAAGCCTTTTTATCTTTGCTTTTAATTTGGAGATAAGGCTTCTTGCAAGCCTGTTTCAGAACTGGACCTCCTTTAAGGATATTCTTTAACAAAGTATGTTGATCACATAATTTGTCAAGAGATGCTAATGCAATCTAATAGATTTATCTAACAGAGATAGTTGACATGTCTCGTTGTAGAGAAACTATGGTCCGTTGTAATTCTGGATTTATTTCATCTTGAAGGGATGATATGAAAGTATATCTCAAATTAACATCATTCCATCCATTCAATAGATAATACCTATTTTCATGTGTTTGTAATGCCTTTGAATATCACGTTTGTCGAGAGAGCAACATTTCATCGCGAAGTATTCCTGACGGATTTGTTTGTCAATCAACTGAAAGTCGCCAATAAATTCTTTGTGAATTATGCCAAGTAGTGGTCCAGCAGTTGATTCTTGTATGTACTGAAGTCGTTGATACTCATTTATAATTTACCACCATTCTCTCAAAGTACCAGTGAACCAAGAAGTAAATTCAGACAAAATATCCTAAAGAGGATGATTAGGTCTGGTCATTTGTAGATCAATCCATACACCAAATTCATATATTCGATCCCTCCATTTCTTAGGTGGAAGATCATCGAATGTAAACCAAGGACCCGAAGTAGGCTTGGTTGTTGGCTATGTCGAGGCCATAGCTGGTGTTGCTTAAGGTTCAGGTTTGAAGGGTTCAGTACCTGTGGATTCAGCTTCACTGATTTCTGGTTCAGCTTCAGTATATTGAGGCATTGTCACCAGAACATTGGATAGCTCTGATAAGTTAGTAAAATGTTCTAACCCGCCTGATTCAGTTGATTCATTAACAAGATTTGATGTTTGTAGCTCAGATGAATCATCAGATGGTGTTGCAGATTCTTCAGATGTACCACTCAGGGTATTAGGACTATCTTTTGATTCTAAAACAAAGTCAGAATCTCCTACAAGAGATTTAGCAATGGTTAGAGTAGCTATGTACTCTGAATGTTTTGCTTTATCTTTCCCAAAATAAGAGGTGGAAGGTTGTACTGGTGGTGGAGATGATGGAGGAGTATAAATCCTTAAAGGCTTTCTCCACTGTTTAGCTGGTTCAAAAGGTGTATATGAAGATGACGCTTCTGGAACCTTTGAAGACTCAGAAACTCTAGGCTGAGGCATACGATCAGAAGTAGACTTTTGTTTTAATCGTCGAGACTTTTCTCGAGTTGTCTGAGGATGAATGTACTATCTAATCAAAAGATAATTAAATTTGAATACCTTTGAATAGCTCGCTTCTTCTGAATACTTCCGATATGAAGGAGATGGATATGATGGCTAAGTATTTGGGAAATCCGAAAAGGATGAGCCATATATCAGCTTAGATTGAGCTGCATGCATATCAGCTTCCATTTGTCATACAATTCCTTGTATTTCTTGTATCTTCTTAACTTTGAAGTCGAAGTCTGGCCCCATATAATGGGTAGAGATGTAATGGAGTAGTTCAGCATCAAGACGTTAAATTTGGGCTTTGTAAGACCTATACATCGTTTGTATCTGTTCAGAAACATAATCGATTTTTTTATGAGTAGTAATATTTTGTTGACTAATTCCATCCAGCTTGGAATCAATCCTTATCCAAACTTTGTTCTGGGCTACTGCATTAGATGTCTGCCAGTTAAGAACTTCCTTAGTTAGATATGATGAGAGTGTTCCTTGTGAAGTATTTCTTGATGCTCTAATGTACGGGTTATAGACAACCCACTGTGATTCATCAGTATTCCTTGAAAGATGAGGAAAGTCATCCTCGTATGGACCCTCCATCATATAAGGTAGAGTAGTAGGAGTCATTCCAGGAATTGCTGGCATAAATCTGCATGATCTACCAGTAGATTTGAAAGGTTCTAACATAGACATAAACGACCGGAGCATCTCTCTAAGAGACTTTGGTCTAGATCTTTCTATCGTGGATAGACCATTATGATCGTTTGGATCTAGATCACCACCAAGAGGGTGATAGTCACGAGAAGGTAAGCACTGAGATTTGAGCTTTTTCTTCTTCCTACTCTGTTGATATCTTAGATCATCATCATCAGTATCTGACTCAAGGTTGAGACAGATCTCACAATCTTGTTCGCACATGGATGGGTCGACATCCCATACAAAGTGTACACAATGATGACTAATGTAGACTAGATCTCCATTATATTTGAAATAATAAATAGAAGGATCGTCTTTACCTTCCTTATGAGAAAATATGGGCTGGATCTTAAGGCTTATTGCCCTAGATGATAGATCTGGATGTAGATCAGTGGGTTGGATCATCAGGATAGATCCTGATGTCGAAAGACCAGGCGTGTCATCGCTGGGCCCTATATAGATGGATTTGACTAAGCCATCTCTCAATGTCTTCCGAATCGAAGAAGTTGTTATATGAAAAGAGTGTTAATGAGGCACGTGGAATACCTTTTGGTAGTTGGTAATCTATTATGTTGGCATCAACTTTTCAAGCTCTTGCAGAGGCAATTGGTTCAGGATCTGAATGATAATAGTCTAATTACTAGCTCTATCAGCAACCATGAAAAGAGCATCCAAAGTAGAATTTGGAAATTTTATGTCCAAGGTATGATTCTGTAGACGGTAGATCATCTGGTGATGTAAGGTATCGATGATGGCTTCCGGATCTTGATCTGCTCCAATGGTTTAGATCTGAACTTATAGACGTTCAGATAAAGTAGGATCATCCAACCTGATGTTGAAATCATGTGCTATGATCAAGATGACGCTTCCGTTGTTGAGCGTTGTCAGCAAGGTAACAATAAGAGCATTATGGTATGTTATGTAGGTTGTGTCAAGAAGGGATATCCTGGCTGCTGCAGGAACACCTTTTCTTCCATGTAAGGTAAGAACAAGTCGTATAGCTCCAAAGTGTAGATGTGTATGGTTGTGCTCTCTCCATAAGGTGATCAGCTCCTTAGAGATTTTCAGCTTTACGTACTGTTCTGCAGTTGTAGATCTGAGACCACACTGTTCTAATTTGGAACTTTAGATGATTTCTTTCACATGAGGTCTAGTAATAGATAACACACTCCTAATACTTCTTGTCTAAGAACGGTCACGAGAATAGATACTGTAAGGACTCAACAAAGGTAAAGAAGTTTCACACACATGATTCTCTACATGAGTAATATTTACTAGATTTTCTATTTTGTTTGATAAAACATGCTTCACACTTCTAGGCAAACTAGGTACAGACAAACTAGACGATAAATGAACTGGATCTGAAGAAGTCTCCATAATTCTTATGCAACTCTCTTCTTACTTCCTAACCTGAAATCATGTTACCCGCCTAGCAAAGATGCGAAGGTTGACTATGTTTCCAAGGCTAACCATAAGCAGTAGTGGAAAACCCTCTGCAACTGTTAAGCTAGCAGGACACAAGGTGATAAACACCAAGGGGTACGCAATTTTCTTTAGCATAACCGACTATACCTGACCACAAACAACAAAGACACCACTTAAGGGATGGGAAAGTGTTCCCGGCTTTGTTTTGTTTTGGCTTTTATACCACTCAGGGGACCCTTACGGGGACACAGGGAAACTATGATACCTTTCTGGTTAACCTACCTAGTTAACTCTCTAAACAACCCACAATAGTTGTATCATCAACTAACTAAAATCGAATTGGAACTATGTATCACTACGTAGGAAGTTCCCGTTATCGGAGTCTTATGACCCTTCAATGCTTGTCTTTTGGCTCACATAGGAATTATTACTCACACCTCTTAGGAACCCTACTTTACTCACATACTCTTACTCGTCATTCCTTGTTAATGCTTTTGACTCAAGGCAGCGGATATGTTTAGAAGCATCAATTCCCAGATGCTTGGTGCTTCAGGTTCACCAGGCATAAATTCTCCAGGATGTGGTCCAATAGACATTGTCAATACTGGATGGTCTAAAAAGTTATTAATCTCTTTAAGCAGATTTCTCAAAGAGGTTAATACATTTTCCTTATGTCGTGGCCAATATAAAGATGCATGCCAGAATTGGACACGAGGTTCTGTGTAAAGAACTCCAGTATGTGTATGTGTTTCTTTGTATGGACGATGTACAATGAAGAAGCATAGAGTAGTCTATCGTCTGGTTGTAGCTGTCCATAAACGATGCTGTTGAACTATAACCGCACATTGATGCTTCCATTGTTGTAATGGTTGGAATCATTCTAGAAAAGTCCATAATAAAGAACATCCATTGTTAGGCTCACAGAGATGTTGATACAGTTGAAGAGGAGAAACTGTAAAAGCACAGGAATATAAAGCGAAAAGTACCCAAAGATACTATAATATGTTTTCAGATAAAGGATCTTGAAGAAGATTCACATTAAGGTAAGGTACTTTAGGATTGAACATAACAGGATTTCCAATGGAGTTACATTCATGTAAAAATAAATGCAAGTAATAGAATAAACTACTATGACCAAGTGACCAACTTTAGAAATACTAGTGGGAGGACTAGTTATAGGAGGAAAGGACTTCTTTGTGAAGGTAAAAAATGGTTGGTCAACCATTCTACAAAATTGAGTAGAAACAAAAAAAGTACTGAAAATCCTTTTGTGATTTTTCTGAAGAGAAGAAGGATACTTATAGTGCAAAAAAGTATCTGGAGGCCATGTTGGATGTTGTTAGATAAGTGTAGATAATTTTGAAGTATCTATAGTGACCTGACTGATATCTATCTCAGAGAAAGATAGTCTCTCACCAGAAAGTTAAAAGTGAAAGATTCTGACAGATTTCCTTGAGATCTTTGACAGATGTAGTCTATCCTTTTCCCCATGATGGTGGATTCTTTCGTAAGAGCTTAGATAAACATGATGTATAGGTTGCCACATGTGGAATGAAATTTCGAATGTTGTTAACAATTCCAAAGAATTGTTGAATTTGTTTCATAGTGAGATGTTCATCCGAAAATTTGAGTAATTCTTTAGCAATATGTGGACCTGGCTAATAGAATCCATTTTTGAAGTGCATACCCAGAAATTTTATTTCTGTTATACCAATATCACTTTTGAGGCCGAAAGCATAATACCATAATGTGTAAGCTTCAAAAATCTTTTCAGAAGGGCCTGATGTTCCTCACGATATTTTGAGAACAAAAGGATATCATCGATGTAGATCAATGCACTGTTGAGGATAGGCTCATAAATTTTTGTAATGGACTTTTGAAACAGTGATGGAGCGACCTTACGTCCAAAGGGCGTCACAGTCCATTGGTATTGAGCATTGGGAATGCAAAATGCAGTCTTGTAACTTTCTTCAGGGTGAATACCCAATTGATAAAATCCCGCTTTGAGATCAAACTTTGAAAACATAATAGCTTCTTCGAGAAATAGTACCTGTGTACTGATTTTAGGCAAAGGAAACTTGTCATCCTATAGGAAAGCATTAAGAGGATTGTAGTAAATCACTAGTCTCTTTTTTCCATGTTTCTGCTCTGAAGGCTTGTTGACATAGAACGCTTGACAAGCCTAATCCAACTTTGTAGGCTCGGTCAATCCTTACTACAATAAGATTGCACACTCATCTTATGTGAGCTTCAAATCATCAAGTTCATCCCTGGATGTGTGGCTTTCGTAGGATTTATATCCTCATTCTTCTTGAATGGTAGACTTATGAAAAAGTCGAAAAATTTTCACAGAAGATATGGATGAGTAAACTATGCATGGGAATCTGGACAGTATTCCAACAGTTTATCTTGAAGTCCAGTGTAATGTGCTAGAACCTATGTAAGTTCAAACACATTTTTTATGTCAGTGTATAGGCTGAAAAGGTTTCGATACCTGAGGCTTATGGGTAGGATTAGTAAAGGATGGACTTTACTGTACGTATCCATTCCAATCAGAATATTTGGGCCTGGTATATAGCTTCTAAGTACTTTAGTCCAAACTGTACACTGAGGAAAGAAGCGAATGCCAATTCGTCTTCTTGTGATTAACCCAATCTTAAAAGAGTTAGCATCAGTGGCAGTAAAATACTCTTCATGTGAAGTCTATGCTTCTGATGATAAGATGTTGAGTTTCATAATTGTTATACTAGATCCTGTATCCATAAATCCAATAGCCTTAATAGACCGATCATATGTGCTAAAACAATTGGATATAGACATATTGTCGTTGCACAGATGAATGATCTTGCATCATACATGCCTGTTGTAACATGTACAATGAATCATCATCAAATGAGATAGATGAGCTCGATGATTCTTTTTCATGTGTAGACACAGAGATGGCAAACTGTGTATCACTGTCCTCTTGGGATTGTTCCTCAAATATTTCTTCAATGTGATTCTGAGGATGTATAGGCATGAGTTTTTCAAGTTATCTAGGAACTTGGCATCTTTCTTGGTTACCTGAGGACACTTATTTGAAAAGTGATCTGGGCTTCCATAGATAAAACATCAATGATTGTTTTGATGTGAAGACTTTTTGAAGAACCTCATGAATTTATTTTTCTTGCTTATGTTCTTCTTCTTGACGTTTTGCTTCCAAGGCTTCTACCTTTCTTTCTTCCTGTGGAATGTTCTCCTTTGGTAGAGTTGAGATTAATGAGCTCTCTTGCTACTATAGTACTCAAAAGTCTTTTTATCTTTGCATTTTATCTGGAGATAAGGCTTCTTACAAGCCTGTTTTAGATGTGAACCTCCTTTAAGGATATTCTTTAACAAAGTATGCTGACTACATAATTTATCAAGAGACGCTAACGCAAGTTGATAGATTTCTCCAAAAGATATAGTTGACATGTCTCGTTGTAGAGAAACTATGGTCTGTTGCAGTTCTGGATTTATTTCATCTGGAAGGGATGATATAAAAGTATATCTTAAATTAACATCATTCCATCCATTCAAGAGATAATACCTATCTGTCATATGTTTGTAATGCTTTTGAATATCACATTTATCGAGAGAACAATATTTCATCGCGAAGTATTCCTGATGGATTTGTTTGCCAATCAACTGGAAGTCACCAATAAATTCTTTGTGAATTAGGCCAAGTAGTGGTCCAGCAGTTGATACTTGTATGTACTAAAGTCGTTGATACTCATTCATACTTTGCCACCATTCTCGCAAAGTATCAGTGAACCTTCAAATGAATTCAGACAAAATATCCTGAAGAGGATGATTAGGTCTGGTCATTTGTAAATCAATTCATACACTAAATTCATGTATTCGATCCCTCTATTTCTTAGGTGAAAGATCATTGAATGTAAACTAAGGACCCGAAGTAGGCTTGGTTATCGACTGTGTCGAGGTTGTAGTTGTTGCTGCTTGAGGGGATGGTTCAAGTCTGAAGGGTTCAGTACCTATGGATTTAGCTTCACTGATTTCTGGTTCAGTTTCAGCATATTGAGGCATTGTCATCAAAACATTTGATAGCTCTAATAAGTCAACAAAGTTTTCTTACCCGCATGATTCAGTTGATTCATTAACAAGATCTGATGAATCATCAAATGGTGTTGCAGATTCTTCAGATGTACCACTCAGGGTGTTAGGACTCTCTTCTGATTCTAAAATAGATTCAGATTTTTCTACGAGAGGTTTTGAGGTTAGAGTAGCTATGTACTCCGCCTGTTTCATTTTATCCTTCCCAATACGAGAGGTGGAAGGTTGTATTGGTGGTGGAGATGATGGAGGAGTATAAATCCTTAAAGGCTTTCTCAACTGTTCAGTTGGTTCAAAAGGTGTATACAAAGATGACGCTTCTGGAACCTTTGAAGACTTAGAAACTCTAGGCTGAGGCATACGATCAGATGTTGACTTTGGTTTTGATCGTCGAGGCTTTTCTCGAGTTATCTGAGGATGTATGTATTGTCTTATCAAAGGGTAATTGAACTTGAATACGTTTGAGTAGTCAGCTTCTTCTGGATACTTCTGATACGAAGGAGATGGATATGATGGCTAAGTATTTGGCAAATCTACAAAGGATGAGCCATATGTCTTCTTAGATTGAGCTATATGCATATCAACTTCCATTGGTCATACAATTCCTTATATCTTTTATATCTTCTTAACTTTGAAGTTGAAGTTTGGCCCCATATAATGGGTAGAGATGTAATGTCATAGTTCAACATCAAGACGCTGAATTTGGTCTTTGTAAGATTGATTCATCATTTGTATCTGTTCAAAAACATAATCGACTTTCTTGTGAGTAGCAATGTTTTGTTCACTAATTCCATCCAACTTGGAATCTACCAGTTAAGAACTTCATCAGTTGGAATTTTGCAAGTGTTCCTTGTGAAGTATTTCCTTATGCTCTAATGTATGGGTTATAGATAACCCACTATGATTCATCAGTAGTCCTTGAAAGCTGAAGAAAGTCATCCTCGTATGGACCTGCCATCATACAAGGTAGAGGAGTAGGAGTCATTCTAGGAAATGCTGGCATAGAGCTACATGATCCACCAGTAGATCTGCAAGGTTCTGACATAGACATAGACGACCGGGGCATCTCACTAAGAGATTTTAGTCTGGATCTTTCTATCATAGATAGACCATTATGATTGTCTGAATCTGGATCACCACCAAGAGGGTGATAGTCCCGAGAAGGTAAGCACCGAGATTTGGGTTTTTTCTTCTTCCTTCTCCATTTATATCTTGGATCATTATCATCAGTATTTGATTCAGGGTTGAGACAGATCTCACAATCTTATTTGCACATGGATGGGTTAACATCCCATACAAAATGTCCACGATGATGACTAATGTAGACTGGATCTCCATTAGATTTGAAGTAATGAACAGGAGGACCATCTTTTCCTTCCGTATGAGAAAATACGGGCTGAATCTTAAGACTTATTGCGCTAGATGATAGATTTGGATGTAGATTAATGGTCTAGATCATTACCATAGATCTTGATGTCAAAGGACCAAACGTGTCATCTCTAGGCCGTGTATAGATGGATTTGACTGAGCCATCTCTCGGTGTCTTCAAATCGGAGGAGTTATTGTATGAAAAGAGTGTTGATGAGGCACGTGGAATACCTTTTGGTAGCTGGTAATCCATTCTGTTGGCATAAACTTTTCAAGCTCCTATGAAAGCAACTGCTTCAGGATCTGAATAATGGTGGTCTAATCACTATCTCTATCAGCAACCATATAAAGAGCCTCTAAAGTAGAATTTGGAAAGTTTATGTCCAAGGCATGATTCTGTAGACGATAGATCATCTAGTGATGTAAGGTAGCCATGATGGCTTCCGAATCTTGATCTGCTCCAGTGATCTGGATTTGAACTTATAGACGTTCAAATAAAGTAGGATCATCCAACCTGATGTTGAAGTCAGGTGCTATGGTCAAAATGACACTACCATTGTTAAACGTTGTCAGCAAGGTACCAATATGAGCATTTTGGTACGTTGTGTAGGCTGTGTCAGGAAGGGATATCCTGGCTATTGTAGGAATACCTTTTCTTCCATGTAAGGTAAGATCAAGTCGTATAGCTCTAAACCGTAGATGTGTATGGTTGTCCTCTCTCCATAAGGCGATCAGCACGTTAAGGATTTCCAATTTTACGTACTGTTCTGTAGTTGTAGATCTGAGACCACACTGTTCCAATTTGGAGATTTTGATGATTTCTTTCATATGACGTCTAGTAGCAGATAGCACACTCCTAATAATTCTCGTCTAAAAACGGTCAGGAGAATAGATACTGTAAGGACTTAACAAAGGTAAAAAAGTTTCACACACTTGATTTTCTACATGAGTAATCTCTACTAGCTTTTCAATTTTGTTTGATAAAACACGCTTCACACTTCTAGGCAAACTAGATACAAACAAACTAGATGATAAATGAACTAGATCTGAAGAAATCTCCATAATTCTTATGCAACTCTCTCCTTACTCACTTCTTAACCTGAAACCATGTTACCCACCTATCAAAGATGTGAAGGTTGGCTATGTTTCCAATGCTAATCACAAGCAGTAGTGGAAAACCTTTGCAGCTGTTAAGCTAGTAGGATATAAGGTGATAAACACCAAAGGGTACGTAGGTTTCTTCGGCAGAACCGACTATACCTGACCACAACCACTCAAGGGACCCTTACGGGCACACATGGAAACTATGACATCTCTCTGGTTAACCTACTCGGTTAACTCTCTAAATAACCCACAATGGTTGTATCATCGACTAACCAAAGTCAGATTGGAAGTATGTATCACTACGTAGGAAGTTCCAGTTATCGGAGTCTTATAACCCTTCAATGCCTAGCCTTCGGCTCACACAGGATTATTGCTCACGCCTCTTAGGAACCCTACTTCACTCACATACTCTTACTCGTCATTCCCCGTTAATGCTTCTGACTCAAGGCAGCGGATATGTTTAGAAGCAACAGTTCCCAGACTGTCATAGATTTTTTGTTACACAAAAGCCTCAATTGAGGCAAGTGTAGAGCATACTCATCCTACAACTTAGGCACTCAGGGTTTGAAGTTTTCATAAATGAGAATGGAGTTTAGAAAACAGATTTCATTATCGATCTGAATTCTTTTTTTTCATCTTTACAACTGAAACTAAACCCTACTTTTAGAAGCGAAGTCAGGGGTAGAAAAGTAAATCTACCTAGAGACATAATTATTACACTTTAAGAAAAGTAAACTACTATTTCACCTAACCTTATCAAAAGGAATCTACTTTTACCAAAAGTCCTAAAGCAAACAATGCTTAGGTACAAAAGTCTAAAAGGAAACAGTAGAAAAGACTAAAGGTGAAAAGAAGATGATAAGATGGAATCTTCAACAGTTGTTAACGGTGATATGTAGGTCCATCTTTCATCATGTCAGTAGTTGTTTCAAAAGATGTTCTTACTTTACAGGTGTAAAGTAAGGTCTTATCTTGTCTCACCTCAAAATAGATCCAAACTATCCACTAAGTTACTTATGGCGAATGGGAGTTTGCCATGCTTGCAGATTAGAGGGAGAATTTGGATCACTAGAGTCATTAATTTCAACTTGAGATAACCTTTTTCTTTTGTTGGGACTGAACTTTGTCATGTGTAATTGATGCAGGAAATGATTTAACTTAGTTTCGTTAATGTTAGAAATGTCTTCATTAGGATTTTTAGCATCTTGGAAAACTGAGTTGGACGGTTGAGAAGGTCCTGTAAACTATGACACGTCTATTTCTTCCAGATTTGTATCATATTCAGGAGTATTAGAACCAGGAATGTTAACTTCTGGTGTTTCAGGTTCACCAAGCATAAATTCTCAAGGATGTGGTACAATAGACATTGTCAATACTGGATGATCTGAAAAGTTATTAATCTCTTTAAGCAGATTTCTTAAAGAGGTTAATACATTTTCCTTATGTTGTGGCCAATATAAAGATGCATGCCAGAATTGGATATGATATTCTATGTAAAGAACTCCAGTATGTGTATATGTTTCTCTATATGGACGATGTACAATGAAGAAATATAGAGTAGTCTATCGTCTGGCTGTAGCTGTCCATAAACGATCTTGTTGAACTATAACCACACATTGATGCTTCCATTGTTGTAATGGTTGGAACCATTCTAGAAAATTCTATAATAAAGAACTTCCATTATTAGGCTCACAGAGATGTTGATACAGTTAAAGAGGAGAAACTGTAAAAGCACAAGTATATAAAGCAGAAAGTGCCCAAAGGTACCATAATGTGTTTTCAGATAAAGGATCTTAAAGAAGATTCACATTAAGGTAAGGTGCTTTAAGATTAAACATAACAGGATTTCCAATGAAGTTACATTCATGTAAAAATAAATGCAAGTAATAGAAAAACTACTTCGAGCAAGTAAGGCAACTTCAGAAATACTAGTGGGAGGACTAGTTATAGGAGGAAAGGACTTCTTTGTGAAGGTGAAAAATGGTTGGTTAGCCATTCTACAAAATTGAGTAGAAATAAAAGAAATATTGAAAATCTTTTTGTGATTTTTCTGAAGAGAAGAAGGATACTTGTAGTGCAAAAAAGTATCTGGAGGCCATGGTGGATGTTGTTGGATAAGTGTAGATAATTCTAAAGTATCTACAGTGACCTAACTGACATTTATCTGAGAGAAAGATAGTCTCTGACTAGAAAGTTTCAAAGGTGAAAGATTCTAACAGATTTCACTGAGCTCTTTGACAGCTATAGTCTGTTCTTTTCCCTACGATGGTGGATTCTTTCGTAATAGCTTAGATAAACATGATATATAGGTTACCACATGTAGTATGAAATCTCAAATGTAATTAACAATTCCAAGGAACTGTTAAATTTGTTTCACAGTGAGATGTTCATCTGGAAATTGCAATAATTCTTTAGCAATATGTAGACCTGACTGATAGAATCCATCCTTGAATTGCATACCTAGAAATTCTATTTATGTTGTAGTAATAGTGCTTTTTGAGGTCGAAAGTATAATACCATACTGTTGAGTAAGATCCAAAAATATTTTCAGAAGGGTCTGATGTTCCTCATGAGATTTTGAGAACAAAAGAATATCATCAATGTAAATCAATGCACTATTGAGGATAGGCTCATAGATTTTTATAATGGACTTTTGAAACAGTGATGGAGTGACCTTAAGTCCAAAGGGCATCATAGTCCATTGGTACTGAGCATTAGGAATGCAAAATACAGTTTTGTAATGTTCTTCAGGGTGAATACCCAATTAACAAAATCCCGTTTTGAGATCAAACTTTGAAAATATAACAGCTTCCTTGAGAAATAGTACATATGTACTGATTTTAGGCAAAGGAAACTTGTCATCTTGCAGGAAAGCATTAAGAGGCTTGTAGTCAATTATTAGTCTCTTTTTTCCACGTTTCTGCTCTAAACGCTTGTTGACATAGAATTTTGACAAGCCCAATCCGACTTTGTGGGCTCGATCAATCCTTGCTGCAATAGGATTGCACACTCATCTTGTGCGAGCTTCAAATCATTAGGGTTCATCCCTTGATGTGTGGCTTTCGTAGGATTTATATCCTCATTCTTCTTGAAAGGTAGACTTATGAAAAAGTCAACATATTTCTACAAAGGATATGGATGAGTAAATTGTGCATGGGAATCTGAACAGTATTCCAACAGTTTATCTCGAAGTCCAGTGTAATGTGCTGGAACCTATGTAAGTTCAAACACATTTTTTATGTCAGTGTATAGACTGAAAAGGTTTCGATACCTAATACCTGAGGCCTGTGGGTAGGATTAGTCAAGGATGGGCTTTACTGTACGTATCCATTCCAATCAAAATATCTGGGCCTAGTAGATTGCTTCCAAGTACTTTAGTCCAAACTGTACACTGAGGAAAGAAGCGAATGTCAATTCGTCTTCTTGTGATTAACCCAATCTTAAAAGAGTTACCATTAGCGACAGTAAAATACTCTTC
>JANSVA010000001.1:22750744-22767983 GCA_025504915.1 Erythroxylum reticulatum
TCACCCTCGGTGATTTCAATGGGGTCCTCTTCAGTCCATTCCATGGTATGAGCTGATCTGCTTGAGTCAATAGGTCCCGTAACTATCTCACTGTAACTGATCGAAGTGTGCTGTGTGACATGTTCAGGAGGAGGGGGATCTTCATCTCTCTCCTGAAGGCGGACCTTTTTAGTCGCCTGTCGAACAAAAGCAGGAGAATGAATAGCTAGGGAATTAAGATCTTGGGAAGTTTGTGCAGATTGGTTTGAGACAAGAGCATGAAAATTTGGAGGGTTTGAGAGCATAATGTGTAGGTGGAAAGGACACACCACAAAGAGGACTTTTAACAAACAACTAGTAGGCAAGAAGAGTAAAAGATATGATAAGAAAGCTTTTAGAGAGAAGTTAGAGCATCTCTCTCATCAAAAGATTTCACAAATTTATGATATTAATTAATTATTTTACGTTTAATCTTTTATTTTCGTTTGTGTTAAAAACGAACTAGAAATTTTTTGCCAGACTATATCCTTAGAGATTTAACAATGGTAACGACATTCTTCTTAAAATTTTTGTCATAAATTCATTTAATGTTCTAACGTCTTGAAATATAAAGTAATATATATTACAAAATAACTTTTGTTTAACTAAAAATCAATATCATAATTAATAGCATAATAATAAAGGTTGATTTAGATTATAACAATTTTAAAAATTGATTATCGAATTCCATCTAAATAAAATTTATTATATAAATATATCAAATTCTAAAAATTAATTTATAAATATTGAAACATTTTTAACTTTTTTTAATTTTTTAAAAATATTCAAATACTTTAAAAGAGGATAATTCATTTATCTAGTATTTTTTATGTAAGTGTATTTAAAATATTTTAATTAATTTGTAACTCTTTTTAAAAATAATTTTATGAACCAAAATTATATTTCGACAAAAATAGATGATACAATAAATAAAATATGAACGGTTTTTAAATTAAATATTATCTTTTTATAGAAAATATTTTAAACTGACAAATTATATTTTAAAAATATTTTAAACTTAACTAAAAATTTTAAAAGAGTGATAGTTACAGAAGAACGAAGCGAAAAGTTAGCACTAAACTAAACGAGTTATTAACCTTAAAACAAGAAACGAGTTCTGTGTAATTAAGAGTTAAGACGCTTTGGTAACAGCCATGTACCGTTAGCCTTTCCACCGACCCATGACCTGTCTTAAACACAAACCATACCGATACGACAAGATGCGAACCGTTTCCATAGTTACGAAGATGTCCTGAAGTTCTTGGTCGGTTACGCAAGGAAAGATGATTTGAAAGGAATTTAGTCTATAAAGGGCAGGAGGATTATGCATTTCGCCAACTGGATTTCGCTTGTTTTTATTGCTCTTGCAGTCTTCTTCTATTACTACTCTTCTTCTCCTTTCTTTGGAAACAACATGGTTGAAGAAACTCCCAAGTCCATCTATGACTTCACTGTCAAGGTGTGTATGCTTATAGCTGATTATGAACTTGGTTCTTCATTCTATTTTCATTGCAGTCTCGCTTTATCTGCAAGCAGTCAATTTTAAAATGATGTTAGTTTTTATTATGGAGAGTAATGATGTTCTATTAATTGATGGAGGAGACTATTTTTTGGCTTCTCACTTTATAAAATTTCTTTTTCTTTTTGGTCTTTCTTTTCTTCATTTTGATTGCTATGTTTTACTTCTGCAAGATAGAATACAATTATATGTTATTCTATTGCACTTGCAAGTTATTGAAGAAACATGCTGTTCATGGAGAAAAACATAATAGTGTTTAGAACTGTGAAGGCTTTTTTCCCTGTTGCTATCATTTCTTTTCCGGTCATTTTCTGTTTTCACATTTTACATTCAAGTTATCACCGACTTGGTACTATGAGTTCTGTCTTCATGAATTTTGTTTTTCTTTAATAAAAATTTTATGTTCTTAGAATTGAATTATGATCTTGATTGCAGGATATCCGCGGAAACGATGTGAATCTGGGTGACTACCGGGGAAAGGTTCTTCTAATTGTGAATGTTGCTTCCAAATGGTAAATCTTTCTTCATCCTATCTATGTTTGACTTTCTTGACCAATCTGCCTCTGTATTTTTGCATTTCACTGTTTTCTTCGTTTGAATAACTGCGAAAGAGTTCTTGTAAAACTGATTTGATCTTGCCACTACCATTAACAGCTGAAACATGGTTAGAAACTAACCTCTTTTCTTTTTCACAAAACGGATTATTAAGATTAAAGATCATATTAATGGAACTGAAAGATTAAGTGAAATTCGAGCTTTTATATCCAGTTTAGTTTCTGTACAAATCAGTAGCTATGTCTAATTTATGCATATTTGTCAGTCAACCGGCTGTAAAAGGAAATTGAGTAAACATGGTAAGTGAATAGCTTTCATTCTATAATTCAAGATGTACGTTGGCAGCAATTGTGGGGTGAGATATTTGCCATTATGAGATTGGTTGTTTAGATATTTTCATGTTAAAAGGAACCTGCGAACTGGAAAGACAGGAAACTTTGATCTCATAGTGGATCTTCATATTCTCTGGCTTGAAAAAATTCCCCATGTCCGGTCTTCAATGTACCAAAAAGGATTCCCTTTTCCCTGAGTTATGCTTCCTGTCCTTTTTTGGGTTCTCACGGACAAATTATCAGATCATTTTTAGCGTAGATTTGTATTTCTTTTTGTACATAAATTATATCATTTTGAGTTGGCTAGAAGTTCCAAATTGTTCTTCTCATAATTATCTAGATGTCTCATGGTGGTAAATGTTTTTTTCTGCACTCTCTTGCTAACAATTGGACCTACCTAGATGATGCACATCTGTACTAGTCATTTTCACTAGTATTGAATTATGTCTATCATTTTTCAGCGGCTTAACGTCATCAAACTACGAGGAATTGAATGTTCTGTACGAGAAGTACAAAAATCAAGGTTGTTCTCTCGTTCACAGGGACAACATTCACGCTTACTTGTGTTATTTATGGACATCCATCAACTTTTCAAGAAAACATCAAAATTTTAGAAAATGCTTTTGTGGTTCACTAATATTCCATTGGCAACCTGAATTTAAAACCAATTTAGAATTGCATTTGAAAAACTGTACACTGGTTTTGGAAAGATGAAGATGGTAGTTGTCTAAGTTTCTAGACTCGAAATCGCATTCTTGTTAGTGAATTTTGTGTTACCATGTATGACAGAGTTTTCGAGTTTCAGCGAGTAAAAGCAATTCTTATTCATTCTATTGCGAACACAATGAAGAATGAGAGTGAAGAGTGCAATAAAAGTTTGTTTGGTAGTTTCTTACAGTTTTGAAGTTTGTAATCCTACATCCTGATATTCTGACAGGATTTGAGATCTTGGCATTTCCTTGCAACCAATTTGCTGGACAAGAACCAGGAACCAATGAGGAGATTCAAGAAGTTGCATGCACAACGTTCAAAGCTGAATTTCCAATATTGGATAAGGTAAAGACATTGTTTTCCAATTATAAGAAATGCATTTCCTTCCTATTTCATTCTTGTGGGAATGTTCCCAAGGACTCTTGATTTAACCTTTCACGCAAGCTATTTTGTTCAGCAATTGTAACTGTTATTCATGCACAAGTAACAGAATTAGCTATCCGCTTGTATAGGCCACATGTCTGGGCTTCAGTAACTCTTCATAAAGAAACCTATTCACTGATTTCCTCTGCTCGGTTATGCATATTTCCATTGTTTACTAGCTCTGTTGCCTGCCGCATCATTCTCTGTTATGGAAGTGTGGTCATTATGTTTTTATCTGATTATTGTAGGTTGAAGTGAACGGGAAGAATGCTGAACCTCTTTACCAGTTCCTAAAATCGCAAAAGGGTGGATACTTTATAGATGCGATCAAATGGAATTTCACAAAATTTGTGGTGAACAGAGAAGGAAAGGTGGTGGAAAGATATAGTCCTACTACATCTCCCCTTAAAATTGAGGTTTGGAAATCCTTTTCTTTGACAATGATTCCTCTAATTGGTATTCATTCTCTTCATTTTTTTTTATGGCTTTCTACAGAAGGACATACAAAGCCTGCTGGCAAGTGCTTTGGAACCAAATAAAGGGATCATCTGTGATGGAGAAACAGCTTAATACAGTGAATGTTGGTGGCTTTCAATTATTATTAAATTTAATTCTTCGTTAATCAAGAAGGAAATCTTTATTATTGTACTGAGTAAGATGGCATCTGTAATGATTTGAGAATGGTACAACTACATATGCATCTTTCTTGTTACACTTTCGTTTTCTGCTTTATATGAGGACATTCTGCATTTCCCTTCAGAGTTTCTGTAGATATGGAGCAAGGAGTTCAGCTGTACAATACAGATTACTACCTTCCTAAACAGGGTAATTACCAGGATGCTAAATTTTTACTGATTCGAAATCAAGGAAATAGAGAAGAGGGAAGGAAAAATCAGACTTGTTAACAGGAAAGTTATAGTTGGTTTAATATGTCTATTCTGTAAATCATACAGAAGCTCTCATGAAGCATCATATTTGAACTATCAGTTAATTATGTCAACGCATTATGCGTTGTTCAAGAGTAGTAATGGACTGTAGATTTATAGATTGAACAGAAAAGTGAAGATGTGACTAAAATCTTCAAAACATTTACAGCATGCGTCTTATGGAAAATGTTACGAATCTTGGACCCTTACCGTAGATTGTCTGTAAGCAATTTGTCCAACGTATTGTAAAACTTTCAATGGTCTAGAAAATGGAGAAGAAAGTTTCCGGTTCTCCCAATGCTGCACACTAATTTCACGATAAGGTTTCAGCTTAACGTAAACTCAGTCATTGATTGCAAAGACACGATGAGAGTGTTTTTATCCCTTAATTGCTTCATATGATTCTGAGCATGAGTACTATGAACTTTGATTAACTGAAGAGCAGCCTGATGATTCTTCAAGGTTTGATTCACCATCAACCCCGATAATTACCAGTTAGATAAGGAATATGAACTCAAGGAACAAAACCATACAAGGCCTCAAAAAGAGGAGCAATGAAGGGTGGTAAGGAATATAGTATTGTACCATCATTTTGCCAAGGGAAGTCATGGGCTCCATTATTAAGAACAATCACCCGCCAAGCAACGCAAACACATCTCTCAAGTTTTGAT
This sequence comes from Erythroxylum reticulatum, assembly GCA_025504915.1. Lineage (NCBI taxonomy): Eukaryota > Viridiplantae > Streptophyta > Magnoliopsida > Malpighiales > Erythroxylaceae > Erythroxylum > Erythroxylum reticulatum. The sequence goes on from JANSVA010000001.1 coordinate 22,755,900, forward strand.
TAAGCATCTCCATCATATTTTGGCAAGCCTTCTATAAAATCCATATTGACTTCAATCTAAACCTGTAGAGGGAGGCCAAAGTTTGATATTTATTTCATTAGCAAACACCACACTGCCTGATAAGTTTTCTGATGTGAGTTTGCATCTTTTTCAGTACAACAACTGCTTAGTCCACGTATAAGAAGACTTCAAATCCTCTCCTTATTTCAATCTTGGAATCAATAAATGGAATAAACCATTAGTTTCTCAGCTCCTCTTGATCTCCTATCAAGAACTTTGAATTTGTGAAACTAATATGGTATACAACTCATCACTTTCAATCCTATAGACCATCAACCGTTGTGTTCGCCACTGCTTTATTGTATTAAAAACTACATCATTTGAGGTAGGTAACCATTGAACCCCCCCAATACCATATTATTTAACCCAATCTTGATCATTGAAACCTCTGAATGGAATGAATGACTATCACCCTCTTCATATTCTTAATACTTTTGATTACACCAAATCTTCAATCCTCCTCCAACATTAATCATCATAAGTTCTATATCCTCCAATAACTCTGCATTTTGGCTTTTTCGTACAACTTGGATTAAACAACTTCACAAGGTACTCAAATTTTGGCATTGAACCCTTCAAAAACTAATTCACCAATTCTACCATTACCAAACAAAGATCCTTCAAACCTTTATTTCATAGCGATAAGATATTCACCCCAACTGAGCGGTTCTATAATACAACTAATTCCATGACAAAACTTCTTTGACCAAATGCATTCCCACCTTCACATCAGCCAGTGTTCGATTCAACTTAACGAAGACCTTTACCATCAAAGGTTGCAACTTCATTAGTCTAAATTGACCCATTAAGGTGCAACTCAAGTACCCTTTTGTCGTCTTCCATCATTCTTAGATTCTGATTACTAATTCATATGTAACTGCAGAATCATTTTCTTCAACTCCTTGATTGTTTTTTCATACTTAGCTTTCATTTCTTATTTATAATTTTTCATATTTTCTTCTGGTCGTCCTGTTCCTCCGCCATTTTTTTTTAGCTCAATCACAATTCTTACTGAGAATGCTACTGACACCAATTTGATACAACAACAGTTGAAACTTAATTAGGAATATGTGTTTTAAGAAATTTTCATTGATTGAAATGGAGAAGGAGAGATAAATCAGAAGTGTTATTTGCCAAAAAGTTAGTTATTTTCGTTATCAATGACTATTATAGTCATTCGACCCGTCTATCTGATTCATTACACGTCTTATCTTTATCCCTTAGATCCTCGTTCGTTTTATTCATCGTTATTGACTTTACAGCCCGATGTCGTCTCGTCTTCTACATCTCACTATGGAGATGTATCACAGCCAGGGTAATCCTGCATGATCTAACCAAAAACACAAGAAAGGAATATAACAACAAAGTGGGCATTTGGAAGATTGCGGGATCTGATAGATTAGCATCAAAACCACCTCATAATAATGATTGGAGAAGTGAACAAATGAAATTAGTGATTGCATTCATGAAAATGACCTCCCAATGAATACAGATGCCACAAGCAAAGGACATTGACTAATTCTCTATTTCAGCCTATGGTGCGAGAGAGAGGCGCATCAAAGACAAATGAGAATTGACGCCAAAGGTTTGACCCGGTGGTAATCGGCCATTCAATCCGACATCAATCACGTACACTGAAAATAGGTACATAAAGTTCATTCAAGTAAAACGTTAAACTTTCATTTTTTTCGGAGAAAGATTATGATATCATCTGTTACATCCATTCACTCAGGAAAGATGAACATACTCGTAAAAAAAGTAGGAACAGAACAACGAAAACTGATAATCTGAACTCATTTTTACGACGAAGTTGATATTAAAAAATGGCTAGAAAATGATCAGGTTTATGCTCTTCAACCCCGGGGACACGCTGTCAAGGGAAGTGATTCGAAGATATATAATTTCCATGATCACATCCAAATCATCGGAGCACTCCAATAAACTAATATTTTCACCGTCAACTTACCCTAAGACTATGTCTAGAATAAATGAAATCAACGTGCCTTGATCCAATATTATACCTGATCTAACCAACTCATTCGTCAGCTTAGTATTTCCATGAGACTCTCAACATGTAGCAATATATGCTTGCATAACAGATGAAGATTTAAATTTATGTCATTAGTTCATTAGCCTGCCATCTGCCATTAGACTCGTGCTCCAACCTTATGAGCTACTCCTACGTTGCATTTCTTGTGAGTTCAGACAAACCCACAATCTCTGAGGTCGCTAATAATTAGTATTACATATTCACTCAGTCACGGCTTTTAGTTTACTTTGGAAGGCTTTAATGATTATTTACGCTGGACGTCCGCAAGCCAATGCCTTATTTCTTCCGACTTGAATCATGTAGAAGTTCTTATATGGTCCATAAGTTCCAGTACTAAGTCACAGTCACGGACAAACAAAAACAATCCACCAATTTGCCAAAATCCCAACAAACTCATATAGCAAAACTCAAATCTCTAACTATTGAGGTTAAGTTCAATAGCTATTCAAACCAAGAACTTGGAGACAGACCGGACAACATTGTCCACATCAAATTCCGATATCGCGCTTCACCGTCTGCTTCACTTCTTTCACCACTTTCCTCCTCCCCTGGATCCTGTTCCATACTAGCATCATGAGGTAGTTTATCGATCCATTAATAGGTAAACAAAAGTCTGTTGTTAGCACGAGTGAACATTGTCAGTGTAAGGGCAACACATCAATCATTCTGGGATCAACCCACTTGTGAAACGACAATAACCAATGGCTCAACCCGGTTAGATTAGTTACCTCAGCAAATGCAGAGGTCCGAAAGTATTTGGTAAAGGCTCTCACCACTGCGTGAAAAATGAGAGCTCAGGTTGTGATGTACATAGACATATCCAACACATAGAAGGAACTGTCCAAAGAATAACTTCTATTCACAGGTTCGGTTATCCTGAACCTGATGGAATACATATTATTATATAAATATACATAGCCTTCTTGAGTAAAGCCAGTTTCAGGTAATCTCAAACCTGAAACATTTGACTTCTTTAAACTTCATTGAATCGGCACTGCCGCCTGTTCACATTTGAAGAATACCAGGAATTTAATTCGTACAAAAAGGTCCAGCTGATCAGCCCGGCCAAGCACAATATAGGCTTGAAGCTCGAGGCTATTGATTTTCCTTCGCCAAGGATCATATCCCTTGTTCATAAACATATCTTCTACTTTTCCTCAGCTGCATAGTTTAACTGTGCAGGCCACTGCCTGCGCCCAATATTTGAGCCTAGCTTTAACATCTTCGGGATGATCACCTGATTAAAAAACACAAGGAACATATGAGTGACAATCAGCTGAATGGTATATTTATCAGGGTCAACAATGAATGTAAGCGAATAAAGTCTGTTGTTGTCACTACACTATTCTCAACGATCATAAAACATCTTGCATGATAATTTTCACATCAAGCAAACGTACTTGGTCTGAGAATGCACATAAAAAGTTCTTAGCGTAAGTGGCTGGGCTTACATCCCAGATCATACGAATTAACTCACTACATAGTGCACAGAATAGCTGAGAATAGACAGAACAAGAAGAACAACAGAGAAAAAAGCGTTTGGTAATGACCAAAATTCTAGGATCATAAGTAAAATCATAGGTTAAGGTCATCCGATATTGGTAGGATCAAATTTCTGGATCTAAATCTATGTGTTCAGCAAACAACCTCAACCCCTATTACTTTGAGGTCATATCTACCTCGATTCAAACAAAATCATTAACCATAAGCCGATATTTGGCATAAAATTATGTCAACAACCGGAACAACAACAAATACAATAATTAAAAGCCAAATAACAAGAAAACAGATCAACTATAAAACAGTTGGCTGATGGCTCACCAGGACTTGAGATCTTCCAATTGGCAACAGGACTCGAAGCCGTCTCACGCACAGCAGGAGAGGTTCTCTCAGGGTACTTATTGTGCTCATCGAGGAACTTCTGGCTCATGGAGTAACAAAGCTCAAGAGCTGGAAGAGTATTACATAGCTCAGGAATTTCATCGAAACTGAACCCAAACCCAAGGTCCAAACACCCTTTGAGCTCATCGAGATCATCATCAGTCAGGCTCTTGGTTCTCTTCAAATCATCGTCACTGCTGTTGCTGCTATCACTTGCCACCTCCACATACCCTTGAAGCAAGACCTGGTTTTTCTTCTTCTTCTTCACCATGGCCTGTGAAAGACTCTTGCTTTTTTTGATAATGGGGTTGCTTGGGTTCATGTTTGTCCATATATCGTCAGCTTCAGGGTTCAAAGATTCATCATTTGCATATGTTTGAGAAGATGGGGCTTCAGTTTCAACTCCTTGTTGGAATAGGGTTGCTAGAGACAGCCATGTTTCATGTTCACAATAACTACTTGCCATGTCTCTTTTTTTCTCTCCGCAGTTTGTTGTCTCTATCTAACTAAACGTGCTCGTCTGACGACTCTGGGAGACTGAGAGGTTGAGATACCAGGCTTATAAAGCTGCGCCATATGAACAGATCAGATCGACTTTCCTTTCATCTTATTATTTTAAATCATGACGATGGATGTGCATGTATGCATGTGAAAACATACATACATATCATGTAATGGGATGAATTGGCAGATGGGACAGCTGTAAGTAGGTCGATCAAGACAAAAGAAGCCGAAAGAGGGCCAGTAAGGGGACTACCAATTGCGGGGCCCACCATGTGTCTAAGTGATTTCCTTTTTGATTTGATTTTGATTTTTTTTATTGGTCTACTCTTGAGGATAGGTGTATAATAAATAGTTTATTTAAAATATATAAATAATTTATTTTCAATAAGCCATTTGATAGTGAATTAGTTTTATATTAAGTCGATTTAAATAATATTTACAATTTCAGTTTATCTTTAATTTTAATTTTAAGTTATCATCTTTCCTAAAATTAGAATTATCAAATAAAAATACTTAAAATTTAAAATCAATAATTTATAGTATAAGTAAGATCAAAAGAAGATAATTTTTGGTTACGTACTGAAAAAGTATTTGTAATTTAATAAGTGAAAGATGAAAATATTTAATCTTTTATTTTTTTAAAAAAATGTTTTTGTTATTTAAAAATCATATGATATTAATATATTTTGAACATTAGGAAATTGAAGAAATATGCTTATTCTTTTTAATTAAATATCTTATTATTTCTCCATATCATAGTTATATAATGGTTACGGGTGATCACAAGGACTACGTATGACATGTTTGATCGGCTTTTGGGTCCGCTTTCAGCTTTCTCGGACGGAAAAAACCAAATTCAACGTTCATACTTCCACGTACTATAATACAATACTGTGATATGTTCGGTCTTGGTGGCTTTGGTTTGGTTACATATAAATATCTCCATGCACACCGACCAACCGCGGATGCTGTTCCAAGATGCAAGCAATTCACACTACTCGGGAGTGTGGAAACAATCAATTTAGCTCCCAGGAATTTGAACATGGATAAAACATGTATAATGTATATACGCAAAGTTTGAAGATGAGAACAGTCCGAACTGAATTTAATGTCTACAAGACCGAACATTAATGTCTACAAGACAAATTCGCAGGTAAATTGAGACAATTCTCTCGTATCCCTTTAACTTAGATGTATTTTTAGCCTTGTGCAACGTTATTACGTTGCCGACGAATCAAGTTTGTAACTTTGTGATAGTGAAAGATTTAAGTTTATGTTTGGTATCACTTCATATAAGTAAACAGATAAACATTTCCTAGATACATTATATGCATTTCAAGTTCGACCATTACATTGAGCTTCCTCCCTTAATCTACTGCATCTTATATTCTCTTCTTTTTTAGGCTTTAGGGGGAGACTCTTGGAGTAACGGATAAAAGTTATTTTTTTATGATCATAAGATCACATTTTTCGGATCACAAAAATAATCTCTTTTTAAAAATTACAAAAAGAAGATTATATACATTAATGATCCTCCTCCTATTCTCACAAAACGAGAAGGTCTTGTCCATAGAATACGTTGACTTTAATATCTGGAGTAAGTGAAGATTGATGTACAACAAAGTAAAGTTTTATTAAGAAAGTATATCCAATAAGTAAAGAATAATAGAAACAAATAACAATAATTAATAAATTCAAGTTAATAAAAACACACTTCTTTAACTTTGGATCAAGTTTAGATCTCTCATCATTATAAGCAGAATAACTAAAAATCTTCAATCTAAATAAATATACCTTATTTTCTGTCCACACTTCCTCGGTCACTTTCTTATCAAGTGAATGAAATAACATGTCGTAACTCCTACTTTTGTCAAAAAAAATTAAGGAACCTTGCGTTCATCCTCAAATATCTGGTGATTTTAGTTATGGATATATTTATCTTCTCCAAAATGTTGTTTTACTTTGGTTTTTTTCAAACTGTGTAATATATATAAATTCCATGCTTCTTAAAAAATATTTAGAATTGTGAATCTGTGTATTCAATACTATTTTCTAATACTAAGTATTTAAATTTTCTACTTGTATAATTTTTCGCCTCAACCTTCTGTGGCTTAAACTTTGTAAAGATCTTGAACTTTTGTTTCATGAAGTATACCTATAATTTTCTTAAAAAATCATCGATGAATGTCACAAAGTATTAACAATAACAACTCTTTAGTAGGAACTCATACATCAATATAGATATAGTCTAGTATTCCTTTACTTTTATGCTTGCCTATTTTGAATGTCACTCCAAACTACTTACTAAGTTTGTAAAACCTATAGAAATATAATTTAAAGTGTTTGACATCCTTTAATAGGCTCATCTTATGAAATTGTAACATCCATTTTTCTTACTAATATAACTGAGCCACATGTATTATTATACACTATTATCATCATTTGACTCTATTGTAGCAACCACTCCACCTACAAATATGTTTTCTATTGATTTGAAGATGTTTCCACCAGTTTTAGCCCTTTTATCATAGTCATAATACCTTTTAACACTTTAATCTTGTCTCTAATGGTTTATACCCAAATTATTAGCATGTAAGATGTTCAAAGAGATCAGGTTTTTTCTCAAATATAGTACATATTAAATATCGCACATCTTGACAACACTATTAAACATCTTGATCTTGACAATTCCTATTCTAAAGATTTCTTAAGTTTTGTCATCCTCCAATTAGACAGTGTCAAAATTGCCTGACATATATGATATAAATTAATCCTTGTTTATTGTTATGTGATGTGGGCATCTTATATTCAGAATATATAAGTCTTATAGTTGCCTAGTTAAACGTAAAGTATCTCTCTATTGATAAAATCTGAGCCCTCACTCCACACTCTACTAGTAGACCTTACAAATCATTAAACTTCATTTTGTCACTATGTTTCTTCTTATTTGGATAGTCCCTCCTTATATGCCCAATTTGCTCACATTTTTAGCATTAGAATATTTTCCTAACTTTGAATTTCAGACTAAAACTCTTCTTAAACCAGTCATGTTTATTTTACTTCCTCCTATGGTTTTAATTTCCCCTTACATAAAGTTCTTCACCATGAGAGCTTTCATTAGTTTTTTTTCTCTCTCTATTGGTTGTAAGATAAAATTGTAATGACTATGTCTTTCACCCTAACTATCTCCTTACCTAATATGAGCATGGTTGTTAGATGTTTATAAGATGAAGGTAAAGAGCAAAACTTAATCTTTTCTTAATCCTCGTCTATAATAGTCACCTCGAGTCTTAGCATGTCATTGACTATTTAGTTGAATATATTGATATATTGTTTCAGATTTGTTCCTTTTAATATCTTTAACTTATATAATCTTTGCTTTAGATATAACTTGTTTGTAAGAGGATTCAACATGTATCAATACTTTACCTTAATTACTTATTTAATTAAAAAGTTAATTACTAAGAAATTCCCTATTTGATTCTAAAAAATCATTCACGTTTTGTATATCTTCTTCCAATCTTTCACTTGTTAATTAGATCAAAACTCGATTTTGATGCTTTGCTCTTTGTAATTTATAGTTATAAATTTTCAATTAATGCACATCTCAAGAATCAAAGATTGCTTTATGTCTTTTCCTCTCAATATCATCCAAAAAATCCAATCTTCACACCTTGTTTTATAGTCTCTTAAGTCCCTCTCCTTAAGGTCCATTCCACCAATGATGGTGACAATCAAGGCTATTACTAAGTATCACCAATTTGCTCTTTCTATTCCAAGCGATCTATGTGGCACCCCACTCCCATCAGACATTTGTGCCTGCACGTCCTTCCGACATTTGAGCACATGCCAGACGAAAGCAGTGCACCAACTATATCACTTTCACTTACTTATGACATCATAAATTAAAACATAAGAATCACCATGGCTAAAACCCAAATTGCTCATTTCATTTTTTAAACAATATTTACATTATGGCTTTACAACAACATCCATATATGTAAATTATCAAAACTAATCAGAGTTCACATCTTTATATAAAGAACATGCTACATACATGAGAAATTATACAAAAATTTATCTAAATCCCTCAGTACCAGCTGACCGAACTTTGAGCCATATTTTCTATCCAAAATTAGTACTAGTTCTCTTTTAAATTGACTTAGAAGCCATGTCGTCTCTTTGAAACCTGAAAAGTCAATGTGCAATTTTTGGTGAGTTTTGCGAACTCTGTGATTTAACCATCTTAGATGGTTCACTGATATCATATAACACAATAATATGCAATCACATAGTTCATATCATTTTAAGTATCATCATGTAGCATCACAAAGCACCTTATACACAATTTTCACATTTCTCATTCAACATAATTCAATAATACATTACAATCATTCAATTCGTACATACATCAAGTGTATATGCAATGCTCATGAGACTTGTATTTGTTTATTTCATTGCTATGACCGAATGCCTTTTATACTATCCTGTATCCGTTGTGGATACTAGGCTTATTAATATTGTTCTTTATCCGTCAGAGATATAGGACTCATTTTACATATTGAGCTAGAGGCTCTTAACATGTTCTGAGCTTTAAGCTCTTTTTATTGGCGAATTTGGTCACAACTGCCTTTATTTTTCATGCATTCATGTAATACAAAGCACCACACATATTCAATCAATCATTGTGTTCAATCAATCACATTCACATTTATCATCGGACCTTGGTCCAAATTTCAATATTTAAGTTGAGAAATCACATATTCAGTCAAAATCACATTCAATAAGCACTTCTAATGTTATTCATGCATCAAACACCTCGAACATTCAATGTCCGGAATCAGTATATACACATCATATAATAATTTAATATATAATTCAAACAAAAAAACTAAGGAAGAATGGAACACAGATACAATCTAAGGAAAATGGTCAAGTAACTACACTTTCAAAGTTGGCGATGCTCTTGGTATTTATATATAAACCTTCTCATTTCACTTTAGCTTCTTTTAATGGATTATTAGATAAGATTAACGTTTTTGAGCTTCCATTGTTGAAGTTTTCAAGTACTTGATTGGAGAGCATAACGTGTATAATGTGATAGAGAGAGCTTACAGGACATGCAGTACAAGCACAGGTGTGTTGGCCAGGTATGAGAGTGGAGAAGATGAAGTAGAGCTCATAGAAGCAAGAAAATTCTGGTTTATTTGTAACAATCCATGGCATTGTCTTTTAGAAATGTGGTTTGGAATAAATGTGGGAGGATCAAACTCTACAAACCCAGTTAGGGATTGAAGTTCCTATCCTGATAATTCTAGTACAAGTTTGATCGTTGATAAGAGATGGAGTTTTCTGGGTTACATTGTTGTGTTCAGGTTTTGTTCAAGTTTTATAGATGACGGAGAGCTTAAACTTATCAATGGAGGATTCTGGTTTATTACTTCGTTGTGTCTAAGTTTTTGTTCAAGTTCTATGGATGATGGAGAGCTTGAACTTATCAATGGAGGTTTCTGGTTTACTTTGTTATATTCAGGTTTGTCGTTTTTGAGATGAAAATGTTCATGACTGAAGTCGAGAAGCTGTGGGTCTTAGAGTCCAGAAGAGAGTCATTGACGCGGGGATGTAGCTCAACAGACGTGACAGTGGCCATCAGGTAGTGTTTCTCCATCCTTTTTACAATTTCTACATTACTGTTGGTTAGGACAAGTTGCATCGCTTTGGTCTTTAAGGAGGAATTCGCATCATCAGGTATCCAAGAATACGCTTTTACCTCTAGCTTTCAAATTTTTGGATGAGTTTGATGACTATTGTTAATGACATATTTAGTGGTCAGATACATAAGTGGCCCTGTTCGTTTCTGGAGGTAAGGGGTGGCAAGTTCCAGCTATCCTCTTAGTTTGCTTTTGCGATTCCATTTATGTTAGTGTGATTCTGTGTATTGAGTTTGTAGTTGTTTACGCATATTTCAAGTCTTCTATATGGATGAATCACGTAGATATCCATTCTTAGTCGAGGTTAGAGGATATGTCCATAGGAGTTTATGTATCCCTGTTTCTTGGTTGTAATGGCCATTTATTCATAAACCTCTGGTAACTTGGGTTGGGATATCTTCTACCTAATTGAGCAACGTGCGTGATGGGACCTAGCTCATAAACAAGCTTCTGACCTAGCTTATGAACAAGTTCTTGCAGGTGTACTGTGATGCTATGCATGCAGCTCATGGGCGGGGACGACAATGCAGGGATATAGGCACGATAAATGATAAACGTACCTATACTTTCGTAAGGTTCTCTTGGCACATCACGCGTCGTATCCGTAAGCTTTCTTGAGCATACTGACATTTTTTTGCCGTTGTCCACAAGATACCATCAGTCTTTCTACTGTTGCGACCTATTGGTACCCCACTTCTTAGCCTGGCATTTTTAAGCTTGACAAGTCCATTATTTTTCTTTTCTAATTTCGTAGATCAACCTTTTATATAAAAAGCCTTCTCCTTTAAAATCTCAACCTCCCTTATTCATTGACCACTTTCACTTATATGCCTCTTTATTAAATTATCCTTGGATGTTTGAGTTTTAACAAGCGTGGTAAAATATTGTCGCTTCCATTTAGACCACTTCGTGAACCGTGCGGGTATTCAACAAATTTGAATGCACAAATCAGGCATGCCCTTAGGTACAGGCTGATATTCTATATGCACTTACGATCTCTTCGGTGGTCTTTTTATTATCAGCCTTTCCTTCCTTATTATTAATAAAGTTAGTTTTTAGTAGATTATTATTATTTCCTTAATCATTTGTATTTGTAGTTGTATTTAAAATTTAAAATTTTATTATTTTGGTTGTTGTAAGTATTATTTTCATCTTTTAAGGATTTCTTAGGATAGTACTTACGGGAAACATGAAAGACACGAGATAAAAGGGATGCCTTTAAATCATGCGGAGGGAATAAGTGCAAATGGTTTGGTGCACGCAGCAGGCAGGAATAAAGAAGGAGATGATTTACTAAGAATAGGCTCTAGGAAAATCGAGACTCTCTCCTTAGAATTAGTAGAGATTTTAGACAAGTATAAGATACAAATAGCTAGCATTCAAGAGACTAAGTGGGCAGGAGCTAAAGCAAAGGAGATAGGGGGTTTCAAACTATGGTTCTCTGGAAGTTCGAGGAAACAGAATGAGATAGGTATCTTAGTAGTCAAGGAACTTATAAACTGAGTGGTGGGGATCACAAGGGTCAATGATAGGATAATGGTGGAAAAAATGGTTTTTAGCAATGTGGTTCTCAATGTAGTATGTGCTTATGCACCTCATGTTGGTTCAGACAGATAACAAAAAATTATATTCTAACGCGTTGGATATGGTGCTTCTATAAATCTCTAATACTGAGCAGATCATCCTAAATGGTAATTTTAATGGACATATAGGTGTGGATTTAGAAGGATATACAAGGACCCATGGAGGTTTCGGATATGGCACTAGAAATGATAGTGGGAATGCTCTATTGGACATCGCCATAGCGTATGAGTTAATAATAGCAAATTCCCTTTTAAAAAAAACGAAGCATATTTGGTCACGTTTCAAAATAGCGCA
>JANSVA010000001.1:22768083-22807258 GCA_025504915.1 Erythroxylum reticulatum
AGTATCCTTTTGGCTATACCAAATTGTTTATTTATTTATGTATTGTTTTGATAATTTTATTTACAAAACTACTTAGCGTGTCAGTTTGACTTATCTATGCTTGTACATGCATCACTTTTTTATTGTCACATTTGCATGTGAGTCTATTGGAAACAGCCTCTCTACTTTGTAGGGATAAGTCTACGTACTATCAGATCTCCCCATATCCCTCTTTGTTGCAGGACTTTAGTTTTGAGTGTGACGATGACAAAATAATCATAGTGAGACCATCTAGGTTACTTACAGTATGTTCCAATTAGCTATTGTCTCGAAGTCCCGACAACGTCGGGATGTTGTCACTCTAATTGCTCTTCTATACCATGCAACACACATCTACACCCATCACAACTTTGCACAATCATATAAGTACTCATTTATGCACATATATATATATGGATTATGTACAATGCATGCTCAATGACAATCCCAAGTACGTTTCCTTAATACACGTCTCATAAACAATTATCATCATCTTTAAATCATTGCTTAATACCTAATACACTTTCCTTACTTTAATTGCTCAATTCATCATCAACTAGGCTCATTCAAGATCACATTCGCACCAAAATACCTTATAAAAAAACATTAATAAGTCAATAATTTATATATATACATGATTTTGGGACAAAAGGTATAACTTTTTCTATAGATGTCGGATTAATGTTATTCTAGAACACTTTCGAAGAGGACTTCAGTTTCTATAATTATGAAGGCCCCGAAGAGAGATTTTACCATCTAAAGGGTCAAAATTGTACATTTATGTAAGTATCCTGAGAATGTCCGCCTAGCGGTCATACATCCCTCCAAACGGACATGAATGGAGCTGGGAAGCCAGAGTTCCCGAGAATGTCCACCCAGCAGACCTGAAGTTCGTATAACAGATATATGAGAATCATATCTCACTTAACAACATTTCCCACAATTTCTACACATATACTAACATCATTTTACACCAAATTCTCCAGTATTCACATTCATTTATGCAACTTCATTACATGCTACTTCAACTACCATATTAGTTGCAATAAAATCCATAAAACTCTACTCATTTGATTTATCAATCATATATATATATATATAAAATAAGACATATCACCATCATTTTCTGGTTTACTAAATCCTTACTCCTTCCCCTTCCAAGTGTATTATTAAACAAATCTCTTGCATATCTTATCATTCCTACTTCAATTCTTCTTCATTGTCACCTCCATTCCAATTCAAACCATCCATAAAACACATTATACAAGATTGTTGATCATAACCCTATAAACAGAACATCAACCATGTCTATGCATTCTTCAATATTTCAGCACATATTCAACTCCATTGTCACCTTTCCTTTATCTATAAACTATCATCCTAATTCTCCTCACTTTGAGACACTATACTATCCCTTTCTTTCTATTTCAACTCACTCTACTTTATCTCTATTATAATTACTATCATTCACGTTATTACACACCAAAATAGAACATATTCATATACACATTCATCTTCAATTTTCTCCACATGTTCCACTTCATTTTCACCTTTATTTCATTCCTAACTATTACCTTAATTTATATCATTTGAAAACACCACAACACTCCTTTTTATTAGCTCTAAACCCATGTTAGTTCATCTCTAAAACAATCAAAGAAATTCACTTAATATACCAAGAAAACAGAACATAAATATCCAATTTACAAGTCATAATTTATGCACTTCTTTCTACACTATTTTAATGATCTTTTAATTTCAAACTCATCTCTATAGCAACTTATGAAAGGTTATTCATCTTATATGCAGAAATAAGACATTTATATGCACATTTCATCACTCACGATTCACACATATAATTTCAATATCAAGTCATCAATCTCAAATTACTCATCATATTAGATTCATTTAACACTACCCATGATGATTAAAGCATAACTCACTTGATTTAGCTTCAAAATCTTCAAACTCTTCAAGAACACGAAGAAGCCCTAACTTCTCATACAACCCACGTACAACATCATTGAGGTTGGGAGGCTTAGGTTTTCTTGTGGCAAATGAAGAAGACAACAAGGTGAGAGTTGCAAGTGAAAGATGAGAGAGCTAGGTTCAACCTGAATAAAGATTGGTGAGAAAATTCGTGAAGAAGGTGAAAAAGAAAGCCACGAAGAAAAAGAAGAAGAAAGCAAGATTCAAAACAATTTAATTTTCTTCCAAGTAATTAAGAGAATCGTGGGATGTTATAGGCTTCTTTTTTAGCTATTGCAAGTCCTCGTATATCATTAATGATGCTAGTTGCTAGTTGGTTTTGAATTGTTTGCTCTCCCTGGTATAGCCTTTGATTCCTCTCCAGCCAGATACTGTATATGGTTAGAGTGAAATTTGTATTTATCAGTGTAGAGTCTTTTTTGCAATGTTTTGCTACAATGATGACCTATTGAAGCACTTGAGCCCAATCATATGAATGACAAGAGAACCCCAATTTGTGAAGCATTTGACTCCATACTGATTTATTATAAATGCAGTTGAAGAAAATATGATTCCTATCTTCAATTGTGAGATGACATAAAATGTGTAAAGGGTCATAATTACCATACCATCTGCCTTTGGCGTTGAATCTGTTCTTGGTAGCTAACCATGTGATCATGGAGGCTCTTAGACTGAGACTTTTCTTCCACAGCAGCTTGAACTAAGGGATTGTTGGGTATTCCGACTAGAAGCTTCTATAACATGATTTGTTTGTAAATAGGCCTTTAGGATGAGGTTTCCAAAAAACCATATCCTCATGACTGTTGTTGACATTATTAGGAAGATATTGGCTTAAGAGTCGGAACCCTTTATAGTTCTCAACCTATTGCCCTCCAACCATTAGAGTTGAAACTTTAACTAGGATAAGGATTCTATTTCTAAGTTATTCTAGGTCTATTCTTTAGATTAATGGATTGAACTCAGTCCAATTGTCAAACCAGATAGATATATTACAACCATTTCCCAGATTGTGTATAATAAGAGGTATATCCATTATCTGATACTTAGCATTTGCTTGAAAACCCATGATTCGTCCGTAACACTTGCTAATTGCTAGGAGTTTTGATTTTTCAAGTAAGTTTGATGGATCCACTTGAGCAAATGGCATTCTTGTTAGTATAAAGTCACCATATCATCTTACACAATAACACTTTCTACATCAAATTAGTTGAGAATATTCCTAATCCTCCCTATTTCCTGGGAAGCGTGACTTCTTCCTATTTCACCATGGCTTTCTTAGCATTTTCCATGGTTCTCACCTATAGAAAAGCTTTAATAGTACGTTCAAGCTCTTTGATCACTTTCCTTGGCAGTATCAAGTGATTGATCTAGTGTATTTGTAAATTCTGAAGAACAGATTGGGTGAGCTTGGTTTTTACAGTCATGGAGAGGCCAAGCTAGAATTCTGGCTTTGTATTACTCTAAAAGAGGAATACAATCTTTGTATGTTAGCTTAGTGTGAGAGATGGGGACTCCTAAGTACCTGAAGGGAGTAATATGTAGCTCCATTCCCAATGCCTGAGCTATTTCAGCTTTATTGTTGACGTTGGCTGAACAAAAGAGATTGCTCTTTTGAAGATTAACTTGTAGGCCTGACCAATTGGAGAACCTCTGTAGAATGTCTCTTAAAATGTTAATTGAAAATAAATCAACTCTATACAGAAGAATCAAATCATCGGCAACTATAAGATTTGTCATTTTAAGAGCTCTGCATTTATAGTGGAAACAAAATCTGCCATTATGAAGAATAAGTTTTTCTAGCATTCTCGATAGGCCTTCTATAACTAAGATGAATATATACAGTGAGAGTGGGTCTCCTTGTCGTATTCCATGTGCACACTTCACTTTGTAAGTGTTCCATTAACTAGAATACTTACTGAGGAGGTATAGACAAAGTTTTATCCAATCGATGAACTTCAAGGGGAAGTCCATAGCCAATAGACATGCTTCAATAAAATCCCAACTCATTGTATCAAATGCTTTTTAAAAATCAATTTTTCAGAGACAACTTTTTAGATTTTTACCTGATTGATAACTCCTTAACAGCTCTTGCATAACCATTATGTTGTCGCCAATGGTTCTACCTTCCATGAAAGCTCCTTATGTGGGGTTAATAAACTCTTTCAGTGCCTTTTTAAACTAACTAGCCAGTAGCCTAGCAATAACCTTGTAGATGGTATTACAACAGGAGATGGGTCTATAATCTATCAAGGCAAAAGGATTTGGTTTTTTGGGGATAAGACAGATGTTTATATGGTTAACTTCTCTCAATATTTTGTTTGATGAAAGAGTTTCTTGAATGGCTTGAGTGAATAGGTCTCCTATGATAGTCCACGTATATTGAAATAAATGATCTGTGAAACCATTTTACTTGATCTAGAAATAGTTGGCCACCATCACCTTCATAATTTTTAAAGTCCATTGAAATTAAAGCAACCAATGTTAACTCTCTTTTTATCCTCTAATAAGAAGGGCAACAATCTGATTGTAAAGAATAGAAATGTTGATGAGATACACAGGATTACATATATTAATTAAATATACTTATAGAAGGAAAAAAGGATGAAGGAAACACGAACCTTAAAAGGGAAAATGAAGAATTAATTAAGCTTCAGAAACATGAAGCCATGTAATTGTTAAAAGAGAAGGAGAAAAAAAAAATATAATCAAGGTATGTTAACAGTCTAGAAATTGTTGGCTACCAACTCCTTCACAATTTTGAGATAGATTGAAATGGTCAACAATTTCTAAATCATTAAGTAGGAATGAAAAAAAGAAATTGGACATTTCCTAGTAATTAGGATTTTTACTAAAATTAGTTTAAATAGAGTTAAGTTAGATTGTTCAGGTTAAATTAAGTTTATCAGTTTTAATTAGGATTTATTGTATATACAATCATTCTTAAGCAAAGTTAATTAAAATTTAATTAGTATGTGGGTTTCATTGCACCACATGATAAATGAAACTCATATAAACATTTAAAATAATAAAACATTAAGCTATATGGTCGTATATATATATCTAAACTTTCTTTAATTACTATGTTAATCAATGCAGGAGTTTAAAAATTAAGAAGAGTTTTAAGCATAAGAAATGTTCATAGTCAAATGTCTTAAAATTTTAGGTAAAAATATCTTATATATAGATCTCTTCTTCAAAATAAAAAATAAAAAATATAACATGATATTAGATCTACTACTAATTAGATGTTGAATTTTCTCATAAATATGTATTCCTACAAACATTCATAAATATTAGTTATTGCAAAATTTAAGTATTAAATATCTAATTTTGTGTGTAAAAAAATATTAAAATTGTTAAATATATATATTAAATATATATAAGAAAATAGTCATAATCTATTACCTTAAAATTTTAGGTAAAGATATGATAATCCAGAGTCTTAAAGTTTTAGATAATATGATGATATTCTTATATATAAATCAATGAAGGTTAGCAATGTATTTAACTAAAATATTGTATGATAATTAGGGGCAACTTAATTTTACTCTCTGTACTTATCATGTTCTTGGTCTCTCCAATCCACTTCAAACAGATAACTATAAAACATTTGCATGGGCATTAATTACCATGACAAGTGCATAAGCAGCTTTAGGATCAAATGTAGTAATTAACATTTTGACTTAATTTTTTAGACTCAAGATAGGTTTTTTTGTGTGTGTTTAATTGGTTCAAAAGCATAATTAATGGTAAGAAAGTTATATTACTTTATGATTTTGATGAAGTGGAAATTTTAAATATATTAGAAATCATTAAAGAGGACCACAAGAATCCTGAAATCATGGTATTTTGGATTCCGTGATTCTCTCGAAAAGCACCTCATGTTGCAATTGACACTCTCTGTCATACCTACCTAGTTTTGAGTTTATCTAATATAATATATTATGGTCTTTGAATTTATTCTTTTTTGAGTCGTAAAAGTGGATATTGATCTTAATTATGTAATTTAAGATAATTAATAATCTTTTAAATAGTAGTTATACATTTGTTTTTATAAAATTTATTATCGTAAGACATGAGACGAAGATATTAAATTTCCATATTTTGATAAAGAAACGGTCTCTTTACTCGATAGAAATAAGATCGTATATTATTAAATTACTCTTTTAGAAGAATTAGATTCATTTTTAAATTGGATTCAGTTATATTTGTAGGATTCAATTAAAATAAATCTATAAATATTATAATTAGATTCAATTACATTATTAAGAACACAATAAAAATGAATTCAACTATTTTATATGACTTTTTTTATCCTTAACTAAAAATATTATGAAATTAATATTCGTGCATTTTGTAGGAATTTGTACATTTATAATGTATATATTTAGATAAAGAATCTTTAATCTTTTAAAAAGAATTAACTCTTCAATTTTGAATTCAATTCATATCATTTGAGATGTGAATTGAATTCATAAATACCTGCTTAAATTTAAGTTATCTTTTTTTAATATTTTAAATACATAAATTAAATTTAATTACATAAAATTAATAAATTGAATCCCATAAAACGCCTGTTAATTAAGAAAAACTAAAAGAATAATTTTAGATATTGTTTAAAAAGATGTCGACGAAAAAAGGTCGCGACTCACGAGCAGGAAATTCTGAGAATCACAAAATTGGAAAATCCACGTCATAATTATCGTAAGTGTATATATCTATATTTATATAATGTATGTTATGCATATGTGTGTGGAGAAGGCTGGATGTAAGGAGATAAGAATGACATACATAAAAGTGATGTACAAAGGGACACGCGGAGAGAAGGCGTTGGGTAGATGGCCAACAACCCACGTGGCCTGTCCTAATCAGTTCATAATTTGGCGTCAGCATTTTCCTGGTTAGCTATGTAGTTAACGTGTGGCCCACAGTTTTTGTTCTTATCTTCCGCATTCTGCTCTACGCTTCACCATTCGATCACGATCACGATCACTCTCTCTCTCCTCTTATCATCCTCCACCCTTTTTGGCTTAACTAAAGTTAGCCTAGCTAAAACCCTATTGGTTTAGTATGTATGTTTGACAATTAGCTTAAGAAAGCATAAAGATTAAAGAGTAGTCAAAAAAGTGTAACCCTTTTGCCTCGTCATTGGTAAAGTAATAACATAATGATTGATGATAAGAAGTTGTTTCGCATAATGGCGCTTTTATGGGTTGTCCCGTAAAGAAATGGACTGGATCCTGTTTTTGGTCGTTTATTTCTCACTATAGTTGAGCTACTACTTGACCTTTTGGTGTTTAAAGCTGAGCAGGTTGTGGGACTCAAAGACTTTCTGATGCTCCTCAATATAATTTCTGATGGTTCAGCTAAGATTTGTATGCATATTATATACACACGCATATAATTAATATTTGATTCCAGTATATCATTTAAAAAGTAAAGCCGTAAATTCAGTCCAATCAGTCATTTGACTGTCTACTAATACTTGGAAATGCTTGACCTAATTTGTTGAGTCCCCATATATTATTTGGACGACCTCCTGACGAGCAGTGTAGACTTCTTTGTTTACTTGATTTCCATGAAAGGTGACAACTGCCACCTACTGGTTGTTCAAGATGGTCTACCAGCTTAGGCCTCACTAAATGCTAATAATGGTGACATCAAAAAATCTCTTCTTGTGTATAAACTGGGGAACCAAAAACAAAAGCGTAAATGTAAGTTTAGATTCATCAAGACTGAAAAAGTTAGGAACCAATTTCAACTGTGAAATGATACATTCAGAGAAGGAATCTTCATGAACGTCGATGAGTTTTAGAAGAAAATAAAGAGGCAATAGCAAAAAGAGTTTTAATTTTATTGTGGAGTTCAGTACTAACCAAATAGTTCTTTTATTTATTTTCTTTTTCAATTCAGAATTATTTAATATGCATGACAAGAGCTTGACGTGAATGCTACTGAATTATTTGATTACTTTTCCTCATATAACCATCACTTTCTTTATGGCCTATACGTCAAGTATCAATACAGTATGCATGTTATTGAGAATGCATGCTTGAGAATGGTCGAATTAATTGAGTGAAGTCACGACTCTTGTGATTGCCATGTTGGTTAATTCACCAAAAAGGAAGAGTTCATTTTTTTAAATGGAATACCTTATAACCACTATTCTATTCTTTGAATGTGTTTTTATAGATTTGCGTAAATTTTAATGTGCATACATTTTAAATTTTAGATAAATCATTTAAAACTAAAATGCTAAGGGGCACTTGGAATCCAACTCCTAATAGTTGAGCCAGTTTTTCTGGGCACAGTTTTCTATTCTTCTTTCGTGCAAATGGATGTTGAAACTCAAAAACGGGTAGACGACCCGTTTCATTTAACTAATAGACCAGGAGCGTTCCAGTCATTCCAATACTTGGAATTTCCATCTTGATATCTTCAGGACTGCAGTTTTGGAAATTTTAAATAAAAAAATACATAAAGTGAGAGAGAAGGAACGTTTTCAAGGTAGCATAACCTTATAAAGAAGACCACGTAATTAGAATTCCAGTGCCCTACTCCATTAAGATGCCAGAGCAGAAGTCTTCGGAGAAGCCTGTCAATGATCTCACTACCAAGCGTTATATTATGTCAAGAGACGCTTGCACTTCTGTGCCACATCCACATGGAAGATGAGCTGGTAAAGCAAAAGCCCCCTTCAATTATCAAGATACGTACTAGTCATCAGGGAAGAAAGACCCCTCTGATATTGACCAAAGCTTTTTGTTTTTTGAACCCATTCCCACCAACTTAAAAGGAGGAGGAATGCTTATAGTTACAAAGGGTCACTATTCAGAACCTATACATAACCCTTGCAAAATTTGGGCCTATATAAATGAAAACAAACATTTATGAAGATCTATTTCCCCGTTCAAGAAGGCTCTCTCTGTTGAGACCACTGCCCCTAGCCCTTTCCTTCCAGATTTGTTCCACTTCAACAAAAGTCAGTCCCTTCGTCTCGGGCACAAACATAGTTACAAACACAAATGCAGCTACACCCACACCAGCAATAATCAAGAAAGTCGCACCAGTCCCCACAGCCTCAGTTACTGACAGGAAGGTTTGGGCTACTATCAGATTAGATATCCAATTTATAGTAGCTGACATACCCCCACATATCCCTCGATACTTCTCAGGATATATCTCTGAGTTGACAGTCCATGGCACAGGTCCCATTCCAGGTGAGAAGAAGGAAATATACAGGACCAATCCTACAACAGCAATCCATCCGTAGAGACCAGTTGCAGAACCAGATGACTGAGCAAAAAATGCCCCTGCAAGAACAACAAGGGATGCAATCACACCAGCTAAACTTGAGAGAGCCAACTTCTTTCGGCCAAAATGGTCAATGAGATAAATGCCAACTACTGTTCCAGCAGCATTCATGGCAGCAACTATGAGCGACAAGACAAGTGCCAATTGGTTGGATTGGAAACCAGCCATCTGGACAATGGTTGGGCTATAGTACATAACTGTATTGATGCCGGTGAATTGTTGAAAAGCCTGCACCATACAGGTTCTCAAAGAATTCAATAAAAAGGACATAACACGCACCGTGTCTCAGGTTTGCAAGTATGAAAACATGAAGTTGACAAAGATCAAACAAATATGAAGAGAACAGTTGTTTGCTGAATTTTCTTCCACTGTTTTCCATCCCCATTGAAGAACAAGTAGTTTGTTCTTTTGTAAAACATATTAATACTTGATTCAAATATTAAATAAAAGCTTCATATGCATTTTTTCCCTTTAATTAATCACACACTCATTTGAACGGGTATTGGCTTCTAAGATGAAAGTAACTGATAAGGAATACTACGTGCAAGAAAACAGTCAATATAGCTCAAGGAGTTTGCCCATGATATACCTGAAGCCCAGCCCCAGCAAGAAATGCCAGTCTGATTTCATTTGATTTGAACACGTCCAAGTATCTGATATTACTCTTTTTGAGACATTCTTCCGCCGAAGCAGAAGAAAGGTGATCGATTTCATCCTCCAACCGAGCAAAGTCGTATATTTTAGAAAGCACTGTTATTGCTTTAGCTTTATCACTCTGCACATTAAAAAGACAATGGTCCATATGTCATCATGTCAAGACAAAATTCAGATCACGTTGAAGCACAATGTGCAAGTAATTTTTCATAATTGAAAGAGAAAAGAATTAACTTTATGCTGTCTACCTTCATAAAAAGCCATCTAGGAGACTCTGGCATAAAAAGCATAAGGCAGAACTGAATTACAGCTGGCACACCAGCAACTCCAAGCATCCACCGCCAAGTTCCTGGGACCTGTCTAACAATAGCGACATCAAAAGCCATTCAACACAAACTCCAAGACCCTCTTAAATCTCTGACAATAAGACTATATCATCTCCTAAATGCTGAAGAAATATTGTTGATTACTTATTCGCTAAAAACATCCTACAAATTTATGATGCAAAAGTTCATCAATTGCAAATCATAACAATGCATCCTAAAATCATGAATATAAATTTTCAAAACTTGATCAATTGTTTGTATGATCAATTTGGGATCATATTTAATTATGTTCACAACATCCATGCTTTTCCAAAAGAATCTGAAAAACAAGGCGCCACTACTATGCCAAGCACTGATAACGAGTGACCTTATATGATAGAATAGTTATCCATCATGCCGCAGAAACAAAACAGCTGCAAAGCTGGAGCAAGAGGAGCTGTGGCATTTGAACTTGAAAAATAAAAAGGCAAGATACATAGAAATATGAATACAGAACAGCAAAGCATAAGAATATAATGAAAAGGAAAAACCTTGTGATTTACTTCATATTAACATTGCTACCACTTATGAGGCATCTATAGATATATGTCACTTGGCTCATAATAGGGACCTGGAATCACATTACCCCATAATGGAAAAAAAATAAATTTTTGGAGCATTAAAGGTTCTCAATAATAGTGACATTGATATTCAGTGACTTTAAGCATAAAATTGAATATGCAGAAATTGGGAGAAAATATTCAGAATGTCACATTCAATTGTAATTACTCTTCAGTCCACGTGAAAGATTAAGAGAACTGAAATTACCTATTAGCAGAATGGACTACTGAAAATGGTTAACAGATTACGTATTATGTTCTCTTCTCAAATAAGATAGAACAAGCACAAATCACACTTGTCAAATACTTCACTTCTCAGATTGCTGATTACTATCTAAAAGTCATGAAACCACTAAGTAAATCTATGGCTAAGGATGAAAATAAGAATCACTATAAGATGCTACTTCAGAAAAGCATGGAAGGAAAACTTATGCTCTACTTCATAGATTTTAAGCCAGTAGGAATCAATCACAGGTCGTAGCCAAGAAATCATCAAACTAACCAGGAAAAATAAGAGACTAATTTAGTGATGTTTCTCAGTGCAAAATCTTAAAATGCTATCGCCATATTGCTGTCTCTCCAAAGCTAAACTTGTCAAAACTTTTCACAAAGTCAAACATATATAGTGAAATTCACATAATCCTTTGCAGTAACTTTGCATTCAAAAGTAGGAATCACTGGAAAAAGCATTTTCCATAAATGCAAAATTCCAGACTTTATACTAATGATCAACTACCTCAAACTGAATCTCCAGTCTAAGATGCACTTCAATATAGAACGCTTGGTAATCAAGGGTCAATTAGCAAACTAAAGCTAAGATCCCTGATTCTGACATCTAGGCTATTTGAAGAGGGGAAAGAACCCTGTTTCACTCTGTTTTAACTGCAAGGTTAAATTAACATAAAAAAGTCAGCACTACCCTATGCTGATTAGGTTCTTTTACTTATAAAATATAAATGAACTACGTTTCTTCAGATAATTAGGAACCTTCGTATCATTATACATGATGCTTAGGTTACCCCAACAAGCATGCAGAGAAAGAACAAATGAAAATGAGAAAATATAATTTAATGAAAAATGAACCTCTGCAAGAGCTCAAATTTGAAGTAAGAAAATAATTTTGACAAAGTACTACTAAAATTGAAATTTGTACCAGCCATATGACAGCTGATGTTGAAGTAATACACACCGAATTGTGAAAGGAATTAATATAAAAGCAAAGATTAGCTTTACCTCCGTAAAAGCAAGATTTACAAGATAGGAAAGAAACTGTCCACCGGTTATCATCAGCACGTTCGTGCTCACCAACCCTCCCCTTACTTCTGATGGGGATGCTTCTGCAATATATACAGGAGCAGTAACAGATGCTATACCAACACCCAGGCCAACCAGAAGCCGTCCTGCTATAAGAACACATGGATCCGGTGCAGCTGCCATGACAACTGATCCAGCTGCAAAGATAACATCAGCAAGAAGAGTAGCTTTTTTACGGCCATACGCATCATTAATCCAACCCCCAGATGCAGCTCCTATTATTGCACCAACCAAAGCCATGCTGACAATGGTTTCCTGCAATAAGATGCCCAAGCAGAAGAATGATCAATTGTTGAGTGTAATTTCTACCAGACTAAAGCTATAGAATACATATTGGTAAAAATCCAAGAAATTTGCTACCTGTAGGAAACTACTCTGGTTAACTGCCTCAAAGTCATCTTTTATGTACAAAAGGGCCCCGGAAATGACACCTGCAATGCAATCACACTTGAAAATCAGCTATCATGCGACAAACTAATCTGTGTAACTGTGAAAATCACGACATTATGCCTGGATTAAACAACAAAAATGTTCTAATTTTACATAGAAAGAAGAAAGAAAATGTAAAACTACAAAAAAGGCAGATGATTAATGGATCTACAGTAAAATAAGCATACAACTTAAAAATTACGTTTCAGCAATCTGTACGTGCTTTAATATTTATCGTGATCAAAAAAATAAAAAAAAAAGAACAACACTCCATGGACCACCACATCCAAAGAAATCACATTCATATAAGGCCCACCAAGGCTTAACAAAGAGTGGGCGCATGATACAAGGATCCCACCAGGAATCTCAATATTTGGCTTACATTTCTACTGAGAAATTAACAAAAAAAACTGTTACCTTCTGCAAATTGCATGCTTAAAAAATGTAATGATAAATTAATTGATAGAACATGAGCACATACTAATATATTCTGAAAATCAGTACCAATCCACTCACAAAATCACCACGCAGAACAGTAACAACAAATAACAATTTATCAAAATAAAAAAAGAAGTTAACTTTAGATGCTGAGCAAAGTAATCAACCCATCAAAGGGGTAACTTCGAAACGGTAATTACATCGCTACAAAAGAAAAGGAAGAAATGAAAATTAGAAGAAAAGTGGAGAACCTGTATCGTAACCGAAAAGGAGACCACCTATACCAGCAATCACAGTCAATCCAACGATATAGGGATTACTGAAATACGACATTCTTCTGTCCGGGAACAAATCCAAATACCCTGAACTTCCAGGTAACGACTCGATCGTCATCTTTTCTTCCTCACGCTAACTCTATTCTCAATCAATCACTTCACTACCAAATTCTGTAATCTCAACGAATACAATTCACTCGCCCAGTCGCACACCTGTCTCTCACTCGTTTGACCACTGATTGACTGGAAGAATTCCGAATCCTCCCTAAAACCGAGGAGTGTACAAGCCAGAAAAGAGTGGGGAATTTCAAAATAAATATAGGCTGTCTTATTATTTGAAGGAAACGTTACTTAGGTATGGGTTACGTAAAAAGGGAGCAATGAGATTTGAACAACCTAATACTAAAAACTTCGTTGGGTCCTCCGACAGGGGACAAAGGATGGGAGGGTCAAGCACAGTACAGAGCCTAAAGACAAATGGAAACGTCCGGTTATGATGGAGAGTGACACACAAAGAGGGGCGATGTCGCGTTAGGTTGTTAGTTGGGAATCTGCGCTTTTTGTCTCATTGGACGTTAATGGTCATTATTATCAAGATAAGGACACTTTGGGGTTCGTTTAGGAGGTCTCCTTGTTCATATCTATGTGTTTATGAGTCGATGGCATCTTAATCATTATTCCATAACATCTAAACCATGTATTATTAATCCCTTTTTGTTGTTATTGCTTCATCTCTTTTATTTTTTAGTACATGATTGACGCTTCCTTATTATTTTTATGAAAGCTAACTCCCTGGAGGTGACGCTAATGGATCATAATAATGGATTAGATGCTTTTTCTGGTTGCATTTCAGAACACAACCCTTGTGACGGTGGAAAAACAGAGTGTAGGGATGGATAAATCCATGAAATTTTGATATATCACATTTTATAGAGAAGAAAACTTTGAGGATAGCTCTCAATAATCCTTATGCAAGATATATATTGTCCCTGAGGCACAACTTAATAGACTCAAATAATGACATTCCATGAGGTACAACATACTTGTCAGCCATGCTAACGACATGTAAAGGAAATAATAAAACAATACATGTAACTTAGAGACACTTTCTGTATAACTTGATAAAATGTTGTTTCTAATAAAACGTTACGTTTGGAACTTTCTGCAATAATACCTCGCCCTTCAGAACGTACTTGTTGTCAAGGACAACTTATAGTGTTGATGGTGGCAATGAAATCTGAAAATTGCCGAGCAAACTTGTGGATTCAACCCATGAAGCATCCTCTGAAGAAGCATGAGCCCACTTAACCAACAACTCTGTAATAGCACGCCCCTTCTTTTTAACCATTTTCCTATCCAAGATAGCCTCTGGTAGGAGGGCCAGTGTTTCATCTTCGCTTATGATAGGCAAAATAGAAGATGGTGCTTTGTGTCATGGTGTCGTTTAAGGAGCGATACATGAAAGACATCATGCATTTTGGATTCAAGAGGTAAATCTAACTTGTATTCGACATCTCTGAATTTTTTAATGACTTCAAAAGGGCCATAATAATTAGCAGACAATTTGTGAAATGCTCAATTTGGTATGATTGATTAGTGATAAGGTTACATCTTGAGGTAAACATAGTCTCCAACCTAAAAAGTACATTCCACCTGTTTTGTATCAGTTTGTTTCTTTATGTGAGCTTGAGCATTGGCTAAGTTTCTCCTTAATATGGCTGAAATTTGCTCATGTGTCCGAACCTCCCCATCCACCAAGTTTATAATAGAGGATCCTTCCTGGTATGGATCACCATTGCTAGGAGAGTAACCATACAAAGCCAAGAAAGGTGTCATCCCAATGGTTGAATGGTACTTAGTATTATTCCAGTATTCTACAAGAAACAACCAGTTATCTCACTTCCTAGGGGTCTCCCCTGTTGCACATCTTAAAAAACACTCTAAGACTTTATTAATAGCCTCTGTTTGGCCATCCGTTTACAGATGGTAAGTAGTGGGATTAAGGAGTTTAATGCCTTGCACCGAAAAAAGTTCATCCCAAAATAAAGACATGAAGATCGGGTCACAATCAGAGATGATAGTGTGGGGCCAATCGTGGAGATGGACCATTACATCCATAAATTTCTTAGCAACTAAAGTCATTGTAATTGGCTCCTTTAGAGAAACAAAATGAGCGTATTTCGTTAACCGATCAATCATAACAAGAATAGTGTTTTTCCCATTAGAACGAGGTAATCCCACAACAAAATCAAGTGAAATTCCTGCCATGCACCCCGTGGAATCGATTATGGCTGTAAGGTTCCAAGATATTTAGTTAATTCTGGCTTGTTGCGCTAACAAATGGTACACAGTTTCACATAATCCTTAACGTCTTGTCGCATTCCCTTCCAGTGAAAAACCTTCCGCAACCTCTGATAAGTAGTATCATGCCCTGAATGACCTCCCAACGGTGAACTGTGATATACTTCCATCATTTGCTGCTTAAGCATTTTATCATCACCAATTACAACTTTATTGTTGCATTTGAGTATATTATAATCTCATGAGTACTTAGAAGAGCCATGAGGGTTGGCTTGTAATTGTTGGATAATTTCTTATAAATTAGGGTCCGACTGGCAACTAGCCTTCACGTGATCCAACAAAGGTTAGTTGACCACCGATAAACCAGAGAGTGAAGATGGTACAGTTTTACGAGATAAGGCGTTAACTCCTTTATTTTTAGAGTCTTTCTTGTATTGAATAGATAACTGGTAACCTTTAAATTTCTAAAACCCCAAAGTTGCATCTTAGTGGTTGTAAGTTGCTTAAAAAAAATTTCAAAGACTTTTGGTACATGAAAATGATGAATTCGCGTCCAAGTATATATGAGCTCCATCATTTTATATCGCACACACCAAGGCAAGTAGTTATTTTTTTAAAGATATATAGTATAATTTTTTTATTTAATTTTGACATTTTTTATAATTAGATCTCCAAGATAATGAAAGACTTCAAATTCAAATCAAAATAAGATAGAAGATACATTGGGTTTGACTTAGATAAAGAAAAATCTTCTAAAAGATATGGATGTGCCTACAGTTGTGAATATGAAGAATTCTATTATTAGAAGACTACTTGTATATGATGTGAGTGTTGTTCTTGGGAGTATCTACAGATATTGTACTGTTAATGTTCCATCTTTATTATTTCCATAAAACACATCATTGCCCAAATAGAGATGATGGCTGTATAGGTTGATAGGTGGCTTACTTTCAATTGAGTTGTTTATGCAACCTACTTCGTTGTTCTTGGATGGTAACGCCTTATGTTGGCTATAGTTATTGATGGTATAAGACGCAGTCGATTGTGAGTGGGTGCTATGTGTTTTTGGTTAACTATATGATTTTCTGCAGGTAGTTTGGTGGTTGTCTAGGATTGGGTTGGTAGCTATTGTGTGTGATTTTACAGTTGATTTTAAGTTGATAATTAATCCATCTTAATGTGTTTTTCTTTGTTTTGAACATTTATTGAGAGTAATTGGGCAGCTGGTTTTTCTGGGTATTACTAAATTTTTTTGTTAAAGGATCAAGAAATTTTTTGGCCCTTGTTTTTAATGTTGGTGTGTGAAAATTTCAAAAGTTTTTGTGACTTTGTAGTTACTGTCTTTGTTGTTGGTTTTGTGTGAAAAACTTCAGTAGTTGTCGTGGTTGTTGCAGCTCTATTGGTTAACATTTTGGTGATGAAACGTTTGTTGATTTAAGACATTTTGTGGCTACTATGCATGGGATGTTTCAATGACTATATCGAAGATTCATAACAGTGTTCTTGGTAGATAACTTCCCGTTCTTTCGTTGATGAAGCGGCATATTTAAGGAAGTTGTTTTTTATTTCAAGTGTTGTCTTTATTTATATTAGTTATTGTTTAATCGCTTGATTGTTTAATATGAGATGGTCGTACTATTAGGTATAAAATTCTTTCACAGGTAGTGAGGACGAGAGATAGTATCAAGGGTTAAGTAGTGTTAACTTAGTAAAGCCTTATATAAAACTATTGTTGTAAGTGAAAGAATTAAGTTGGGTGAGGGCCCCGTAGATGTAGGCAAGATGTGTCGAGCTACGTTAACAAATTTTGGTGTTGATTTGTTATTTTGCTTTTGATTGTTTAATTTTTTCTAGTTTCTGATTATGCTAAAAACGACTGCGGCAAATCTGAAAGTTTGCGAAACTACTATAACCATAAGATGTTTTTCAGTTTTCATAAACAGACAATGCATAGTAATGTGGTCCTATAGTTTTACTATAATATGCAATCAAATGATGATCTTGCATAAGCACAACACCAATACCTGAGCCAGAAGCATCCACCTTCAACATGAATATCTTGTCACAATCTGGTAAACGGAGTATAGGACCTTGAGTCAACACTAGCTTGAGATTTTCGAAAGCTGTCTGAGTAGTGACATCCCATTGAAAGCAACTTTCTTCAGCAACTGAGTAAGGGGCGGTTATTTTTCCAAAATCATTGATAAATCTACTGTAATATCCAGTAAGGCCAAGGAACCTACAGAGTTGTTTCACATTCTTTGGAACTGACCAATTGAGGACACCATTGACCTTCTTGTCATCCATCGACACACCTTTCTTAGAAATAATGTGGCCTAGGTAGTCAATGTGATTTTTTCCAAAGCTACATTTGTCCCATTGACAAAGAACCTATATTGTTTTAGCTTATAAAAAATGTTATGCAAGTGTTGTAAATGACTTTCCCATGTCTTACTGTAAATTAAAATATTATCGAAAAATACCAACACATACTGCCACAAAAAAGGTCTAAAAATAGAGTTCATTGTTGCCTAGAATATCGCGGGTGCATTAATTAACAAAATGGCTTCAAAAGCCACTCATAATCACCCGAATGTGTCTTAAAAGTAGTTTTGGGATGTCCTCGACAACCATCTAGATTTGATGATATCCTGAATTCAGATCGATCTTAGAGAAGAAAGTTGTCCCGTATAGCTTGTCAAGCAATTCTTCAATCAATGGAATAGGAAATTTGTCTTTGATGATGTTAAAAATATGGACACGTGTACATCATAGTTGAGAGAACTAAAAATGGATGATTGTCCCTTGTGCTTCCATTAGAAATGCTAGCTGTAGATATTCTAGGAGCTTCTTTGTTTTTACTTTATTATCCTTCCTGCATTGTATAAGTAAAGGTAGGGTCAGCTTTTAATAGACAAGAAATAGAGATACTCTCTTTTCTCATATAATCTTCTTTTAAGCATCTGACTACCATTAATTTGACATGGTATCAGAGCACCTGTGCTAATTACCTAACCCTACCAAACCCTAAATCGGTCTAAATACCTACTTACTCGACCTTAATCATGGCAAATCCATATATGTTTGAAGACACCTTAGCTTTGCAGACATCTGACCAGCCAAGAATGCAACTAGTTACCCACCTATTGGATCCAACAAATTACTTGGGATGGAGCACAGCTATGATCGTTGCCCTCCGAACCAAGGATAAGCTCGCTTTGATTGATGATCGGCTCCAAGAACCCACACACAGCACTGCACATTATGACAAAATGGCAGAAAACGGATAGCATAGTCCATTCTTGGATACTCAATTCATTGTCTAAAAAACTGTCCAACGCCTTTTTATATACTCTGTCTACAAGGAAACGTTGGTTAGACATAAAAGAAAGGTATGGAGGGAGCAATGACCCTCTATTATACCAGATTAAGAGAGATATTACCTCCATAACTCAGGGTGATCTGTCGATTGTGGAGTATTTCACAAAATTGGGATGAGTTGGGATGTTTGACACCAACCCCTTTATGTACCTGTCATGCTGCCAATCTAATCAATGAGAATGAGGATGCTGATCGCCTTATGCAATTTCTGATGGGACTTAATGACATTTGAGAATGTGAGAAATCGGATCTTAATCACAGAGCCTTTACCCTCCGTGAATCGTGCATATGTAATGGTACTAAGTGTCGAGAAATAAAGAAAAGTGCAAGGGAGCTTATCTAATGTCTCACCACTAGCCTTTATACTGGTTTAAGAGGAACTACCAAAGAACTGGATTGAAAGAAGAACAAAGAAGGTCGGGTATGCTCCCATTATAAAGGCAATGGTCGCACACACAATACCTGTTTTAAACTTCATTGCTACTCAGAGTGGTTCACTGAACTAAAGACAAAAAGAAAACAAGAAAAAGTCAATTTAGTCACTGGGGATTGTTCTGTGGAAAATAACAAAGAGTTGGCAAAACAAACAAAATGAAGTAATGAACTTACCAACATCATTCAAGCGGAGGTGGGCAAATACTTGAGGAGCTAAGGGAGCACTCAGCTGGAATCCGTCGGGTGCGTGGGTTTTGCTGGCCTTCTGGTAAGGCTTTTACATATAATAATCTGCATTTATTTAATGGTGAAGGAATCTAGATAGTAGACATAGGAGCAACTTCACACATTTGTCATAATGCAAGAATACTTAGCCATTTAACCAAGTTAAAAACTAACATACCTGTGTCTTTACCCGATGGTAGTGTGAAAATCTCAACTCATACCGACACTACTCAAATTACAAAAAATTTACTCTTACATGATGTGTTATATATCCCTACATTTACCTGCAATCTAATTTCTGTTAAGAAACTAACTCAACTATCAAATGCTTGTGTGTCTTTTTTCCAAACTATTGGCTTCTACAGACTTGACAACTAGCAAGGTGATAGCAAGAGGTTCAATACTGGGGGCCTGTACATATTAGAACATTAGACCAAACCATAAACAATATGTGCAAGCTATACCTAAGAAAATATTCACGATTTATGACATAGAAGGCTCAGGCATGCCTCAATGAAAAAACTATCCCATATTTATAGTTTGAAACATGTAACCACCACAAAAACACATGTATGTGAGATCTGCTCTATGGCAAAGCAAAATCGCTTACCTTTCCCTAAAAGTAGTATTACCACATTAAAAACCTTTGACTTAATACATGTTGATTTATAGGGTCCTTACTCTATTCGTTCTAATTCTGGAGCCTCTTATTTCTTGACCATTGTCGACGATTTTTCCAGAATTACTTGAACCTAAAAGCTTACAAAAAAATTTGGAGTTAACATTGTCATTAAACATTTCAATGCCCTCATACAAACTCAGTTTCATAAAACATTCAAACAAATTCGCATAGATAATGGGACCGAATTTGTTAACCTATCATGCAAATTTTTTTTCCAAGAAAATGACATCATTCACTAAAGAACTTTTGCATACACTCCACAACAAAATGGAGTTGTAGAGTGTAAACATAAGCATATCCTTGAGGGTGCCCAAGCCCTTATGTTTCAGTCCAACATGCCAAAGATGTTTTGGGGGTAATCTATTCTTATGGTCACACACATTATAAACCTCTTACCTAGTTCTATCTTGAAATGGAAAACCCCTTTTAAGATCCTATACAACAGACCACCCAATTACTCAAATCTGAAAACCTTTGGATGTTTGTGTTTTGCCACAAACACCCTCCCATAAAAAGAGAAATTTAGACCACGTGCTTTTAAATGTGTTTTCCTTAGATATGAGCTTGGAATCGAAGCCTACAAAATCTATAATCTTATAAACAAGTGAACAATCATATCAAGAGATGTCCAGTTTTACGAAAACATATACCCATATCAGACTAATCTTACCCCACAGAGCATTAACAAGTTACCTTTACTATTACCACAATCAGAACCTACAAACATAAAACCTAACCAGCCAAACACTACTAGCACAGAAGTCATACCTGAGCCTAATATATCTCCTTCTGAACCTCGGCAGAGTACCCGTATAAGAACTAGGTCCCTTTGGATGAACGACTTCATCACTTTTGCTACTACAGGTTCTACAGATACTTATCCTTCTAGCATGAATCAAATCTCTCAACCTGCGGTAATTTTTCCTCCTAGCACTCCTCCACATTCCACAAAAATCACACCTCCCTTTATAGCTCAAGTACCTGCATTTAATGACAATTATATCAGTTTGTTGCAAATGCGTATGTTATCTAGGAACCCAAATCATACGGTGAAGCCAGAAATGATGAAAAATG
Source organism: Erythroxylum reticulatum (assembly GCA_025504915.1). Classification (NCBI taxonomy): domain Eukaryota; kingdom Viridiplantae; phylum Streptophyta; class Magnoliopsida; order Malpighiales; family Erythroxylaceae; genus Erythroxylum; species Erythroxylum reticulatum. Next base: position 22,789,538 of record JANSVA010000001.1, read on the forward strand.
GAAGGCTGCAATGGATACTGAACTTGTTGCCTTAAAAGAAAATAATACTTGGGTTCTAACTTCATTACTAGAAGGAAGAAGAACTATTGACACCAAGTGGATCTATAAGGTTATATATAACCCTAATTGCACCATGGACAAGTATAAAGCAAGATTGGTGGCTAAGTGATACAATCAGAAATTTGGGATTGATTATCACGATAATTTTTCCCCTATAGCAAAGATGGTTACTATTAGAATTTGCTTGCTGTTGCAGCAGCCAGACGTTGTTCTATTTATCAACTTGACATTAACAATGATTATTTGCATGGATATGTAGATGAGGAGTTATACCTAAAACCTCTCGAGGGCTATGACAAAGCTGGTAAACATTAGGTCTGCCGATTAAACAAGAGTCTTTATAGGTTAAAGCAGGCTGGAAGATAATGGAACAAGGAATTATGTGCTAAGCTACATTCAATCGGTTTCAAAAAATCTGAGGCAGACCATTGCTTATTTACAAAAGGGACAAGAGATGACTTTATAGCCCTAACTATGTATGTAGATGATTTACTAATAACAGGAAAAAGTGATGTAGGTATTCAGGATGTAAAAGAAGCCCGACCAAGAGCTTTCACCATAAAGGATTTAGGGCAAGCTCAATATTTCTTGGGGGTCGAAATTGCTAGATCAAATGAAGGTATCTATATTAGTTAGCACAAATATATACAAGATATATTGAGAGACACTAATATGCTTGAATCAAAGGGCAAGAACTTTCCACCTCCCACTGGCCTGAAGCTAGACATAGAGAATGACACAATTTTAGCCGACCCTGAACAGTACAGAAGGCTAATAGGCAAACTATTATATCTAAACTTCACTAGACCCGACTTGTCTTACTCTACGCAACACCTAAGCCAATTCATGCAACACCCTCAGACTACATATTTGAATGCAGCATTACACTTAGTGAAATACTTGAAGCAATTTTTCGAGTAAGGGCTCTTCTTCCCAAGAAGGAGTAGCCTCCAAATCTAAGCATTTTACGATGCTGATTGGGCCTCCTGCCTAATGACTCGACGATCTCTCACTGGCTTATGCGTCTTCCTAGGTTCGGCCTTGGTTTCTTGGAAAACAAAGAAGCAAAAAATGGTAAGTAAGTCATTAGCAAAGGCGGAGTACCGAAGCATGTCCGCAGCAATATCAAAGTTACAGTGGGTTTCATACCTACTTGAGAACCTTTAAGTCGATTTCCAGCTTCCCATCTCGTTGAGTTGTAATAACAAAGCAGTGGAGCACATCGCTGTAAACCCAGTCTTTCACGAATAGACAAAGCACCTTGAGATCGACTACCATGTCATGAGGAATCAGGTACTGAAAGGCTTTGTTCGACTCAAGCATGACTCTTCTCGAGATCAATTAGCAGATTTATTGATAAAGCCTCTCGGCTCATCCACACACCACCATTTGATGTTCTGAATGAAGCATTTACAAGATGAATCCTTAGATGGTGAAAGAGGAAAAAGGTGTTATGAGAAAAAAAAAGAAGTTGTTTCAAGGAGACATAAATAAAAGCAATGGGACTAGAGACTCTGCTCAAGACAGACTTTGAAGAAACAAGATAAAACTAGTTTGAGTTAAAGGACAAGACAAAATTGGTTCAAAGTAAAACAAAAACAAAAAAACTGACTTTGTCTTGAGGAGGGAGTGTTAAAAATATGGACACGTGTACGACATAGTTGAGAGAATTAAAAATGGATGATCCTACCTTATGCTTCTGTTAGAAATGCCTATTGTAGATATTCTAGGAGCTTCTTTGTTTTTACTTTATTATCCTTCCTGCATTGTATAAGTAAAGGTAGGGTCAGCTTTTAATAGACAAGAAATAGAGATATTCTCTTTTCTCACATAATCTTCTTTTAAGCTTCTGAGTACCATTAATTCGACATATAGTAATTGCATTGAGTTTGCAGTAATCTACATAGAACCTCCACTTGTCATTTTTCTTTTTGACTAGCACAATAGGAGCTGCAAAGGGACTAGTGCTTTCTCAGATTAATCCAGCTTGCAACAGTTTATCTACCAATTTTCCAATGACTCCTTTCTGCATGTGAGGGTATTTTTAGGGCCTGCAATTTTCCAACGACTCCTTGCTGCAATCTCGAGTTGATCTTGTTGTTCCTTGGTTAATGAGTTCTTATCCACCTTTTTGTCATCTCGTGTTTTTGTCCCCTAGTTGTAGAGCAAAAGACTTCATAATAGTGTTATAGGACCAATCTTACGGCCCTAACATCTCCACTTCACCCCCTATTTCATGAAAATGTACTTTCTTTCCCATTTGTATGAACTTCAAAGAAAGATTTTCATAATCCCACTTTATCGGTCCCAACAATCTCAACCAGTGTATACCTTATATGGTGTAGTGATTAGTGAATGGAAGGATGAAGAAATTTGTCTGAAATGTAACATTTCCATACATCCACTTCAGATTTTCACAGCAAGAGGTGACGTCCACGGTCTCCTCATTAGCCACCGTGACCTTGTATCTCTTAGCCACTTGACTTTTTAGACTCAGGATTTTTACCAACTTATCACTTAAAAATTTATGCGTACTACCTGTATCTATAAGGAAGTACACTGGCTGTCTCTTGATAAAACCCTTCACCCTCATTGTGTAATTACCAACTTCTCCCTGTATAGCATTTAATGAGACGTGAACTTCTCCTCACCATCTACTTCTACGAACTTGTAGTTTTGATTTTCAGTCCGAGCTTCTGCAATGCCTTCTGTATCTTCCTCCTCTACAATCAAGGAAAATAATTTGGCATTTTTGCATTTGTGGTTGTAGGTGTATTTGTCCCCACATGAGATACAAAGTCCCTTTGACCTTCTTTCAGTTACGGTATTCTGGTCTACAATCCTTGTGTTTCTGTTTTGTTGTTTATGTGGGGTATGCATATTGATTTGTTTGTGGAAGAATTTATGTTTGGGTTAGTAGCATTTGAGTGTGACGCTAAGTGTAATATTGGGTTCGATGGGTTAGAATAAAAGTTAAAATGGGCAGACTGTTGATTCTAATATGAGGTTTTTATCGGGTAATTTTTTTGATTGAATATATTTTGGCTTAGGAGAAAAGTGTTTAGGCTATGGTAGTGGTTACAATTTGAGGAGTATTTAGTGTCTAGAAAATACTTGGATTGGTTGTAGCTATTGGTGGGTAGGTGAGTTCCTTGCAATACGGTGAGAATACCTTCTTGCAATCTAGCGAGCATCATAGCTCCATTGACTATTTTTAGCTTATATATTCGTACTGTTTTTTCTTTTTTTTTATTTATAATAGGAAATTACAACACTAAATCAACGCTCTGAGATACACTGCGCCTTGCGCATCTCAGCGGAAAAGCTCCCAGACACCAAAAGGGGGCTCCTGTAGGATATGAAGGCCTGGATTTAAAATGCCAACGACACGAACTGGACTGTCTGCGCACTGCTTTTTCTAAATGTTCCTTCAGTCCGGCAAAAAACACTCAGTTGTAGCTGTCTAAGTTAACCTTTGCACGTAATTCATCAAAAATTTTCATGTATTCTTTGACACTACCGAGTTGCTTTAAGTGCATTAGTTCAGCAATGGGGTCATCAAATAGAAACTCATCAAATCTACAGCCCAGATCAGTGACTGACTCCAGCACATGACCTCGATTTTTAAGGTATTGCTGTTGCCAGGAAAATGCTTTCCCCTCTAAATGTAACAAAATGAGTTTCACCTTTTTCTCCTTTTCGACCTCCTCAAGCGTGAAGAATTGCCCTACCTTCTTTCTCTAAGTCATGAAGGCTGTACCATCAAAGTTAGGAAACATCACCTTCGTGAATTAATTTTCTATTCCAACTCCCCAATTTTGTTATGAATTCCTCCCCTCTCTCTGGTTGTTACTTTCTCCTCCTTCTTCAACTCTTTGGTTGATAGCTTTCAACACCTCTTGAAACTTAGCATTTATTTCAGTTGATAATTTCTCCAGCTTCTTATCTCTCTCATCTAACCTTTCAGTCATCTCCTTCTCCATAGAGTTGAGTTTAGTTTGAAGGTCTGATGTAGTCACCATCGCAATGTCTCTGATACCAAAATGTGACAGTGGAAAAACAGTGTAGAAATAGATAAACCCAAGAAATTTTGATTGTTGTATTAAAGATATATCCCCTTTTACAGAGAAGAAGGCCCCTGAACTAGGATACCTACTAATAGTCCTTACCTAAGGTATATAGTGTCCCCTAGCACAACCCAACAAACTTGACAATGACGTTCCCTAAGGCTCAACAACCCAACAGACTCGACACATGGCGCTCTTACACTTGCCAGCCACGCTAACGATATATAAAGAAAATAGCAGAACAATAAATGTGAGGTAGAGACATACTCTCTGCGGAACTTTAATAAAATGTTGTTTCTAATAAAATGTTGCGTTTGTAACTCTCTGCGACAACACTTGTCACATCCCATCACCATAATCCTATGATCGAGTGCACAACTTGGGTGGTTTTATTTTATGTTATCGTGTGTTTGCATACCAGAACAGAGAACATGCGATGTCTCAAATTTTATAACCTATGACCTGTACAACTGCGTCACTTCATTATTTTTAATGTTTCTCTTGCGGTTGATTCGAAAAGAAAACAATGATTTTTCCCTTTTAACCGTTTCAACACACTATTAACATTGATGCACGAAAAAAACACAGAACAAGGAAAACGTGGGATGCAATTACTACAATTAGCGTTTTCTCTTGTTCTTTGAGCAGTCTAAACATATCTGAAAGTGCAAGTTTAGCTCCTGTGTTTTGGGAGCAAAGTTATTTATTTCCTGATAGGACCCGACTGATTTTGTATTCTCATAGGCCCTGACAAGCCTTGTCTCAGCTGCCCAGATAAGTTCAACAACTGCCCTGATAGACTTTGTATTGATTTGTCTTTGGCAAATCTGATGCTCAGTGCATTTAGCATTGCTCTTGAGTATTGTCTGGAAGCCATTTTCCAGTCCATACCTGATTTCATCATCATCTTGAACTCATCGTAGCTGATTCGACCATCCTACAAGACAACAAAACAGATGACAAAGTATTTGATCAAGTATTTGATGCTAAATCTGTTTGATGAAGGGCTTACCTTGTCAAGATCAACATCAAATATGATGTCTCTGATCACCTGCTCGTTGTTGGGACCGGGGTTGAAGTCATCTATCAAGGTTGCTTTCAACTCTTCGAACTCAATGTATCCACTTCTGTCCTTGTCGAAGAAGTTGAAAGCTCGAGTTAGATGTTCGTCGTTGGCTATTCTTATCAGGTGAATGATCATTGTCACAAATTCCTCACAGCTCAGTGTTCCATTTCCATCAGTGTCCGCCTTTACCAGACAAAATGCAAGTTTTGTACAATGTAAGTAAGAGATATGGACAACTCTTACGTAGCATATATTAATATAGCTGAACTGATATAAGTCAGTCTCGTGATCTAACAGACTCACCGCATCCATTAACATTTGGACCTCAGGGTCAGGAATAGAATGTCCAAATTTGTGGAGGCCATCTTTCAGTTCTTCAAATGACAGACCTCCGTTGTCGTCAGTATCCAATTCATTGAACATCTGTTTGATCTGACACATTTGCTCGTCTGACAAGTTGTCAGCTACAACCTAAAAAACATTGAAAACTCAAACTCAACTCTTAAAAGTTTTGCTAATAGACTACATTGAAATCTGCAGAATAAAACTAGAAACAAACGTTGAACTCACTCTGAGAACTCTCTTCTTGAACTTATTCATCAGGGAGAATTGCTTGATCCTTGTTCGGACATTCTCTCCAAGTGACACATTAGGGGCACTGTCTGCGTTTTGTATCCAAGGGTGTCCTACACATGGGATGCATACTAAGTTTAGTACTAAAATTTTAACTCTCTACTTGTCATGCACGGTTGCAGACATGCTATCGAATGGAACAAAAGCATTAGGAGACGCAGCGAATTACCAAGTACTTCTTGAACTGTCAATCTGCTGTAAGGATTTTGATCAAGCATACTCCTTACAAGGCCTTTGGCTTCTTCAGAAACTTTAGGCCATGGATCCCTCTCGAAATCAATGTGACCACGAACAATTGCACGGGCAATTCCTTCCTCAGTTTCTGCAGAATCCAAGTCCAGAATTTCACATTGGTAATTAGCAGTAGTCCAAGGGAAAAAGGGCAACTTGCAGATCCTTCTTTTACACGAATTCACGACCACAGGTTTGGTTTTCCGTATCAGAAAGAGTATTTGCATTTACCTGCCCAAAAGGGAGGAACCCCGCAGAGCAAGATGTAGAGGATGACACCTGTGCTCCACACATCAATTTCAGGTCCATAATTTCGCCTAAGGACTTCCGGAGCCATATAATATGGACTACCAACAATTTCCCTGAAACGCTGACCTGCCATCAAATTCCCAGAGAGAATTAAGGCCTGAGACATGCACATTAAAAACTAGTAGAAAGGTTAAAAATTGCATAACATGTACCTGGTTCAAAAAATATTGAAAGACCAAAATCAATTGACTTAAGCTGGGAGTTTTCAGTTCCATCCGCAAATAAGAAATTTTCTGGTTTTAGGTCTCGGTGTATGACCCCATGTTCATGGCACACCTGCAACAATTGTTAAAAAATAAGATTAATAACACTAACTTTCATGGGTATCCAATTAAAACATAAATAGCCAGCATGCCTTGACAATCTCCAAAATGGTCTTGATAACCAAGGCAGCTGCTCTCTCTGTGTAATGACCTTTTGCGACAATCCTATCAAAAAGCTCACCACCCTCACAAAGTTCCATGATAAGATACACAGCCTCTTTATCCTCATATGCCTCCTTGAATGTGACAATGTTAGGATGCTTAGGCAAATGGCTCATGATCGCAACTTCTCTCCTCACATCCTCCACATCTATTTCGGTCTTGAGTTTAGCTTTAGATATGGTTTTGCATGCATATGTCTCACCACTTTGAATATCGAAACACTGATACGTGACCCCAAACTCACCTCTACCTAATTCTTTCCCAAAATTGTACTTTTCAAAGATGTTGCTGCCTGTGGGTTCGTTAAGAACAGAAACAGGACGGCTATATTTACGTTTAGTCTCATGGTGATCCGGGTAGGGATTGGGTCTACTGCACTCATGATTCAATCTCTTGGATGTAATTCTGTCAACATTTGCATGTGAAGAAAAACAGCCTCCCATGGAATAAATGTAAAAGGGTTTCCTCTCTTCCTCCTTTTTTGCACAGAATCTTCTTTTTCGTAAGGTTATGGGGTTATTGGCTTATGAAGCTCCCATGCAAAGCAAGAAAGAGGAAGAGAGCGATAGCCAGGGAGAGAGACTGTGGAACCTACAGAACAAAGAAAAATATGAAGAAACAATCCAACAACAGAGGATGGTTAAGGGGGGGCTTTGTCAACTTCAACGGCTTATAACGAATCGATTATGACATTGTCTCTCCATGTTCTTAGGACGGTTAATCGTTGTTGGTAGCTAGTGTCTTCCTCATGATGTGGTGGAAAGCTTTGGAATGAGTTGCATACAACCAATTTCAACCAAAAAAAATGCAAAATAATTAGATTTTACCTTTTTCGTTTCATTAATAATCATATCTCTAAGCACATTTGTACATCAAACATGTATAAACTTTCCTATCAATTTATAACCATGAAAAAATATATAATTTAAGTTGCTATCTTCCCTTGACTAAAATTCTACTAAAAAAATAGGAACTCTTAAAGTGATCTTAAATTTGAAACCTTAGTTTCTATTATAGAATATGGCCGAAAAAGTACCTAATTAGGGCTTACTCTTGACCTGTCCTTATTTTATCTCATTTTGTTCTTTACGAAAATTTATTCTTAATATTTAGAAAGAATAAAAAGAGACAAAATATGAGTCATTTTTTTAAAATTTCCTATTAGAAACCCCTTAAGCATAGAATTTTATTAAATTATTTGACATTTATTGCTATTTCGTTTTAATCAATGCTTTAAACCATTTCTAAGCAATGAGATGTCTTAAGAGAAATATACATTCATCATCTCTTGTCATACGACTTCTTCTGCATACCCCCGTCTCATCTTAAAAGGCATTATTTTACGTTGACGAGCTAATATTCTAGAACAGGCGATTTCCGAACACGTAATGGTATTTGGTCTTCTACTCTTGATAGTCTTTGAGTACCAAAATTGAATTCTAGGAAACCCTTCTCCATCGTTGGTATTTATCTGCGTAATTTCATCACTCGATTTGTCCATTTGTTTCTCTTGATAGGTATGATTGCGCCATCTATTTTCTTATTTGTCAGGCTATACCAATTTTTTGACATTTTCTTCGTCTGTACATTTCGGTCTTACTTGACTTACATTGATCATCCCCGTCTGGAAGTTTCCTGGTTCCGGTCCTGACAAGCTACACTCAGCTATCCTTGGTAGTCTGAGTTTATTGTATTCTAATATGTTTGTTTTCTGTCAAATGTTGCTAGTTTTCTTTCTAATGTAACAGTGTCGTTGATGAAAACAAGGACTTGAAGCTCCATAACTGATATCAGTGTCTGCAAACCTTAAAAGTCCTAAAACCTGATAGAAGATTATTTCTGAGAAGAGAAGCTCTGAGCTTACTACATCAACATCAGCCACTTTCTCAGGAAGAAAGCTCATTCCTTCACAGATTAAGAAGATGGGTCATGTAGACAGACACAGTAAGACGGATGCTTCCATTTATCCCCTGTTAATAGAGGAAGAGGACGCTGATGTACACAGCCAGATTAGTGAGGGAACAAGCACTGATGGTAAAGCCTTTCTGTGGTTGTCTTCAGATTGTTCCTCTACTTCAACATTCTTTCAAGAGCATGGCTTGTCTACTTCATTGCATCTCTCTGTTGACAAATGGTTGATTTCCTGGTTATCAACACTGGCAGATTCTTATCTTCACTTAGATAAAGCAAGTAATCTCTCCCAGGACAAGTCAAGACGCTATCCTGGAGAGGAGGCATCTTTTGCCCTTGAGAGAACTTCAGCAGATTCCTCTGCTATAAGTTCTAAGAGCTTTAGCTCTTCATGTGAGCAATGCTCTGAGGAAATGACAGTTTCTGAAAAGTCTTTGACACATGATAATCCCTCCTTTGACTGTTCGTCTTCTTCAGAGATATCAGATATGGAAAGAAGTATTCTAGTCTCTCTAGTGACTCTAGAAGGTGAAGGATCCAAAGGGAATTCGGATAAAGTCCTGGACTTGGGGTACTTCAAGTTTGGTTGCAGCAAAGAAAGCTGGCTTTCAGATGTATCGCCGTCTAGTTCTCAAACTTCAAGTTGCTTCTCTGAAGTGAAAGATGAATATCCACCACATGAAACACTTATGAAGCTTGCTTCAACAGGACCTACATATTTTGAAGGTTCCGACAATGATTCGAACAAAAAACCTGTTGGAACTCCAAAGATTCTGGGGAATTTTTTTCCATGTCTCCTCGTAGAGACAGAATTAAGCTTACAGTTCCCCCAGGGCCCTCTTCAAAGCATGTCGGATCAAAATCCTGCGCCGAGAGAAAGGATTTTAAAGTGAACTGCGGAAGAAGAATGGTGTTCAACTCAAGCCCAGCAGCTCCAACGACGCTGGAGAGAAGACGACAAAACAACAATCACGGCATCAACAAGAAGACTTCTTCAGTGTCCAGGTCAAGATTCTCGACGGAAGTTAAGCCTTTAAAAATGCAAGATGCAGCAAAATAGGAAAGAAAGAAGTAGCAATCCGATTCCAACTCTGAACTATTTGGATGCAGATTTCCAGAACATGATTTGCTGTCAGGTGGAGGGCTTCCAAATTCCAATAGAGACCTCGTTGGGCCGGATATTAGGGGTTCGATCAAGAACATAGAGAAGTTCTATTTTCACTAGATGATGATAACCTCGAGTGAGACCTCTGTGTTATTCAGCTCTAACAACCCTAAAACTGTGACTCGAAAGCTCAAGAATAGTTGCTGGAAGTCTTTACTTCTTCTTATCATTATTAGGTAGCCATGGTGGTAAATATCATTGCATATATTAATAATTCAGGAATGGTTGCATAGTTTATGAATGTTTTAATGGCGGTCTGGTTATTGGTTGATAAGGTCATCAAAGTTTACGAATACACAAAATCAATGGGGTATTCTGAAACTACTGACCACCGTGATCTTTGCCCGCCCTTCTGTTCTAAAACTAATGCTAAAATTATACATCATGCGAAGGAGACACAGGCATTTAATCCATCGTGGAATATCAGTTAGCTTAAGAACTCTCTTTTATAAAACTTTTACACTTCGGAGGGAAGATATTACATCTACTCTCTTATTGAACCATAAAGTTTAGTGGTACTAAATCTCGACTTACTTGACAAGAATCTCAACATAATGTTTCGTGTGAGCTATATCCTTTGTCTTTCGATTGAACCAGGATGGTTAAAGAATTAAGTGGCAGTAATTTGTTGTCTTTCGTTTCATACAGGATGGATGATAGAAGCAGTGATAAAAGAATTTTGCAGGGGAAAGACCAGTAAAATGACCGATCAAGTCTGGAAATCATGGATCAAAATTGCCCCATCACTAACTTCTATTCTTCTTGATACATATTAAGCAACTACGTAAAATTCTAAGTAATTAAGAAATGAATCAAGACTTGATTTCAAGAAAAAAGGGTATGATATTCATCAACTACAAGGGAAGACTTGGAACTCACTCAAACAACTACATGACATTGCTATATACAACTAGTGCTTGTCCTCCTAGGTGATGTCCTTTGCTTTTGATTCAAGTTCCTTGGTTGATGCCTTATCTGCAGCCCTGAAACAAGTACATTACATAGCGTCCGTAAAAGCTGCAACTTAATAACAGTTAAAATAAGTAAAAAGCATTCACAACAGTAGTAGAAACCATCAATAGAGTAAAAGCTTATAAATTTCATTTGGTTCAATAAGATTCATTATTCTGGTCAAGCATACATTCATATTTTAGCCTTCTACAAAATTGGTCTTGAGAAACCATACAACTGTAATCCATAGACCAGATGTAAGCACCAGAACTCAGGCCTTCTTTAGTTCCAATAGTATACAAAAGATTCACAAAGACATAAGCAATTATGGGAACATGATCATCTTCCTCTCAGTAAACCTAGACAAAATGATGATATTAAAAGAACTCTAAAGAAAACAGGCAATTAGAAGAAGGCCCTAACATTGGTGGCAAAAGTAACGAAGACTCTATCTTTCGAGGGGATTTGAACTAATACTTGGAGGAAGCAACAGATTCTTCTTCGAGCCATGTGCGAATAGTACTAATGTTGCGCCTAAAAATGGAAGCTGATTGCTTCACATCGCTCCTCAATAGAAGAATGACGGGACCAACTCCGGCCACCGTCTCTATAAAATTCGCCAATCCCATCTCTCCCAAACCCCAACAGAACGATACTGAGGATTTGGTATAAATGAAGCAGAATCTAACGGGTCTCTGATTTGAATTCTTTTGGATTACTGTATGATTTTAGGGTTTCAGTCACCCAAAACACTTGTCATTAATCTCTCTCTAATATTATTTTGGTATCTCATTTTTACAAAGAGTTAATTTGATTTAACTAAGAAATAAGGTAGAAGGGTAGAATTTTATATTATATTTTATTTCATCACTTAATAAAAATGAGTTAAGTATATATTACATTTCATTATATTTTATTAATCTTTCAAATCATATTTTTATTATGAAATCCTCAATCTCTCCTAAACAACAATTTTCTAATATTACATTCAATTACATTATAAATCATTCTATTCCATTACATTCCGTTGAAAATCTTACGTCTAATTTAAAAATTTTCATAATTGAACTTTTTTCAGTATATTCTTAGCATTGATTTAAGGGTATATTTTGATTTATTTCAAGAGTTTTTCTATTCAATTTTCTTAATAAAATGCAGGGCAAAGTCAATTATAACAGGCATGAATTTGTCAAAATGCAAACCATGGTCTAAGTATAAATTATTTTCTATATTATTAAAATATATGCCTTAAATAAGTTATATCGATGAAACATGAATCCAAAGTTTTTTTTAAAACATTAATTTCAATTTCATAGTCGATAAAGCGAACCTCGGTTGTGAAAGTAAACATTATTTCAAGTTCCAAGTCATAATAACAATGACCTCATGTGGCATAGGTGTGGGCACCAATACTCCGTTCTCTTTTTATTTTTTTGTTCACGAGGTATTTTAGGAGGGTTTCAATTATGGAAAGACACCTTTAAGCTATTTCCATCTAAACTAATCCCTATTTGAATTGGGTAGGTCCTTTGCAAGAGGTAAAACTCTGGTTCCAAGTTTTAAACGAATACTCCGTTCTGACTTCCAAAGTTCGAACCCAAGTTTTCGTCTCACCACCTCACGTGGAAGACTCATGTCTCATTTATCGTCGAATTTCCATAATTAACCTTCCAAGTTCTTAGTATTAATAAACTTGCCACTCCAGCTTCACTTTAAAAGAGTACTATTTTCGTTTAATTCTTTCATCGTAAACTAAATTTGGGTTACGTATTGTTACCTTACCGAATTTGGTTAAAAGTATTATTTAATCTTAAAAACTACTTAGTTTATTTAAATAATTTAATAAAACTTAATTAGTTAGTTTAATTAAATTTTATGTATATAAGTATTTAGAATTTGTAATGGTTAACAAAATATTAATATTAGACTAAAATTAAAAAATTGAAAATTTAAATATCTAATTCCACTTTTTTAAGTTTAGAATGTAAATACAAAATTAAGTACAATTTGATTTTTTTATAATTAATCCACTACATATATTCAAACAAAATTGGAGATGATTGTGTAATAATAGAAAATAAAGGAGGGTGTAATAGGAAATAAATGTACTGACCATAGATGGAGCACCGAGTTAGAAGCATTGTTGTGAATAACATACCAGACTTGGTATTGGATTGAGTTCTAGTACGATACTGTAGCGGTACCGGTCAGTGCTGGCTACCGTTTCGGGTAATTTTTTAAATTTATGAAATATTTCCTAAAATTTTTAAAATTTGCAAAATAGTCAATTTGTATATTGTACAGTTATACTGTATACTTTACTGGTTTACTGTTTACATCAACCTTGTTTCCAAAAATTATAATAATAAATAATAATAACAATTAATATGAAATAACAATACTTTTTAAATATTTTACATCTAAATAATAACCACAATAAATATAAAAAAGACAATAATTATCATATAAATATAAAATTAAGAATAATACAAAGTATTTAAAATATTACAATGATACAATTTCGTCATTTTAATAACTAATAATTACATCAAAATATCCAATAAAAAGAAAAACAAATATTCTTAAACAATTTACAAAAAGAGTTCAAGACAAAGAAACAATCAAGTAGAAGTTAAACCTAAAACAAAAACATTTACAGTTACATCATATATATAGACTTTAACATAAACATTAAATACAAGTAATATTAAAAGAAGAGGAAAAATAAAAACCTAGAGCAAAATTCAATCGTCAATAGGAAGATACCTGCTATAATTACATTGACCCCAGTGATTATTTGGTACAAAATTTTCATCATTGAGAGGAGCTTCATTATCATTATCATTCAAATTTAATGCACCAGATGACATATCAATGCTTTCTTATCCAATATTATCTTTCAAATTATTCACATCAACTGAATTTGGTTCTTCAGAAACTTAATCCACCAAAAAATCAATATTATCAATGGAAATTGGATTAGTTGAACTACTTGTGCTATTAAGACTCTTAGTAAATAATTAAATTTAATTATTAGAAAATTATAAGAAATTATATCAAAATTAATAATGATAATAATGAAAATAACATACCTTTTTCGAAGCTTTAAATTGTAATGAATAAAAAGCAAGTCATTCAACCTCTTATGCTGCAATCTATTCATTTTCTTTTAGTGGATAAATTCAAATGTGCTCTAGTTTTGTTCACAACCTATTGCACTCACATATTGACATAAAATCTGAATTGCAAACCTTTTCAATTCTGGAATACTATTTTCGAATTGATCCCACTAAGAAACTGTAAGTTATAAGATAACAAAAGTAGTGTTATAAACAAAATAAAGTGATAATTAATTTTCAACAAATAAGAAAAAGGAAATAACTAATGCATGAAGAAAGTTTTCTTCTTTATCGAATAGCAATCAACATTCCAAAATTTCCATAAGACAACTTGTAAAGCTCCATTTGTGAGCTTAAAAGATCTTACATTGCCTTAATGCTAACAATTGTTGTAATAGTTATTTAGCTTGCTTAGTAAGATCTAGTCTAAGATAGACACTAGGATTTAAAAATGCCCCACCTGTAAACAATGGAGAGGAAAGTTGTCTTTTCCTCCTCTCATTAATGATTGAAAGATATGGTGTGTATAAAGAAGGCCCATGTTTCAGATTGGCGTTGATTGCTTCCGTCGCTCTCTCCATGACATAAAAAATATAACTCATTGTTGGCTTTTCTTTACTATTAGCCAAGCGAAGCACCCTCACCAAAGGCTCACAAACTCGGATAACAAATTGACATTAAGACCAAAATTCTCTATCTTCTAATATAATATTGCAAACTTTCACTCCAACATTTAAGCTAACATGCTGAGACACAATCCACTTATCGCTTATAAACATTTGTCTTAACTCTTTTTTCATTAAAACAAAAGATTGAAGTGATAAGAAATTTGTGGCAAATCTTGTCACAGCTGGACAATATAAATTCCTACCATTGGTAAATTCCTTTCTTATCAAATTCAATACCTATGCACGATTATAAATGAAATTTGACAACTTTTTAGCTTTCTGCATAGTCTCATCATTAACAGGAAAATACCTGAGATCTCCTATATTCTCTAGCATTAGGTCAATACAATGTGCAACACATGGAGTCAAAAAAATGAATTATATGTATTATGCAACCTTTTTTCTGCCATTTTATAAGTGGACTAATTGTCAGCAATAAATTGAACAATATTTTCCGGCCATACTTCGTTTACAACTTCATCAAATATCACAAACAAAGTCTCAGTATGTCTAATAAGGCCAGATACATCTTAAAAAACATCCATTTGAAGAATAAACCAAAAATTTATAATAGGCTCTTGTCTCCTATTTGTCTAACTATCACACATGATCGAACATCCATAAGTACTCCAATTCACTCTTCTTTTAGCTAAATAACTTCTAATTTTAGAAACATCACAACTCAAAATTTTACCTGTTAAGTCATCAATTGAAGGACCTTTGTATCCTAAACCATAAGAGGCTATTGCATCCATCATATATTGATAACAATAAGATTGAGAAGCATTAAATGACGAACCTGTATCACACCACCATCTAGCTACTGCCATATCAATATTATGAGCCGCATCTCTTCATTGCATTGCACTACGAATTGATGGTTAAGCTCCAGGAGTTGTTTGTGGTGTAAAGAAACTAGTCACCTGTCTTTTTCTCTTTCTCACATCAAATTCAGGTTCTTATTCTTGAGCCTGAGATAGAACACTAACAGTACCACTATCACCACTACCACTACCACTTCCACATTCAATATTTTCAAAATCATCACGAAAACTAGAAAATGAACTTTTACTACAAATTTCAAAAGTCAATCTTTCCCTTCTATCTCTCTCATATTGATATTCATTAAGCAATGTTTTCATCTGCCACTTCGCATCATGACTTATTTTTTTACAGGGTTCCACATCTCCTTTAACCTTAGCTAAATGTTTTTTTTAATCAGGTGATTCCTTCACCTTTCAAATGCTTGTTACAAAATAAGCAAATAGTATAGTTCCTCATACCGGGAACCAATATAGCATGAGCTGAAGTTGGATCACTATATCTTCTTGAAGTGAGTTGATTAGGAGTACTTGAAATTTTTTCCATTTATCTGTACACATAAAAATAAATAACATATAATTTCAGTAAACAATATGCATATCTATCTTATATAATATAACTCATTCTGTATGATTACATATCACACAATTTAATTTCATGGAACACAATTCACTATAAGTCAAAAGCTAACAATTCAAAGCATTCAACGTATATAATAACACAAAACATACATCATCAACTTCCAACAATTTCTATTTCCAATAATCACAAAACATTCATAATTCCATTTCCAATTCCAACAATCACAAAACATTCATAATTCTAATTTCATTTATAACAATCCAATAATTTCTAATTCCAACAATCACAAATCATTTTATAATTTTATTTCCATTTCCAACAATTTCTATTTTCAACAATCACAAAGCATTCATAATTCTATTTCCATTTCCAATAATTAACAATTCCAACAATCACAAAACATTCATAATTCCATTTCCATTTATAAAAATTTCCAATAATTTTCAATTCGAACAATCACAAAACATTCATAATTCTATTTCCATTTCCATTTCCAACAATCGCAAAACATTCATAATTCTATTTCCATTCCCAATAATTTCCATTTTCATTTCCAATAATCACAATACATTCATAAACTAATTTTCATTTCCAACAATCACAAAACATTCATAATTTCATTTCCATTTTCAACAATTTCAAACAATTTACAATTCCATTTTTAACAATTATAAACAATTTCCAATTCCATTTCTAACAATTTTCAACAATTTCCATTTCTAACAATCACAAAATATTCATAATTCTATTTCCATTTCTAATAATTATCAACAATTTCCAATTCCATTTCCAACAATTATCAACAATTTTCAATTACATTTCCAACAATTTTCATCAAATTTCGTTTTCCATTTCCAACAATTTTCATTTCCAACAATTATAAAACATTCATAATTCCAATTTAATTTCGAACAATTTCAAACAATTTTCAATTCCATTTCCAGCAATTATCAACAATTTCTAACAATTTCCATTTCCAACAATCACAAAACATTCATAATTTCATTTCCATTTCTAATCCCATTTCTAATAATCACAATACATTTACAAATTAATTTCCATTTCTAACAATTTTTAACAATTTCCATTTCTAACTTCTATAAATCATACATACATAATTTCCATTTCTAACAATTTCAATTCAAAGTTTCAAAAATGAGGATCAAGTTGAAGGGTATGATATGATATACATAATTGCCAAATAATGAATGAAATATCTTATACAATTGTTCATACACATATATTCATAACATGATAATCAAGTTGAAAGATATATTCATAACAAGAGAATCAAATTGAAGGATATAGCTTTTTTGCAAATGTTTTTTTTTTTTGCTATTTTAAAGCTTTGAATCTTCTTTTCATTTCTAATAAACCATAATATTATATACCATTCTATATTTCGTTCTTAAATATATAAGTTAGTTTTACAATTTTTATTTTTTATTAATAAGTCTAAGTATAAATGATTAGAACCTACAATAACAACATATTCATAATTTGGAAAAAAAAGTTCTTTTTGGGATACATTTATTACATCACTATTTTCACACATTATTTATTATAAATATTTATGATACCCCGCCCACACATATATATTACCAAATAATTCAAATTCAACAAATTTTATACTCGATTAATTATTTACCCAAAACTAATACCCAAATAGGTAAATACTATCATTAACTACAACTGAATTATTATTAATTTCC
>JANSVA010000001.1:22815995-22829620 GCA_025504915.1 Erythroxylum reticulatum
ACAAAAATTTCCAGATTTTCTCCATAAGGAAATCAAAGAAATCAATTTTTTTTGCATTTTAAATTACTTATTATTGCATGAGTTAATGTTGAATGAGATTGACATTGAAAATGGGGTTGAAAACGAGCTTTGTGGGGTGAAAATATCACCTGAAAGTAGCCAAATTTTGTCTTTTTTGACGACTATAGAGAGGTTACGTTGCAATTTTGATGAGTTTTGCAAACTCAGTTGAGTGAACCATCATTGATGATTTCACCTGATCACATACACATATCACATATTTCACATCGATTCATTTAGATCATATTTATATTACTGTTATTGCACATAGCATGGGATATCATATAATCACACAGTTCAATATAGCAGACAACTCATATCACTTTATCACTTATTTCAGTTTTGCAAATTATTCAAAGAAATTTAGTCTTATAATGCTATATGCATGAGACTCTTATTCGTTCTTATTGTTGTGACTGAGTGCCTATCACTTACTTATACAAATATTGGCCTACAGGGCACAGTTAGAACAGAATCACGGAGCATAGTTCTATGTGCAGAATCAGAAATTACGGAGCAAAGTTCTACGTGGAAGCGCTTCATACTAGTAACTCAAGTCACAACACCTTTATCTGAACATGCATTTTATGAAATGCATCAAATACATACATGTCATATACCACAATCACATATGATACTCAAACAAAGCTCATAATCATCGGACCTAAGTCCAGTATTCATAAACAAATCGCTAACAATTAAATAATATTGGTAGTTTAAACAAATCAAATCAAATTAAATCAATCCTAGGAAATCATCTAGGTTGACTCACGGTATGCTCCAATAAAGCATTTGCTTCCAAGTTCTGGAAACGCCTGAACGTGGACACTTGACTTGTTTGAAGCTCCAAAATCTTCAAACATCACAAAGCCCTAACTTTCAGGCAACTCACGTACCTCATCTTAAAGGTTGACAGGGAAGTTCAATTTTTCTTGGAATAGAAGAAAGAAATATCAAAGTGGAGGTGGGGATAAATAGAGAAAAGCAAGATTTAACTCTGGTGAATATTTTGATGAAAAGCTCTGGGTTGGAGGAACTCTAAAGAAAGAAGTTTCAAGAAGGATAAGGATAAGGACAAGGACAACAATTAGCCTTTTTAGGCAATATCAATCTTGACTTTAACTAGGACACTTGTCCATTTCTTATCCACTTCCCTTTATTAGAACTCACTTAAGTATAATTTATACTTAAGTTTATGACTTACTAAAATCACTATAATCACAAATCATAACCCCTTACTCACTTTTAAATCTTCCCATAACACATCATTTCGGGTCAACTATGTTCTTTTTGAGCCCAACACTGAAGTCATTTGCAATACTTTCTTCTAGAACATGTTCCCCTATGTCTTATGTCTCTAGTTTACTCCAAATCAAAATCATCTCATTTGGAATCCTATAGATCCGAATATCATCAAAATACAGGATCATATTTAGTAAAATATCCAGTTCATGTTCTTCCAGCCGATACCATTACTTTTATTAGGTCAATCTTTTTTTAGTCAAAACCAGAAGCTATGATTTCTATGGAGAGGTAGAGAAATGCATTATGAATCCAATGCTTCAAAAATCAGGTCATTTGGAGGTCGGATGACAAAGTTATGGCTGAAAGAGTCAAACAAGGTTCTGTCCACATAAGACAAAGCAGCTAGCAGACAAATCGAAAAGTAGACGGATAGCCAAGCAGACGAAGCAAGAAGCAGATGAATGACGAAGTAGACAAATGTAATAAGTAGACGAAGCAAGAAGCAAACGAATGCAATAAGCAGACGAATGGCAAACCAGAAAAATGCAATAAGCAGACGAAGCAAGAAGCAGACGAATGGCAAAGCAGACGAATGACAAAACAGATGAATGGAATAAGCAGACAAATGGAAAAGCAGATGAATGCAAAAGCAGATGAATGGAAAAGCATACGATACAGATGGTCAACTTAAGACGAAGCAAAAGTCAACCTAAGATAATACAGATGGTCAACTTCAGACGAAGTAAAAGTCAACCTAAGACAATATAGATGGTCAACTTAAGATGAAACAAAAGTCAACCTAAGACGATACAGATGGTTAACTTAAGACGAATGACGTCATCACAGACAATACATCTTTACAGACGATGCATCTCTTAAGACGAATGACGTCATCACAGACGATACGTCTTTACACTCCTGTACCTCTCCACTCATAAAGATCATAACTTTCTACTCCACCATTTAACTCCTATACTAGAAATTCTCAGTAAACTTCTCTAATGTATTTTCCTTCACTAAATTCAACACTTAAATTTTATTTTTAGTATTTCTACTCTATTATTGAAATTGAGGTTCTAACCCTTAATATGGGGATAGGATGTTACATAATACCATAGGCATGTACATATGACACAAAACTCTTTTGGAAAATAGGCTTAGTCAACGAATCAACTGTATTCTGATCGGTGGAAACTCTTTCTATCTTGACATCATTTATACCAATGATTTCTCTAATCAAATGGTAGTACCTGAGTACATGTTTGGACTTCTAATGAGACCTTGGTTCCTTTGATAGCGCTATAGCCCTATTGTTGTCACAATACAACTACACTGGGTCAACGATGCTCGGAACCATACCAAGTTCCATCATGAACTTCTTGATTTGTATAATAAGAGCTAAAGTTGATTGCCTTTAGAGCACTTCTTTAACAGTGACTTCATCAATGGCAAAAAGTGCAATAGACTTATTAGAATCATTAGAATGGGAATTAGGGAGAGGTTTCCTTCTCTTTTTTCTCTTGTTCATAACATCAAAGCAATCATTCTTCTTGTGACCAAAAATATCACATGTTTACTCCTTGTTTTCTCTTTAAGTTGCTTGATTTGAGCTTCGTTCTTTAAGTTTCTTACGAATACTTTACAATGCCTTTTCCGTCAACATTTTCCTAATTTTAACAGTAGTTAAATCTCTCTCTAAGCTGATCATATTGTTGATGAGTAGTAGGATCAGTCACATTAGTTTGGTAGTACAAAAACATAATAGAGAAACTAGGAATGAGTTCTCTAATTTTTACATATCAATTAATGGAAAAGCCAGAACTAGAACTGTCTACACGAAATGCAGTGGTTAGCACATAGGCATATGGCAGATGCTTTAGAAGTCATGAGATTGGCCATGACACTTTTTACATAACAATTAGGAAGGCCTATATGTCTAAGAAAATGAAAATATTTTGCAGATGTTTTCCCCTTTTGATGGATATATCTTGCAACACAATGTCATAAATAATGAGTTGCTCAGAAGTCTAAAAAATTCAACAGTCTAACAAATTCAATAGTATATCAATTTTTTTCCTCTCAAAAGTGAGCTCTGGGGTATATCAGACTGGAGCTAAACTATTATCTGTTAAACAAAGTCTCAACACTGTATGAGACTTCGAACAGAAGAAAGAAGAGAGTTCTTTCTAGTCTTTACTCTTATGTTACATTTTTTTAGAGTTAAAGTTGGCCTGTACACCTGTAGACTTCCAGTATCAACGTATGTAGAAAAAGAACAACAGAAGTAAGGAAACTTTTTAGAGGGAGAAACGGGAAGTAGGAGCTGATACTTCTAAATGTTAAGTATACAACATCTAGAAGTAATGTGATCGGAATGAGTTCTATAATGATTACTAGAGCTCTTCGTTTGATCCTCATATGTTTGAGTTCTTCAGTTAAGACCTCACCTCCTCTACTAAACTTATCGATAACGTCATCTTTTGTGGAAAGCTGATACTTTATAAAGAAATAGCACAGAACCATGAACAAAAAGTGGAAACAATAGTTGGAATAACATTATTAAAACCAAAACTTGACAATGACATGTAATAAGCGCAGCACATGATAATATGACTGTTTGTTTATTTATATTTTTTAAACATTAAAAGGCGTGTCAAGATTTGACATTTATAAAAGACTAGAAATGCTTATGGTCACAAATATAGGGCCATTTTTTTGTTGGGAAGACGTGGTCATAATCATATTCCTCACTTAAAGAGTCATTTTGATGTGGTGACAGCTGATGGGGCATAGAGTGGAGCCTACTTCACTAACAACCCCTTTTTGTCTCCAAACTTACATCAAGTTGATAGAGAAACATATAGGTAATCTGTGATAGACATTCATTAGTTTCAAGTTGTTCAAATAGATCAGATTTAAGTATAAGCATTCGAGACAGTAGATAATCTCTGCCTAATTTTTACAGGATTGATATATGAGCCACATAAATTAGAGAATCATAAACATATATTTGCTAAAAACTTGTTCAAAAAATTAAACAGAAACTAGCCGACAACTATGGTTGTGCTTAAATCTTACGAAACTTAATGAAATGAACTATTGAATATAGTATTTTACAAGTTCTACACATGCTAATGTGAGAGTTCCCACTTTTTTATCATGGGAAGAAAATGCTAGGCTTAGTGCATTAAGCAGGACATAGATTCTGCTATGGTAACAGAATGTACATGAACAAATGGTCACCAACTACTTGAGGGTGAGCTTGGAGTATTTGTATAAGAAGACAAGTTCAGCAGGAATGATGTCAATCTCCCTTTTTTTAGATACATGCAGCATGAGGTCGGAGTGGCATCAAATGGCGGGGTCGTTGGTTTGACCATCATGTATTTATTATGACTTTACTTAAATTTACATCTTTATTTTTATGCTATAGAATCAAATTTACACCTTTATTTTTATCCCATCATTTCCATTCACTTATATGCAGTTTAGCATTTAATATGGTTGTATTATGTTAATATTGAATTGTTTAGTATTTAATATTTTGTAGAAATTGTTGTGGTTGTCTCATGTTTATTTTGAACCATGTTTAGCACTTAATACTTTGTAGAAATTATTATGATTTATGTCACTTATATGTGATTACATTTAGTGATGGAAGGTTTGGACAATATGAACAATTCAAATGATTGTGTGGAAATAAATGGGTAAGATGGGGGTATAGAATGATACTACAGAGATGTATTTACTTTCCTTGATGGTTAAAGAAGTGAAGAAGAGAAATCAAACGACTACTACTTTTTTCAAATCTGGTTGGAAGAATATTCATACCCCTTCTCAAACAAAATTCAATAAGAAGTATACTAATATTCAATTGAAGAATAAGTATAATGGATTAAGAGCTAGATTGAAGAATTTCAAGAACTTACTCAAAGAAACAAGAATTAGTTACAACTCATTTACTGGTAAAGTTAATGCTACAAATGAATGTTGGAAAAATCTATTTTAAGGTAAATATGTCTTTGTTTTATTAATATATCATATTATATAATATTTATTCTCATATTCCTTTTTCATGATATAGGTGCATAAAATAACTCACAAATTCAAGAAAAAAGGATATAAGGAATTTTCATAATTATGTCATATTTTTGGAGATACTACTACAACTGGTGTGCATGCACATATATCAACTAAATCTCCATCAAATAGTACAGAAGAGGATCATGGAAATGATGTTGATGAAGATTACTCATATGATGAAAAAGAATACCAAGATATAAGTTCTTCATTTAAGAGGAAGAAATCTCCTAAGAATAAGAAGGCAAAGAAGAGGCATTCTAACATTGTAAAAGAGGTCTTGCTTATACTTGGTGAACAATCCAAAAGAATGAATGATTTACTTAAGAAAAAACTAAGTGAAACATCATCCACTGTAGATAATAGATCCGAAGAGTCTAATATAATGATGGAATGTCTGAATTCCTTGATGAATTGGATGTTGACGGTGTGTAATATGGAAAAGTTATAAAGGCTTTACATGATTCTCCACTTTATAGGGATTTTCTTATGAAGATGATAGAAGGAAGCTAGATTGGATTATGTCGCTTTAGTTATATTTTCATATTATTTAATATCGAATTCTTATTAATTTGACACTTTTATATTTTACTATTCCATAGTTTGAATATTTTAAGTTTGTGTTTTGTATCAATGTCTAACTTAATGTTAAGTCTATATTTGTTATGAATATTTTGCCTATATTTGATTAAACCTTTTGACTGAATATTTTATTAATTATTTAATGTTGGCATCGTAGATACATGAATTTCTTATTAGATTTCAAATTAGATTCTGATGATGAACGGGAGAAGGTAATCAATATATCTTTAGCTGGGGGAGGGAACAAATATTTTCATTTACCAAAGCAACCATTTAGAACTTCTGCTCTTACAGGTCATAATTGGATATTATAACTTTTGAATGAGAATCCCATAGGGATTTATGAAAATTTAAGAATGAGAAAAATAATTTTCTTGAGCTTATGTGATGAGTTAAGGAGTTTAGGAGGCTTAAAAGCAATAAGTCATTTGAGTGTAGAAGAACAAATAGCAATTTTCTTGATGACTATAAGGTATAGTAAGACAATTAGAGTCAATGTAGAATACTTTTAGCATTCGACCTAGACAATTTCAAAATGCTTTTGTAAAGACTTATATGTAATTAATTGTCTTGCAAAAAGAGTTATTACTGCACCATCTTTTACTAATACACCTCCTAAGATTCTACAAAATTCAAAATTCTTTCCATAATTTCAGGTATATTCACATATTTAATTACTATTTTAATTATGTCCTTATGATTAATAATTATTTTAATATATATTTTAATTATTAGGATTGTGTAGGAGCAATAGATGGTACACATATGATGCATATGTTCCAAAATATCATACAGGGACAAAAGAATTAATTCAACACAAGTATTATATGTTGTTGCTTATTTGACATGTGTTTTACACATGTAATGACTGGATGAGAAGGTACTGCAAATGACTCTCAAGTTCTTTTAAAAATAATGACAAATCCATCGAATCAATTTCCTATGTCTCTACAAAGTATTATATTATTTTAAATTAACATAGTAATTATGATTCATTTTTAATATCTTTTTGTTAATATTATGCTCTTTATATATTAGGTAATTACTATTTGGTTGATTCAGGCTACACTAATATGCCTGAATTTCTTTAACTATATCGAGGTGAAAGATATCATTTGCGATACTATAGAGACAAAGAAAGATTTCAAGGTCCACATGAATTGTTTAACTATATGCATTCTTCATTAATAAATGTTACTGAAAGATGTTTTAACATTCTAAAAGCAAGATTCCTTATATTTAAAAACATGTTGAGTTATGATATGAAAAAATAAAAATACATCGTTATTACTTATTGTGTTATACACAATTATATTAAAATGTATAGACAAAAGGGATCAATTATTTGGCTGTTGTATTGAAAATGAAGAACAAATTAGGGAAATGATGTAAGTTCTCAAATGGAATATAATATCACTTCAGGACAACTTCAAGGTATGCCTTGGAAGCGAGATAAAATTGCTAGACAAATGTAGAATGATTATATTATTTCTAATTGGTTTATATTTCTTTTTGTAAATGATAATACTATTACGTTTTCAAGAATTATAATATGATGAACATCTTCTAGTGATTCGAATGACTTAATATAATTTTCTAATTTATATAATTTTATTATATACAATTAATGTGTAATTTTTAATTATATTTAATTTGCATATATTTTAATTTTAGCTATAATGATAATTAATTAATTTTAAAATATAATGTATTAAATTAAAATTATTAATATAAGAGTATAATTATAAAAGTAGAAATGAGATGATAAAACAAAGCATGTTTTTTTAGTTTTTTATTACAAATCTCAACCAAACATATTTTTTATTTTCAATTTTTATATTACAAATCTCAAACAAACATATTTTTAAATAAAAATAAAAAAACAAAAAGAAACCATAAATGGAATAACACGCCCTAAACTTAAAACATGATAATGGCTAAACAAGTAGGAGTGGCCTAATTAATTTCAACTCCTCACTTAATGTTCTCTTTTATAGGAGGTCTTGAATTCGAGTCACCACAAAGGAGGGGAGAGGAGAATTTTCCCTGTTGATGATCCTCTAGCCCCCTGGACATGTTGCTTGGTCGGATCAATTATGGACTTCTCGCTTTAAGGGTAGTGTGGGAGTTGGAGCTACTAGAGAACCTAGGAGCTGATGAGAACTTGATGCTGAGCAGGGCCAGTGATTAATCATCAGCTAAACAATCAGTATATGATGACTCCTTGTGCATAGAAATATACAGGCTACGTAGGAACCTAAGGGATCTTGGAGGTTTTAAATTTACCTCCTCTAAGATTCTAGGGGTAGATTCGTAGGAGCTTAGGATTAGTTCATCAAAAGCTGGGATACCTAATATATATATATATAAAAGAAACATGATAATGACTAAAATCCTCGAACTTTTCTGGCACTCGAAACGACATTGGAAGTGAGACGAGAGACATATATACTTGATACATTCTTCAACGTTGGTGCAGATAAAACTTACCCAACGACATGATGTAGCTTAAATGAGGATTACTCAGCCTGTTTATAAGCTTTAACGGACCGTTTGGAAACTTTCGAATTGGATTCATTAACGAATTGGATTCAATTATATTTGTGGGATTGCATTAAATTCGATATACACTGTTTGTAATAAATCCATAAATATTATAATTGAATTTAATTATCTTATTTGGAACATAATAAAAATAAATTCAATTATCTTATTTGAAACACAATAAAAATGAATTCAACTACTTTATATGAATTTTTATGCTTAATTAAAAATAGTTTATAATCAGTGTGTGCGTATTTTGAAGTAATTTGTATATTTATGATGTGTATATTTGAACATAAAATTTTTAATGTTTTGAAAAGAATTGACTCTTCAATTCAAAATGTAATTAAATTCAATTCATATGTTTGGAATATTAAAAAGAAAATAACTTAAATTTAACCACGTAATTAAATCTCATTTTTATTAATTACATTAAATTAATAAACCACACGGCCTATAAATAATTTAAAATTGCAATAACATTACAAGCAGCTACAAGAGCGTGTCTCCGAAAGTTCTTTCTTTCTCGCTCAAAACAGTCGTGACTTTTAACACACAGAGTACACATGCAAACTTCATTGCTGTTTTTGGTTACCTTCTCTCTCCAAACAGTTTTTGGACTCTTAACACCGACAGTACACATGCAAACTTGATTGTTGTTTTTGGTCTTGTATGGTAAGGTAAGGACTCTACCCTATACTTACATGTGTAATGTAGCCCTCTTTTTTTTTTCTCTAGAAAATTGGTGCCTGTAAGAAGAAACTCCACTTGGGGTTTGGTTTCTCTCAGTTGTTGACCAACAATTTCATTAAAAGGTTCTTACTTGATCAACATGCATAGTACTTTTGTTTTATTTAAACCTTGAATATTTTTAATGCTGTTGTGTTTCGGTCCTCTTCTTTTAACTTGCATCCTGAGGAAGATGACTCATTCAGAAGAATGTTGCCCTTGAATGTTTTAGAGGGAGAGAGCGAAAGAGGTTAAAAAGTAAAAAAGGTTTGTTCTTTTTTGTAGATAATTCTTTAGATTGACCAATGTTAACTGGAAGTAGGATTGCCCTGCCAAAATGAAGCAGGAAACAACTTTACCATCCTTGTGATGTTGGTAGTTTCTGTAAAGAGTTCCCAAATATTTTGAAAGAGAATGAACATTGTACTTTTTCGTCGTTTCTGTAAATAAATGATTAGGGTGTAGTGTTAATAAGCTTTTCAAATTAGCAAGTTGTGAATAGATTTAACTATTGTCTGCAGATTGATTCTTAGGGATGTATTTATAGTTTAACCAATTCTAGGGTTCTGCTTTTCAAGTTTTACTCTATTTTTCCGATTTTTGATAAACTGAAGACCCGAAATCTTGATGATGATGTTCTGTTCGTTAGTTTAAGGGCAATCTGTCCCTGGTAGGCAAGAGGTCATGGATGCATCAGATATATGTCCAACTGAGGATGCTATTGCTGCATTGTTAGACTATCTGGTTGATCCAAAGCTACTCCAAAGATACTCTGCCAAGGACATCCCATCACAGCTTGATCAGGAATCAGTTTCAAAACAGGTTCTATTTACTTTCTATGGTCCACTCGTAGCTATGAAATTGCAAGTCTTATGCAAAAGTCCGGTTATTTCAAATTCATCATTGAAGTTAATTGTTGGGAACATTCTGTTACCTCACATCTGGGATCTGGGAAAGTCCCAAAGAAACATTTATATTGACCTGTGTGATTTTTCCCCATTGACCAATTGTGGGTTTTGTTTTGGATGCAAGATCGTTTATAAAGGAAATTAGGCTGGGTTAATTTTTTCCTAAAATGTCCTTTTCTGGAATTCTACGTCAACTTCATTTGTTTTACTAGTGTTATTGGGTGCAGAAACATTGTACTTTTTCTCAAATACCTCAATACACGTTTTGTCTGAAGGCCCTGTATGTGTCTTCTATTTCTCTTTTCTATGTAACTTTAACATGTTAGGAGTTCAGAAATTTCAATATAAGTGGTCAGTTGAGGATGCTGTGTATCTAATTACTGTTACAATTGATAATAGAAGTAAGAAATTTTAGCTTTTAATTTGTTTCTTTGTAATGGAAAGTTTCATCAAAAGTAGATTGGATTTGCTCACCTTTAAACAGTTCAAAGACTTTAAGGGACCAGTTGCTTGTCCTTTTCTGATTACTATTTTATTTACAAGTCCAAAGACTTATTAATATTCAGAGTTCAGGTCACATAGCTGACTTTTTTTTTTAAACCTTTGGGAATGTCATTAAGAAGTTTTAAACTCTAATCTTCCATTTTTCTGTTGCAACTGATTTTGTTCAGGTTTATGCAGTTGTATTACTGTACAACTACTACTATAGGAAACAGCATCTGAAGCTAGAATATCTAAGCTTTGAAAACTTCTGCAAGTTAGCTGTGATTCTGAGGCCTACTCTATTGGCACATATGAGATTCATGCGCTCTAATGACACAGAATTGAATGACCCAGAAAAGCAGCTTTCTTTGACTGAAAAGCACATTATGAATGCATGTGAGGTATCTAAAGTTTTAGACGAATCAGAAAATATACCGAAGACAGTGGGATGGCCAGTTTCCAAGGTTGCAGTTTTTCTAGTAGACTCCAAAAAAGAGAATTGCCTGTTGCAATTTGGTTCCATTACCCATGGGATTTGGTCAGTGATTGAAAGGGATGTGGGTTTTTCAACCAACATATCTAAACCTGTCAACGATGTAGAACATGTAGACAAAAAGAAACGAATTATTAAAAGAACATCGAGATGTGAATTGAGCACAGATGAAGCTGGCCTTAACCAACTTGCATGTTCTGCTATCAAGGAAACAACAGGTATGATAGCAACTTATGTGCTTCAAATAAAAAAATTGCATTTAACATTCTAAAATTGTAATTGATGAAGACAGTGTCATGTTGACTTCTTATGGTTTGATTACTTGTATTTTAGTTTCCCAGATTTTGAGGTGATTGCACCTCTTAGTGGAATAGTTAAAAGCTTTGGTTTACTAGTATATTCCTTTTGGAACTTTTTCTAACTGATTCTTCCATGTGAAACAGGTATTAATGAAAGTGACCTTGTACTCTTGGAGAGCCATACTGTATATTCCTTAAGCGAGGAAAAGGCAGCTACTCGCTTCTACATAATTCAGTGTATCGAACCAAACAATAATCATGCTATTCAAGTTCCCATTAATAGAGCCATCATTAGGTTTGCTTATGGTTGTAACTTTCTTTTTCTTCTCTTGCATTCTTCCATTACATTTCAACCAGTCATTATTAATAATGAATACATGAAGAAGACTTGTTTGTCAATGCTACACCCGATATTGACTAGATGATGAAGACAGTTACTAGACCGGTCACATTTCACTATGATTTGAATAGAGAATGTATGCGTGATATTTTCAGGATGGATCACAACTCATAAACCATTCAGCTTAGAATGTACCTCTTGTAAAATTAGTCTGAGTTGGTTTTGCTAAAAATAAGGCATATAGTGCGCCATCTTAATTAAATATGCCCAGCTTAGAAAACTAATTCAAATGAAACATCTTTTCTTTGTTGTGATAGCTTGCAGGGCCCTATGTTCCTAAAGAGTACTCGCCGATGGACACATACTTCAGTTGTTGAATACTCTCACCTGCTTCCTTATGCTGGGATTCTGTCGGACTGGCTTTCCAAGTGCGTAAGTTCGAAAATATTGTGCTCTATGTGTTACATTATGCAGAAAAGCCCAGGCTTTATGTGTTCAGGATCATCAAAGATTGAATTGGTAGATACATAAACTTGACATTTTGCTAAATATTGGTATTGTCGTTTATTGTTCTTGGATCAATATTTGATTTTATTCCAGCTAAGAGTTTATGCCAAACTCTGTTTTCTGATATCCAAATGCTGTGGACATTATGATTTCCAACTGGATTTTTAAACCAATATTGATGGTATTGCAATTTAGTTTCTATTTCCCAATTTGTTTATTCCAGAAATTGTGGTTATGTAAGCAGCTGTTCATGTGGTTATTTTGTTAAATCTGTTGTTTAGGTTTAGGATACATTGGTTTTGATCCAGGGTTGGGTTACAAGACTAATGTAGTTTGTTACCCTGTGTTTGTAACAGGAAAGGACTTTCAAGCTATTTGGAAATTCCAAGAGTGGAATTGGTAACCACAAACTTAATTAGTCCTGGAAAAAGACAAAACCCATCTCATGTGAATGCTAGCATTATGGTAAGTACAGGTGGTGCTGGTTTGTCAAAGCATAGTGGAAATACTGGACATTCGGAAAACGAGGCAGATGCTTCTTTGCATTCACCAAAGCAGAATGACAATATTGGACCTGGCTGCACTGATAAAGATTTACATTCAAGAGAGCAGGATACCAATTGCTTGGTTGATTCATCAAGTGGCTTGGGAAGGTCCTGTTCTGTGGAAATGAAAGCATCCAATGTGGTTCACACTACAAAGGAAGAAGAACTGACAACTAATGCCAGTACAGTCCAGCCTGATAATTTCCACCAAAAGATGTCAGCAGAGAAATGTTTAGAAGCTTCATCCAGTGGTCATGAGGTATAGATTCTCCTACTCCATCCTAACTTTGGCAAGTTAAGCTCCTTCCGTTTGCGAATTCACACAAACAGATATAGTTAACATAAGAATTCTATGAGTCTATTAGATTGTCCCAGATTACCTGTCTTTTCTAGAAGACTAGGCTGGACACATCACTCCATCTATGCTAAACTCATTGCAGCTTTCTAAACATAGGATTTAGAAACATGGAGCAGTTAAGGGAATGGATACATGGATTTCATTCACTTTGATACTTAGAATGAATAGATTGTGGTCTGATCATTAAGCCATGGGAATCTCTGATGAATTCAAGGTCTACAGTTTTTGAGTAAATGCATAATTTATCATTACAAAATGAGAGCTTTTACTGTGTTGCTGATGGTAAGAATCTCCGTCTAAGATCACCTCATTTGATTTGCTACGTCTACCATGCACATGCAGATTGAGATGTTCTACTCAAGGGGGAGCTGGAGAATATCCCAAAACAGAGACAGAGATGTGACCATTGGAAAAAAGAGGTGAAACAACATCCTTTCAGATCAAGGGGTGTT
>JANSVA010000001.1:22833869-22845890 GCA_025504915.1 Erythroxylum reticulatum
CTCTCATCTGGATCACAATCCATCTGGTCGAAGACTCTCTCAGTCCTGATTATGCTCCAGATACTACCAACTCCGATGATCTTGACAAAATGCCTACCATCACTGCTTCAAATGATAAGGAAATGATACAATCTGCACTTAGATCTATTTTAAGCAGAAGAGATAAATTGGTATGTAATTTCCCTACATTATATACAATTCTGGAGATTCATTCTACCAACTTACAATTCCCTATATTCTAGCAACTTTCGAAAAAAAAGAAAACTTAAAAGAGCAAAAGGTATACATGCAGGGGCAAACATAGTTGTATACTTTGTCAGATTGGGGAAAAATGTTATAGCATGATGTTGTGTATGGGTTGTTATGCAACTCTTAGCTAGTCTGGTGATCATCTCCATTATTATATCAGGTCTCAATTTAGATCCATGGTCAGTGACAAACCAATGCTTTGGAGCGTTGTAGAAAATGAATGGGAATTTATTTATAGTCTGCCATTTGTTTTATTAGCTAAAAGGTTGACTTTCACAAATAAAAATTTTCCTTTGCAACTTTATTGCTGTGGAAAGTTTCATGTTAGATCTTTGGTTGTTTTTGCAGTCTTCTCAACGTAGAGAAATAGAAGATCAGATTGCTCAGTGTGATGACAGTATCCAGAAAATTTTGAATGGTATGGTCGATTATGCTAAGTTTGGAATCATTTTATCTTTCCCAATGGTCCTTCTTGGTCATTTTCTCTTGTTGGACTTCTAAACTTGAAGTGTGGGTCAAGATCTGATCATGTGATCTGTCCCAATGGTTCTTCATGGTGATATTCTGTAGTTGGACTTCGAAAATTCAAGCGTGGATCAAATTCTGAATGTTATTCGATTGTTTAGGGACTTGTACAACTTATTGGCTTAAATCAGAAGTAATGGATTTATTACGATGCAGGTAGTTAAAGGATTGAAAGATTGTGGGAGATAAACAAATCAATAGCTTAATGTTGTTTTTCTTAAACCAGTATTTATTGGGCTGGCCACCAGCTTACTGGTTTTTATTCACATCCACGGCAGAGTTAACTGCATATTTTCAGTTGCTCTGAAATGCATGAAATGGATTCACCTTTTGTACTGTTTCATTTTTGGAGTTCAAGCAGGGTTTAAAATTTTTGAACTTACAATCTTCTATTGGTCCTGGCATCCAATAGGCGGTGAAAGTAATTTGGCTTTGATGATAGGGTCTTCCATAGATCACATCGATTCATGTTCACAAGGCCTCAAGGGACAATGCCCTCCTCATGTTGAGGACCAATGTTCATGTAATTGCATTAAGAGAGAAACATTTCAGGACAGTGTAGCTAAAGTCCTAAATCCATGTCAGGCAAGTTTTTTTTCAGATCTATTTCTAAACAGCATTGCTTTTTGTTGATGCATGTTGGTATCAATGTGGTCAAATAATCATCCTGGTTCGATAAATTTCTAGGTGCTACTATGTTGACTTTTAACCGTATAATGCCTTCAAGATCCTAACGTTGTTTTCAAATCTTTGGCAATGATTTCTTGACATAGTGTAAGAGCTGTTCGGTTCGGTTACAAGTTCAAAACCTAATTAAATTTTTTTTGATTTTGAGGCATTTTAGCATTACAAACTTGAGAGGCATGTTTGACAAAATACGTGATATTATGTCTCGAGCCTAACCGAGAAACATGCTTTTTAAAATTGAATTGTTTCTCAACGACTTGTTTATTGAGCATCAAGATGGTTCTATGGATATTGTTTATTAAAATATATTGACTATCCTGGTCAGTCCTCGCATAAGGGCTCCTGCTACTAATACATTGATGTTCTTGTAAGCTGGAAAATGCCGCAACATGATGCATTTCTTCCCTTCTACATGTCTTCTCCAGAGCTTTGTTTCTGCATCTTGAGCTTTGCTAGACAAAGAGGAAATTTAGAATATGATAATGAAGTACTGTGGTGTCTTTGACTATGTTATTGGGTTGCTTTCTGTAGTATAAATGTGCACAATGATTGTAACAAAACTGAAAATCGATTCTTTATCAAAATTTGCTGCTCACATCACTGTTCATTCAACAGGAGTTGGATATTTTATGCGTCAGGAAGAATTGTATGTTACCAACATATCATGTATCCTCAGTGGATGGTAAGATCAACTTAAATTATGATATGAAATATTTTTTTTAATATAAATCATATTTATATTCAGCAGAATGAGTTTCATTCCCATCTTGAAGGTGGATTCCAAGCAAAAGTAAGTTTGAAAAGGATGAATTTTGAGCTTTCTATTGACGGTGATGTGTGTCTCCGTCCCCATGAAGCAAGAGAATCAGCTGCTGCACGTGTGTTTGCTGAATTCCGCATTATGTCAAATATGGAATAGTTGGATGATGTTTTTGTGTCTGTTGTTTGGCTTCAAGTACTTGAAAACTCCCTTAATGTAATCAGCTGTAAAGGTCAATTTTCAATGGAACTTTCAGGGTTTAAGCAAAGCAGTACAGGCGTACTTAGGCATTGTCAAGTTATAAAAGTAAATCATTGTAATTGCTCAAAGTCTACGGTTCTTTGCTAAGCTACACAAGTAACAAGAAAGGTGGAGTGAAAGGAAGGCAAGCATATGCAAGAATTTTCATTTAAAGTTACAAACGAGAAACTAGGGCAAGATACTCTTTATCAACTCACTATGGATTTAGTGCACACACATTAGATGCAATCCCCAATGCTTCCAACATTTTGTTGGCGCTTAAAGTATTTTGGCATCAGAGTCAGACTCACTCCCATTTGGATCTTCAGCCATAATCTGCATGAAAACCAACAGAATAAGAAACCATATATCGGACATTGACAATAGTTTCTCTTCAACATAAAGGCCTTGGTTTGTTCACAAGGAAGAAGTAAGTTGCGTTTTTGATTATGGAACAGGCATAAAAACGCACAGAATCAGTACCAATCTCAGCTTTCGATGGTGTAAATTTCTACTTAACTGCTTTCCTTCCACACGCTAACCGGTGATGCTTATAGCTCGGGTGGGGCCCAATTGTGTTTAAATAATCTAAACACTAATTAAATTTAGATTAAAATGTTTGTTTGTTACTTTTTTTAGTAACTTTTATTAAGAGAAAAGTGACTTCCTCGTAATAATATATTTTATAAATATTTATGAAATAAAGTATCAATATATGCAATAATTGCATGCTAATTTGACCATCTTCAAAGGGAATAATACTAAAGAAAAAATAGAAGGACAGAGAAAAAAAAACCTTTAATCATTTCATTACACTCACTAAAGAAAGCATCTGCCTTTTACTCAGCATCAGCTCCAAGATGATGCAAAGAAAACACATCGAATGTCTACTTATTCCTCCCTCTCAATACTCAGATGCTTCACTGTTTGTCTCAGTGAGTTCTCCCCCTTCTTTTTCACTCTAGAAATGTCTTTTATTTGGTTTATGATTATGGTTTAGAAAAAGTTGTTTTCTTTTTCTTCTTTGATCTTCAAGTTTTGCTGTTTAGCTAACTTTCATAAGAGAAGATGGGTTTCAAATTTGAGCACTGTAGATGCTATTTCAGTCACTTTGGATGCCATTCTATCGTTTCTCTCTATCTCTAACAGTTCTGCTAAATCTTCCAGTTTTGCAACCACCTCATTGGTTTTGTCCTGGCTTTTAACTCGTGGAGTTTGGGATTCTGCTCTAAAATTTGAGGGATCGATTTTACATTTATAGCCGCAGAGAAACTTCTGTAAACAGCTCTCTGAAATCTCTCTCTCTATCTCCGTGTTTCATTATTTCTCGTTCTAAGTCGTCTATACATTTTCACCCATGGAACTGAACTGGGTTTCTTCTACTTGCCCCTGCAAGACTGTCAAATTACGATTTGTGCCACTGTTGTTCTTATTGCTCCTGGGTTCACACTGCTCTGGCTCTGTTGATATTAATCAAGCAGATAAAGCTTCGTTGTTGCTGTTCCAGGACCCAACTCATGCATCGTCAACATGGGTTGGGTCTAACTGCAGTAATTGGAAAGGGATAACTTGCCACAGCCGGACCGGTCGGGTCATTTCAGTGAACTTGACAAGAATGAATATGTCAGGAGAGATTCACCCCAATTTGTGCAAGATTGAGTCTCTTGAATCCTTGGTTTTGTCTGAAAATAACTTTACTGGTGAAATCCCATCATGCTTCGGTTGGTTGCAAAATCTCAGAACTCTTGATCTTAGTCATAATAGGTTGAGTGGTCTGTTGCCTGATACATTTATAAGGCTTAGGCAACTCAGGGAGCTTGTCCTGAATGGTAACCAGGATTTGGAGGGTCCTATTCCATGGTGGGTAGGTAATTTCTCCACAAGTTTGGAAAGGCTTGACTTGAGTTCCAATTCGTTTCGTGGGGAAATACCGGAAAGCTTGTTTTATTTGAACTCTTTGAAGCACTTGGATCTTGGAAACAATTACTTATCTGGCATTCTTCGTGACTTTTATCAGTCTATGGTTTTCCTCAATCTCGAGTCTAATTCGTTGTCAGGTACCTTGCCTTGTTTCTCTGCTGGTGCTCAGTCTCTTACTGTCTTAAACTTAGCTAATAACTCTCTTGTGGGTGGGATTCCTACCTGCATTGCTTCACTAAAGGAACTGAATCATCTAAATATATCATTCAATCATTTGACTTACGCAATTCCTCCAAGACTTGTTTTCTCGGAGAAGCTTGTTGTATTGGACTTGAGTTTCAATGATTTATCTGGTCCACTCCCCACTAAGGTTGCAGAAACGGCAGATAAATCAGGTCTTGTTCTTGTGGACCTATCTCACAATCGTTTCTCTGGTGGCATTCCATTGAAAATTACAGAACTTAAGAGTCTGCAACTTTTGTTTCTTTCTTACAATCTTCTTACGGGGGAAATCCCTGAAAGGATTGGGAATTTGACTTATCTCCAAGTGGTAGATTTCTCGCACAATTCATTATCGGGTTCAATTCCTTTGAATATTGTTGGGTGCTTCCAGTTACTTGCATTGATGCTCAGTAACAATAATCTTTCTGGAGAAATTAAACCAGAACTTGATGCATTGGATAGCTTGAAGATCTTGGATATAAGCAACAATGGTATTTCTGGTGAGATCCCGTTAACATTGGCAGGTTGTAAATCACTTGAGATAGTAGACTTCAGCTTCAACAATCTATCTGGAAATCTGAATGATGCCATCACTAAATGGTCAAACCTTAAGTATCTCTCCCTGGCTGGGAATAAATTCAGTGGAAGTCTACCTAATTGGTTGTTAACATTTCAAATGATTCAAATGATCGATCTATCAAGCAATAAATTCTTTGGCTTCATACCAGATGGGAACTTCAATGGGAGCTTGAGTTTTAACAATGGTGCCATACTTAATGAAGTTCCTTCGGAGCCATTTGCTGCAAGTCATGATGTGGACATCAAAATATCTGTAAACAGTGATTTAAGCTTCGATTACCATCTTTCTTCGGTTGTTGGAATCGATTTGTCAGATAATATGTTGCACGGTCAAATTCCAGGAGGCTTATTTGGAATTCAAGGCCTGGAGTACCTGAACCTATCATACAATTTTCTGGATGGTCAGGTCCCAGGTCTAGAAATGATGTTGAGTTTAAGGGCTCTGGACTTGTCACATAATTCCTTGTCGGGTCAAATCCCGGAAAACATTTCCATCCTTAGAGATCTTACCCTCCTGAACTTATCATACAACAGCTTCTCCGGATTTGTTCCAAAGAAAGAAGGTTATTGGAGATTTTCTGGAGCACTCGCTGGAAATCCCGATTTGTGTTTAGAGTCTCCTGCAGAAGGATGTGAGACAGCAAGCCTTCCAGCAGTGCCTGGAAAGTCATTTGATGAAATGGATGGTCCAATATCAGTTTGGGTCTTCTGCGTTAGTGCTTTTGTTAGTTTCTACTTCAGTGTGGTCGCCTTATTTTGTTCAGATCGTGTAAGAAATTATGTTCTTCAAGACAAAAGTGATGTAGAAAGTGCAACGGTCGTGAGCTACTGAAGACCTCCATACCTTCTGCAGACGTAGCTCTTTCTTTTTCTTGGAAGTAAATTGTTTGATGTTCATTGTTGATGATGGTTGCCAATCTGAATAGAATGCATGAGTTTGTTAATATTAGTAAGATATGCCGCATTGTAGAATGGGACAATAGCTATTGTCATCCTAATCAAAAATGTTCCATGTAATCTGGGAGTAAGGTCTACCCTCTCAGGCCTGTAGTCCCAAGAGTTTTCCATTTCCCATTTGCCAATATTCTTGGCCTTCGGTAGAAGGATTCTAGAGGAATCCTAAAAATTATACTGGGATGGCAAGTGGTCTGTGATATCAAGGATCAATTGTTCAAAATTTGGATTTTAAATACTTCTAGGCCCGTTTAGTTGGCGGGAAAGTAAAGTGAATTTGAAATATGATTTTTTGGAAAATAAATCTATGGAAAGTAAATATATTTACATGCTTAGATACTTATAAGAGTTCTAATAGAAAAGTTGGGTGGATTCTTATTATAGTGTTTGGTATGTAATAGTATTTTATAGAATGTAACTTAATTTTAACTTATTTTTTCAATTATAATAATAAAAATTGAAATTGTTAAATAAGAAAAATATGAACCTGAAGATTATCTGTTGAAATTTTTAAGTAGAAATATTCAAAATCAAAATATTGGCCGATACTGAAAATTTTTTAAAATAAGGAGATTTTTTTGCAAAATTTTCAAAAAAATTTAAAATTTACTTCCCTCTTTCTTATTTCTCCTTCCCCTCTTTTTTCAAATGTTTTTAATCAGTTATTTTGTTTGTTTCAACTTTTATAATTATTGTTAATTTTTAATTTTTGTTTTTAAAATAATAATAAATATTTTTATTACTAATAATAATTATAAATTAAATAAAACTTACAAAAAATATTTTTATTTAAATTTATTTTAATATTTTATATAATATTTATTAATAAAGTATTAATACAATATTTTATTTTTAAAAATAAATAATTTAAAAATTATTATTTGTAAACTAATATTTATTTTATATATTTTAATTGTTAAATCAAAATTTATTTGAAATTTATATATTTTGAAATCACAGAGTTGAGAGAGAAGGAAATGTTAAATTGTCATGTGTGTTTTTTAAATTAAATTCTTGGAGAAAGTAATCTAAATACTAAGGTGTTTAAACTATTCATGGGAAAACATATGCCTTTAAAATTAATCTATGCCTAAGAAATGTCAACGGCTCATTTTACATGAGGTTTAAGAAGGGACAAAATAAGGAACATAATGCTTTATTTGCAATGAAATGAATAATTAACAAGTTTAATGTTGATTTAGTGCATTTCTAGGAGATTCTGTCCAATCTGTCTGAGTTCCATGCTTCCCTCTAAATATGTTGTATTTTGTTTGTTTAAACTTTTTTAAACTTGAATAATAGCATAACTTGATGAATTTTGCATAGCATTGGATATTACATTCAAGAATGTACACCTAAACATGATTAATGTCCATTGTAACAGATTTGGATTTCTTTTAAAGGTTTAATTAAATTATATGTAAGTAGTTAAATGATCAATATAAGATTCATCACCCTTAAGTAATTATAGAGAATGTTTTATTTTTTTCGAGTAGTATTAATTCAAGAAATCTTTGACCAAGGTGGAATGATACTTTAAAAATAGTTTTCAAATTTCACTAATATAATTAAATACTAATAGTGAAGAATTAATGTAATTGGATACAAATATAGTGGACATTAATTTCATGCTCTATGTTTAATCGAAATATTATATAACGAAAGAATTGAATTATTAAAAAAACATGTACAGAAAGATTAGTCGATACTATTTTAACATTAATATTTGGGTTGTCATGATGCATTATTGGATGCCAATATATATATATTATTTAATTAGAGAATTAAATATAAATTAAAAAGGTTTAATTTATATTATCTTAAATATAATTTAAGATTATAATTTATATCTATTGACGACATATTTGAGAATTTAATAGATCATGCAAAAGAATGTTTTAGAGAAAAAAGATGTATTAATCAAGTTGAACTTGATTGTAAAATTGAAAAATTTTATGATTAAATATGAGATATTTAATAAATAAAGATTAATATGAGATATTAGATCTTAGTTAGGCCCAATTGGTATTTAATTAAAATTAATTATAATTCTAATTAAAGTTTAATTGAAATTAGAATTTTATTTCAATTTAATTACTAAATGGCCCAGATCTATTATAAATAGGTTTAGGCTCTAGGAATATATTGTTTAACCTCTCTACAATAGTTGTAGAGGTCTCTTCTGTGAATATCTTTAGAGGTAGAATACTTATGTAGCTACGATGCCACTCCCTTCTCTGAAATTGAATATCTTAAGTATTACACTTGCTTTGATTTGAATACACATTTGCTTCCCTTGATGAACTTGTGGTTTGCTTGATGAATGGTCTCTATTGTCTAATTGAGGTATTTCACATGAGCCTGAAAGAATTGACTATATATAAGTATATCATTAAAAAAACAAAAGAATAAATCATCTAAGGAATGACTTAAAGATCTTATTCAACAGGAGTTGAAATGTGGATGGTGTGTTTGTTACTCCAAAGGGCATAATGAGATATTCATAGTGCCCTTTATGAGTTCTAAAAGTTGTTTTTAGAATGTCCTTAGGTTGCATTTGGATTTGATGATAACACTAACATAAATCCAATTTGGAGACCCAACTAGAGCCCTACAATTCATCTAAGAGTTCTTTAATCAAGGGAATCAAGAACTTATCTTTGATCATATTTTTATTAAGCTATCTTCATGGTAATTAATTTTTTTTCCCATCTGAACTTTATTGTCCCCTTCCTAAACCATAAGCGCTAACAACAACAATCTTAAACTGTAAACCTTTTATGGACCACGTAAAATTCATACAACATTGGTTACAAGACAATTTCAATCCTCCTCCTATGGTGATATATAACAGTTTAATT
The DNA here is from genome assembly GCA_025504915.1 of Erythroxylum reticulatum. Lineage (NCBI taxonomy): Eukaryota > Viridiplantae > Streptophyta > Magnoliopsida > Malpighiales > Erythroxylaceae > Erythroxylum > Erythroxylum reticulatum. The sequence continues at coordinate 22,842,867 of JANSVA010000001.1, forward strand.
TCTCTGATGTCACACATTCCCTTTTTAATAATGGAAGCTTCCACAAAAGTTGTGAGTACTTCCATTGTCTATCAAAATATGGATTACTCTTTTTTGATACAATCCCAAGGACTTCATTTGCTTGAATTTCCACTCTCCATCCATATCTACCATTGCCTGCAAGGATACAATAGGGGAAGAAGGCTCTATGCACTCCTCACTCACTCATTCTTCCTCCATTTCTTAAGTTGCATCAGAGACATTTTTGTTCCCTTCCACCAAATAAAATTGTAGTTGTTTCTTCTCACACTTGTGACTTAGAATATATTTTTTGTCACACCAAAAATAAAGTCTTTAGTTCTTTTTTTATCAAACTCTTTATTGCTAACATGTCTAGACATTTTATTATCAAATCTATGTTAGTGGGTAGGGAGCAATCCATCTAGCAGAGAGTTTCCTTGTTTGTACCTTGATGGATTCTTGGAATAGAGTTATTGTTTTCCCCTCCGCTTGGCATCTTTAATTTCCCCCTAAATGAAGTCGCACCATTCTTCGTCAACATCACAACTTTTTATCTTTGTGCTAACATATATGCCTATTGTACTGAAATTTTTTCCATCATCTTAACTGTTTAACTCCATCTTAGGTTTAAGATCCTCGAGCAATGACCTAATCAAGTGATCTTCTGGTAGAGACAACATATTTGAATAGTGGTCGAACTGAGCTGAATATTACTGAATTGTGTTAGATTAATTTAACAATCATAAAAGTGTAACCTATATTACTTGGATTGATTTTAATATAAGGTGGGCCCAAGATAATGGTTATTGAGTTTGTAAAGAATATTAGAATCACTAGGGTTTTATTATAATTAAAGAACCCTTTCCTCTACCTTTATTTAAGTTAACAGTTACCAAAAGAGAAACGTACATTCTTGCACCATTGTAAAAGAACAAAGAAAAGTAGGAGAGAGTGGATAAATCTTTTATATAGAGAAGGTGTTTGCAACCAAAGGATCAAAGATTTATTATTGTAGACACATATTAAGCATGAATCAAGGTTAATATTTCTTTCTCTCTATTATAATATGAATCCTATTGAATGTTTGAATCAATTATGTTATAGATGATCTTGGGAGAATCCTATACTTGAAATATTGTTTAGAATATTAAAGATTAATTTTACAGGTGGTATCAGAGCAAGATTATGAAACTTTGATTTGCATTAAAGTTAACCCTAGGATTCATGATAACAATTAATATTACTTAAGTTTATAGAATACTCTCGATCTTGAGAAACTGATCAAATAAAAAAAACCTAGTACCCTTGCAAACACTGTTATAAGGTAAGAAATAGCGAATCTAGCCTTTGTTGTAAAGAAAAAGGTCTTTGGGTTATCAAGAAAAGGCTAACATGATTGTGAGAATTTGGATTTGTGGTTGATGAATTTTGCAATTTGTAAAGGTCAATGTTTGTTTTAATAACAGACCAAGTTTTGACAGAATTATTAATACATATCCATTTGATGAGTGCACATAATAAAAAGCTATAAATTTATTGTTCCCATCTACACTTGTTTGCTTTAATGATCACCCTCTTCTCACTAAAGTCTTAGTTGACCCTTTTGTTGTTCACTTCTATTAATTTAAGAAAAAGTCCATCATCAAAGGCTTTGGATTTGTGTTTGCATTAATTGTTTACTTCAATTTGCATAAATTCTAGAAAACAAAAGATTAAAGAAAAGTCAATTATCTTATATTTCATAGGGCCCAACATTGAAAAGATTTAGGTTTGCAGTTGTAAAGAACAAATTGGTTTGATTAAAAGATCTAAAAAATGTTACTCCATATTAGTGGGGCCTACCATGGAAGGCTTTAAATGCTGTAAAGCATAACTGTCAAACTCATTTATAAGTTTCATGGGTTGAGGGCTGATGTTTTTCAAGTTCCACCTGTTTTATCTTTTACTTTTTTGTTCATGTAACAGGAGGGAATAGATAGAGAGAGATGATGTTGTAAGGAAGTGGTTATGTATGAGCATGACAATGCATTGAGACTTTTTCTTAAGTCTTTATTGTGCATTTTTATATCACATGCACATGCCTTCTCTAAATGCATTTACTTGTGGACCTTTTAATAGTACTTAAATTTTTTAAACTTTACAAAATGATTTTGGGGTTGAAACATGTGGACATTTTATGTTGAAAAGTCAAAATGGGTGAATATGCATGCAACCAATTATGTTTTGGTCCTGGTAATAAATGAATATGCATGTTAAAGCTTGTTAATTTAGGACTTTACATAATAATCTTTCAATAGTATAGTAAAATTTCAAATTTATTCATACTTAATTAAATGTTTACTATATGGAAAGCTTATTAGTCACCAAAGTTACATTACTTGAAAAGATATTTAAACATTTAATTATGCTTTCTTTCAATTGTTCATATTATATGATGCTAATAAATGACGTAAAAGATGAACTGAACAATTGAGATTATTAATTATAATACTAGGTGATCACCCAAAGGTGGATCATTGCTTATAATTAATAACATTAAAGAGATTTATCGACATATTTGATGAATATGTTTGTATATCCAAAGATAACATGCATACTAACTTAAATATGATTGATTGTCTATTAAGTATGAATATGTATGTTGTTAGCATTATTATGGATTAAGGATATGTATTTAAGGATTACCCTAAGGTGAACTTAAATATATATATATTAAAATTTATTATTGTCTAAATCTATTAAATGTACTCAAAGCATTAATGTATGAGTTTGTTTTTACGTTTGCAGTTTCTAATAATTTGTTAGCCATGGGCAGTGGTTTAATCAAGTTCAATGGGCTAAACTATGTTGATTCGTCTGAGCAAATCCAATTTCAGTTGGGTATTATGGGTAAGGACCTGACATTAGTTACTGAGAAGCTTACAACCATTACTGAGACTAGTACACAAGTCGAAAAGATATATTTTGAGGCTTAGGAAAAGTCTAATAGGTTGAGTTTAAACTTACGTGGTTGAAAATGGCTGA
>JANSVA010000001.1:22860281-22892951 GCA_025504915.1 Erythroxylum reticulatum
TATAAACAAAAAATAAATTAAATAATCTACAATTTTACAATATGATAATGGACTATTTTATAAATTTTTATAAAATTCAGAGATAATTTTATAAATTTAAAAAATATTTTTGTATTATTGTAATATTTTAAATATTTTGTATATGATTATAATTGTCTTTTTTTATATATAAAATATTTAAAAATTATTATTATTTTATATTAATTGTCATTATTATTTATTATTAAGATTTTTTAAAGTATAGTTAATGTAAACAGTAAATTAGTAAAGCTTACAATACTATTGTATAATATACCAATATGAACTATTTTACAATTTTTAAAAATTTTAGGGACTATTTCATAAATTTAAAAAATTTTCCGAAACGATATCCGGTACCAACCGGTACCGATACAGTTCCGTTCCAAAATTCAATCCAGTACCGAGTCCGGTATGGTATTCATAACATTGATCTTAATGGTTGATAATGATCTGACTGAGTGTAATAATTGTTGGGTTTTATTCTTGAACTGGAAAAACAATGAAAGGATAATAACAAAATAATAAAAAAATAATGACTAAAAATTAAGTTATAATTTTTAAGTTCTAAATAAGCATTAATACTCTAAAATGAATAAAATTTTAAATATCTATTTAATGAAAATATGTAAACATACTGGGAAGGATCTAATTGGAAATGGATATGATTTCATTAAAACCAACATCAAGACGTTTCATTAAAGAATGTTAACTGTAATCACCAATTGTTTGACGATCCGTAAAAGGAAAATCTAACAAGATTCATACTTTCAACTGGTAGTCACTTTGTGTTTACATAATCATCACAAAAAGGACACCATCTCAAACTAGATTTTATTCCAATATGAAATTTTCTCCACTGAAATTGTTGAAAATTAGGATCAAATGCCTTGTTCATTACGTCCAATTTATTACTTCTTGTGACAAAAGGGTAAATTTTGATAATAAGGTTTAAATAGACAAATTTAACCTTAAAATTTTTAAAAAAGACAAATAAAACTCTAATATTTGAAAAATATTTAAATATAATCCCAAAATAACAAAAAAAATTAATAGCTATATAACGTAGTTAGATATATCTCTTAATATTAATTTATTACTTTTTTGGACCCTACACAGTCATGTCGGATCCGAAATGACAATGTGTTGCTCACTTTCTTAAATTAAAAAATTAATTAATTAATTAAAATTTACTTGTAGGACCCACCATATTTAATTAATCCTAATTTTGATTAATGTAAATAATTATTCTGTTAAGCTAACAGATTAGTTAATCCTAACTTGTATTAACCTACCAATTAGATTAACTAAAAAACTTATTAAGTAAACAAATTATAATTATTATCTACGACATAGTTAACTCCTGATTTCACTAATATAGTTAAAATCTCCAAGTCAAAATGCTCAATTTTTCATCGAGCTTTCCCCTCCTTCATCACCATCTATAATTGCCCTATTGTAGGTCACCGGTGAAGTTGTCACTAACAGCGCTATAAAGTCGTCACCAATTGTCCAATAAAGTCATCACCAATTTCAACTCGAGAGAGTGTTGAGTTTACTGAGGTAAAGAATTTTCATCTGAAGTTTATTGTTACCTATCTACTTTGTTTGTTAGATTTTGTTGTGTGTTTTGACTCTTGCATCTTGTGCCCTACACATGGGAGGCAATCCCATGTTGGGACTTATCTGTGTTGGGTTGCCTTTGATGTGGTCCCGTCTTGAGTTTATTGTTTATTCGACTTTGTTAGATTGTGTCGTCTATTTTGGCTACTTTCTTCTTGAGGTTTACATATAGGACGCAATCCCATATGGGGACATATTTGTTTTGGCTACTTTCCTAATTTATCCCAATTTGTACGGATTGTTCTTGAATATTTGTTTCTTTAATTGCTGAAAGTAGTGTTTCTCTAGTACATGATGTATTTTTTTCTTAGCATGGATCAAGAAGTATAAACAATTGGAATTAGTTTTTGAGGTGAATATCTAATCAATATTTTATTATGCATTAGGAAAATGAGGTTAATTAATTTTTCACTCAAAAGTTTCTAGTAAATATTTTTTATATAAAAATCAAGTGAATGATGATGACAAGAGTACAATCCACATCCATAAAACTAGAATAGAAACTAATGACTTAACAATTGCAAAATTATATTTATTATATACAAAGTTGGACACAATTATATGTTTGTGATTTTAATGATATTTATAGTCATTTTAGTCAAGTAAGACTTGTAATTTTTTATTGTTAAACCAACAGGGAGGAAACAAAAGTCTTTTGAACTCACTTCAATCCTACCTGGGAGCTTCAAAGACATATTAGATGAGTAAAAGCCAACATAGTTTGCTAGAAATTATTTCCCTCACATTTATAGTTTGAAGAAGTGCTTTTATGCCTTTAAACGCAAACTTAATTTCGGAATGAATAAACTCTATTAATTATCAAAGTTACAACTCTTGCTTTCTAGTAGGCTAATTGGAGAGGCATGAGTAGTTCTCCATATGAAGAAATATGCTAGAATACTTGCATGAGACTATTAGGAACTTATATAATGTAAATAGTTTAATTAATCATTTTTTTCATATACACATAACATGCGACTGTTTTGTAACCTTGTATTTGTATCGCTAGAAATGTTGGTATTATTTTTATGGACTACTAAAAGAAGTGATACTAAATGTAAGGTCTAGCAATTGGTTTATGTACGTGCACTTAATGGCTACAAACATGGCTGATAAGAGATCTTTGTTGTCTATAATGTTTTTTTTAAATTGCTACAATGATAACATAGTTCCTTTAGCATGACAAGCTGAAATTATATTACCTATTACGATCAATGCTACATTTCTCTCTAAAATATCTCATATAACAAGTTGAAGGCATTTTCAAAATAAAATTTTTGTTATTTTTGTCTTTGCCTTCATATTTGTCTATCTTTATTTAAAAAATTTTGTAAGGTCCATCAATTTTGCTCCGGTCACCTTTATTTTATAATGCATTAATGTTGGCTTTAACTTTTACTTAGATGTATCACTTAAGAATGGTTGATTAATAACTGTTGTTTAAAATTTAAGTGGTCACATAATGGATATAGTTAAGAGTTTGTAATATAGGTTATCTATATTACTTGGTGTTTAGAATGTAATAATCATTTCATTGCATTTTTATTTTAACTTGCTTGTGTGCTTATATTTATCTCCTACAATCAATGAGTTCTAAACTTTTATTATCTAGCAATTGAGTGATTTGGCCTAAACTATGTGTTTACACTATTTTAAGTAAACTTATATTATAGTACTAGCTTGTTATGTGTTCGGGTCTCTAATGTAGATGAACTTATTTTTTAACGATTGCTTTACAGATTTTAATGGCTTAATAAGGAAGAATAATGCTTTTTCATGGTGCATATTTCATATTGGAGCCTAAGTTCAAATATGTTGGTGGGGATATTACTACATTTGACAATGTTGACATTGACTATGTTAGTAATAAAAATATATATGAGATGGGATTGGAGTTAGGGTATGATCAAATTAATAAGGCATAATATAGAGTACCTGGTTTTAACTTTAAGGAGTCACTAAGAGTTATAGAGTCAAATGAAAGTTGTATTAGGCTAGCAAACCTTATGCAAATACATGAGATTGTTAATGTATATGTAACTCATCATGTAGGAATACCTATCTAGGCTCCTGACATATTATATATTAGTAGGGGAAAGGAATATGATGTTAATGAACATGGTGTTAATATGGAGGGACAAGGTGCAAAAATGTATGAGAATTCGGAGCAACATGGTGCACAAATGGATGAGAATATTGAGGAGTAGGGTTTAGAGGTAAATGAAAATTTGAAAAAAAAACCACGGTTCAGATGTGAATGAAAATTTGGAGGTACAGGGTGTATAAATGGTTGTGCAAATTTTCAATCAAACTTTTATGTTGACATTTTAGATGGACATTATCCAGTTGAAATTGAATCATCAAATTGTGTTAATGTTATTAGTACTAATGAATATCCTAACGGACAGGAGGCATGCAAAGATTTACGTAGATCCAGTTTAAATGTTAGGCATAATCCTACAGAGTTTGCACATGAATGGAGGTTGGGAATGGAGTTCGAAACAACAAAAGATTTTAAAGATTTTGTTGATTGTACAGTACATATCGGATACAATGTTAGGTTAAACAAGTGTGAAATTAATCAGATTAGGTATGTTTGTATTGATGGATGCCCATAGGTTTTGTATGCTAGATATGATAAGAATGAGAGATGTTTTAGGGTTAAAACTTATAACTCTAATCACACTTGTTTCACAACAAAACAATCCAAAATTGTTTTTTGCCAAATTCTTAATGAGACACTTCAAGGATAGAATTTTAGAGAAGCCTAGTATCACAACCAAAAAAAGGTCAAAGAATGCAAAAAAAAGCTCAATATTTTTGTTAATTCAAGTATGTGTAGAAGAGCAAACAAGAGAATAAGGAAAGAGACAACATTATATTATATTGATGAATATGCGAAGTTCCAAGGTTATGTACATGAATTAAAGATAAGTAATCCTAAATCAACAGTTGAGTTACAATTATCAAGAAATCAAAGAAGTTCATTGCTATAGGTATGTTATGTTATACAGTAAATTGATACTTCATTAATGGTATACAATATATTAATAATTCTTTATATTTTGTTACAGTTCAAAAGATTGCATATTTGCTTTATTGCTATAAAAAGAGGGTGAGAGTATTTAAGACCAATTTCTAGGATTGATGGATGCTTCCTAAAGACAAAATTTCAAGGCCAATTTTTAAGCACAATTAGTAAGGATGGTGATGGACGAACGTATCCATTGGCATGGGCAATTGTAGTAGAAAAACATAGATTCACAGACCGGTTCATGAATTTGTTAGCATCTGATTTGAAATTGGAAGATGGTGAAGGAATTACATTTCTGATATGCAGAAGGTATGTTAATATACTTACAATTGAAATCATCATATTATGTTACTATACTTACAATTGAAATCATTATACGAAATATTAACTAATATCTTTTTAATTTGATTTAGGGATTAGTCAGGGTTGCAGAGGAGACTTTGTCGAATGCAAATACTGAATGTGTGCCAATCATATATATCACAATTGCCATGGCAATTGGAAGGGAAAGGACCTCATAAGGCAGTCTTGGAGTTGTGCTTGGTTAAACTATGTTAAAGATTTCAACAAGCAACTGAAGAGGCTTGACAAAATAAGCCCTAGATGTGCTTCAATGTTGCTTGAATATACTAAAGAGAGGTGGACTAGATGTTATTAATCCTTTGAAACTAAATGTCCGATAGTTGACAACAATATAAATGAACCCTTTAATAGGTGGATCCTACCAGCAAGGGACATGCCATTGATTAGCATGCTTAAGACAACTAGAATAATAGTTATGAAGAGACATTGTTCAGAGTAGACATTTTATAGTTAGGTGGAAGTCAAATATTGTATCAAGTATAATGAAGAAGTTGGAGAAGAGAAAAAAAGAAGCAATGCAGTGGAGAATTGTATAGAATGGAGGTGGTACTTATGAAGTTTCAAAGGGTGATGAGAAGCATATTGCCAGGATTGGTAGACAATAAACATGTAGCTGTTGAGCATAAGACCTATATGGATATCTATGCAAATATGTGATTAGTGCAATATATTACTTAAGACAAAGTGTTGAAACATTCGTACATTCATGCTATAGGAAGGGTTAGTTTATGAGTTTGTATGAACATGTGTTACAACCAATTAAAGGTGAAAATTTCTAACCTTCAAGTGATGCAAAGGTTATACATCCTCCACCTAAAAGAGTTATATCTAGTGACCTAAAATTGTAAGAAGGAAACAATAAAATGAGCAAAAGAAAATGAAAAATTCAAGCAAATTGTGTTTGAAAGGGTGAGTGCAGAAAAGCCAAAAATGTGGCCATTCTCATCATAACTCCAGAAAATGCAACATGGACACCTTAACTCAATATACTGAGGCTTTTTCACATATGCATACACCTTACTTCAATCATATGAATATAATTTATAAACATACAGTAACTAATATTTATGATTATGTTAATCAGGTTAGAATAGAGGCAACTTAACCCGTATACCAGTTTTCAGTTTTATATTAATTATTGTTGGCTTTAATGACTGACAAAGTTGTTTTCATTACAACTATAGTTAAGCAACGAGAATTTGGTTGATGATCATACGATACTGAGTCAACAAAGCAATATTGTAAGGAATTTGTTTTTACTTAATTAGTCTTAGTTGAATTAATTACCAAACATGTTTCTATTTTATCTTCCATTTTTTAGGTTGGTACATTTGGACATGCCAATAAAAAAGGTTTAAAGATGTTGATCCACACACATTTCAATTATCATTTAAGCTAAACGGTTTACGATTAAGAGGAAATTTTAGTATTACTTGACAATAATTACAAGTTGAAGCAATTAGAAGGAGAACATCATTGACATAATCATCATAACTTGAACTTTCGCAGTCAAGTACCAATGAAGCAAACATCAATTAGAGATTCCTTAAACTTTTTGATGTTTTGATATTTGTCCCATTGAATTTTACATATGTGTGCTACTGATAATAGTGACAAATCTTTACATTATATCAACACAATGTAATCTAATTTTTTGATATTTTGATATTTTTACCATTAGTTTTTAGATTTATACGCTATTGATAATGGTGACAAATGTTTGTGTTATATAACCACAATGTAAATATTGAATCTTTTTGGCAAGATCAATGTGAATATGTGCACATTTACTTCAACCTCTCTAAATATGTACACATTTACTTTAACCTGTCTCTCTCTCTCTCTCTTGTAGCTTGCTTTTTTTGTGCATCTAGATCTTTTTTAGCTATCACTGCCTTAAGGAGAAGCCAAAGAAGACATGGTTATTGGCAGATCATGCTAGTGATGATAGCTCAACATTTGATAAGATATGCAAGGAGTGGATTATTCATTGTCTACTGGTTTTATATAGTAGTATTCTTTTTGCTTCATTAGATAATTCATACATACATTTCAAAGTCAAAATTTTCATAATATAGTTGAAATTAATATTAACTAGTTAAAATTCAATACAATATTCTTATAAGTACAAATAAAAAGTATTAGAACTATAACAAATCCTATTACAATGTTCATTAACATAAATTTAATTTCTTTTTTCTTTTTTCTTAATAAATTTATGCCTTCTTTAAAAGCTTCATTTGTTCTTGAAACTCCTTTGATGTGCTTGTTTCAACCTCCTTCTTTAACATTGATAATTCATTCCTTAATCTCTTAGTACATTCTTCATCATATCATTTGAAAAAGTTGCATCTCATATCCTGAAACATTCAATTTCATTAAATAAACCTTAAACATAAGTTTAACATTCTATTTCATTAATCAAATAACAGTAAATTCTCACTGGATAATTGAGGCATCCATAAAATCTCCGGCCAAGATTATGATCACTCTATGAAGTCTTTAGTAGGGTTTTTAGTCCACAATAGCAAACCACATTTCCTAAATTTGAACTCACTATTGTATTGGTTGATGATGATGATTCCATTTGCATATTCAAGAAAAATCATAATGTAAATTTACCTACCAAGACAACATCAATGCCAAATATAAGATAATCTTTGCTAGGTGATGAATATCAATCCTAACTACCCTAAATTTTCCAACACAACATTACGCAAGTCACTTCAATATCAATTAATTGTTTTTGGTAAATAATAATGCTTTTACATATGAAAAAGATCTGTATAAACTCGATTTGATCCAGGATTCTGCAATTTTTCTATATATTATAATACTAAAAATGAACTTTGACTAACCAACTTGAACTACAAACACCCTAACATAAGCAAAAAACTTTAATTCACCGATATTCAAACAACTTCAACTCATCTGTATGCAAACAAATTTTGGAATTCATCTGTATGCAAACAACATTTGGAATTCATTTGTATGCAAACAACTTCAATTCAACTAGAAGCAGAAAAAAATCAGACATTTGTTATAACACTACACTTTAATACCATCTTCTATAACACTCAAAGAAAACTATAGAAAGGTGACATTATAACCTAACACTTGAAATTAGATCAATGTACATAAGAGAACTGAAGTTCCCACTGATACAGATGAAAGCTCAAAGAAGTAGTCTAAAGATTAATTAATAGTAACACTCAAGGGATTAATAACTCCATTGTGTCTGAAATTGAAATAAATGAAAGCAACCTTGGAATATCCTAAATGTCCACAGTCATAACCTAGCAGAAATAACCAAATAATACATATCATGGGCTAAACTATGTTAAGGGAAACTCAAACTCTATTATGCTAGAATGTCTACTAGATGAAATATAAAAGCCTAATATAATTAGGAAATAGATTCTAGTCAAAACATTAAAGTCAATGTCTCTTACAAGTCACCCAAGCTCCTACCTCAAATTTTTATTCCATTCAAATTACCATTATCAAATTAAATAAGAAGAAATATTTATATTAATCTTAATCTATGCACATGTATATTCATGACTACTAGATTGAGTGATCTAACTTATCTAACATAGGATGCAAAGAACTCGATAGTGATGACATAATTGGTGAACTTAATGGAGGAGGACATAAGGTCCAACTATAGCTACGAGGCAATATCAACTACACTAAAATTTAGGAAATTAATCTTAGAGTATATGAGTAAACCTTTAAGCATGGTGAAATCCATCAAAGTGAGGATAGTTTCATTATGTATTTTTAATTCTTTAAAACATCTTTAACAAGATTTGAATCTTTTCAATAATTATAAGCAAAAAATCTTGACAAAGAAGAGATATTACCAATAATTCCAATTAAATATAATAAACAACTTCTCACTTATTAAAGCTGAAAGATCATAACAGGGGTAAAAAGGCTACTGTTCTTTTGGTATCAGTTGAATCACCTCCACAAAAAGCTTACCTATAAGCCAACAGTTTGACGAAGATGTTTATGGGGGCTACTCTTGGATTCCAGTTACTTGGACCTTAAAATGAGGGAGATTGAGGGATTCCACATAAATAGAAAAATCGATGAATGAGGGTTACTGAGGGATTCTAGACAGTAATTGAGGTCATAAGGATTCCAACCAACCTCTGACAAATTTATGGATTCCAGACAGTGATTGAGAACTTTGGAGTTCTAAACAAACCATTGAGAATGTGATTGTTGTCTTCCATTATTTAATCATAAAATCATAGTTTTGTCTATTTTAAAGCTTGCTAAATTACTTAAAGCCCTTTTAACCCAAATATAGTTTATCTTAAATTAATAGGCCCTATTTAACTAAATTGTTATGATTTGGATTAGTGACTCACGATTATATAAATTTAGAGGCAAAGTTAGGAATAACATATAAGATATACTTTGGAAAGAGTTGTCACCTAATGGATCTAAGGCTTATATAAGATGTGATTGATAAGGATGTTATCTACTTGATTTAAGTTTGGTTAGTTTGTTGATTGACTTAAGATCAATTAAATTTAAATAAGATTATATCCCACTAAAGAAACTAGGGCTATCTTTCTAAATAATAGTGATGACTATTATTTTAAATAAAAAAGTGAGAGTAACCAAATACATGATTAAAGTCCTAATATTATTTGGTAGTCATGACATGTAACCAATATTTGTTTTTCTTGCATTTATATTCTGTTTTGAGTGGAATTTTCCTTATTTAGTATAGTTGATATCAAGTTACTGAACTAAATTTCTTAGACATAGGTATGTTTGAGAAGAGTTCTTAAATATAAAGAGAAAATTGGTATGTCCATTATGCAATATTGCTATTAATTTCTGTTAAGGATTTGGTGACAAAATTTAGAGATATGTCAAAATCACATGGATGATAACATGTGATGATATTTTGAATAAACTAATGTCTCATAAATTTTGATAACAATATGTAAGATGTATGTTAACATCATGATAGCAAGATGCAAGATGTTACATGTAAAGTTGAAAGGTATAGTAGCTTGATGGAATTATTTCATTCAATTTAGCCTATTAAAAGCATAAATATGAACTATAATTAAAGACATTTGCTATAGTATGATAATAATTGTCATTAGAAGAAAAATGATTGTATGAGTTTTCTTGCCTATATGTGATATGACATAGGTCATATGTATTTCTAATTTAAGCTTGTGAGTACTTGATATTTCAGATTAAACATTACTATAATATTCAAAGCATGCTAAGAATAGATTGTTAAGTAGAAGTAGTTGGTCCAAATTTATGCAAATAGTTTATATATGATGTATCAAAGGAAACTTATTCTTGAGAAGAATACAAAGTTAAATAACCGAGACCATCCTTTTATATCATGTTGGTCAAATGAACATAATATTAATCATAAAGTTCCACATTAAGATATATATGTATCCTTTTGATTATAAATTGTATAAAACCTGTTAAGTTAAAAAATAAACAAATAAATATTTGGTGAAAGGATGATGATGGTATTTAATTGTTAAATCTTATATATGTGATGTGTTAGATGTAATATCAATTCATAAAAGGATGATATTGGTATGTCATTACATTACTAATGATTTTATGAGATATATTCATACATATTAATTTAAAAGTTTTGAAGAGTTCAAAATGTTTAAATCTAATTAGAAATTAAGCATTAAGATTGTTGAAGCATTTCAATAAGACTGATGTCATGAGATTTAAATTGTTGGTTATTTATAGGGATTTAGTAATTACCTCCATAATTAATTTCCATAATAGTATAGATTTATGTAATAAGGATTATACAATATGAGATATTATATGAAGCAATATTTATTTCTTCTATAGTTATGCCTAGTACTACAACTTACCTTTTATGGTTCTAATTAAATCACTTAGCAAGATTTGATATTAGATGTAAAATGCTATGACTATTAAAGGGTCAAAATTAATGACTAGGGATTTGATGTTTAGTTGAAGCATATATTATCTAATGAGTTTATAACTAAATTGGATAATAAAAGGTTATGACATATCCAAAAGGTTTCATACAATCTTACATATCCCATTCAAAAAAATGTTTGTTTTGATGTATACTTATAGAAGAATAGTTCTCAAGATAATTAGTGGGAGTAAGATAAACTTTGAATGGTTCGAATCTTATAACAATACATCTAATTAGAGCTAGTGCTTTTGTTGATATATTTGATTTATAGTTAAAAGGGCACGAGATGTTGAAAGATTCACTTTCATAATAAATTCAAAGAGTTTGTTTAAAAGATGATTGTGAATTTATCATGTCAATAAAGAAGGTTAATGGGAGTATAATTGTCCTCTTTAGTGGGAGTATGTAGAAACTTGTTACTTATAGAGAGATCAATATTTCATATTTTCAATTGTTGAAAATATAATTATCTAAGAATAACTCTTATTGGATGTGAAAAGATAACAACTTATTTATGAGAATAAGATTTATGTAGATAGATACGAAAGTTGTCTGCCTATTCTAAGTCCAAGTATATAGATGATGTATTAAAGGTGTTTCGCATTTGAGATATCTGATACGTGTGAAGCAAGAAATATATCCACTATTATATATATAAGTTGATATTTAAGTTGACAGTTATATAGATGTTAACTTTAGAAGAAATCTGTATTAAGTTATATTTTACTTAGGACAATATTGTATTAAGATTGGAAAGGTTCCAATGTAGCATTAATTGCTAATGAAGCCAAAATGCACTTTTAATTTAGTGAAATGATTTATTAGATTAAGAAGTTCTTTAATAAAACATGGTATAATTCCTTTCATTGTTCAAGATCGTAATGTCCTGTAAAACATTTAAGCCATTAGGCATGAAAAGGAGCTAAAGTCTTATTAAAGATCCAAGTATGTATTTGGGCAGATTTACTTAATTATGATGATAATAAATTATAAGATTTAAGCAAATGCTCATTAGAGAAAATCTTGAAGAATTCTCTCTTTAAACCACTATCCCAATAGTAGCATGATCTTCATATGATGATTTGGTATAAGATATTTAAACCATTGTCTTAGCGCAAGCGAGAAATTGTTTGTCTATAACCTACAACCAATTAGTTGGTAAGTTAGATGTATATGATAGAGTCTATGGGATAACTATGCATTGAAAATAAAATTATTATGAGATTCATATTACATTTATGTATTATCCTAAATTGTTCCCAGTAATTGTTTTAATAAGAATGGACATTAATAGAACATAAAAAAGTAAATATTATGTTTTTCCTTATTAAAAAAGTAGTTGATTTCATAGTATGGAGATACTTAAAAACATGTGTAGGTGTTTATTAGGGAACAAGTTTACTAAACTGATCTCATATGAGAAATCTATTTAGAATATTACTTGTATATCTATGAAAATTCTCATTGTGATGATTGCATAAGTAATCCTTTGCCTTGACATCTCTAAAATATCTCGTATAGAGATTGCTATGTTTTGATATTACTTATGACCTATTCTAGTCAAAGGTAGCTCAATCAATGGTCAGTAGATATAGTATGAATTATATGGAGGTAGCTAAGTGATCAATATTAGATTCATCACCCTAAAGTGATTAGGGAGAATGTTTCATTGTTCTTGATTAGTATTAGTTTGGGAGTCCTTATTTAAGGTAGAATGACACTTTGTAAAATAGTTTACTAATGTTATCAATTGAATCAATTACCAATGGTGGAGAACTAATATGATTGGATACAAATTTAGTAGGCATTACTTCCATACTCTATGTCTAATTGGATATTGTATGACTAAAAATTAAATTACACAAAAAAATCTTGCTATATTTAAGTGGTCATGATAAATTACAAGACGTCAATTTTGATCTATAAATATAAATTATCTAAATAGAGAATTAATGATTAATTAAAGAAGTTTAAGTTATCTAATCCTAAATATGATTTAGGGTTATAATTTATATCCATTGCCAATATAGTTGGAAACCTAATGAGTCACACATAAATAATTAGTTAAAGAGAGCAAAGGTATTTTAATCAGTCAGACTTGATTATAAAATTTAAGTTTGAGAAATTTTATAATTAAATATAATATATTTAATAAATAAGGATCAATATGAGATATTGGATCTTGTTTGAGCCTAATTAGTATTTAGTTAGAATTATTGTATTTCTAATTAAAGTTTAATTGAAATTAGAATTTAATTTTAATTAAACTACTAAAATATCTAAAAGCTATTATAAATAGGCTTAGGCTCTAAGGAAGCTAGCACTTCTTGCCTAATAAATAGGCTTAGGCTCTAAGGAAGCTAGCACTTCTTGCCTAACCCTCTCTGTAACAATTGCAAAGTTCTCTCAACACGTTCTATGGATATCGTTAGAGGTTAGACACTCATGAGACTATGGTAGTTGAGATGAGCCAGTTTTAGAAACAGTTTGAGGGAAATTACAAGAAAAAGATCAAACTTCACAATAAGGTATGAATTATGATTCATGTTTGATTATATTTTATATATGAATCATGTTATAGAATTTAAGTGATCTCGACTTCGAAAACTCAAAATGAAAAAGGTTACATGATTATTCTACTACATATATGATTGAATCATGCCTTAATTTCCCAACACTTAGGTATGGTGCAACTTCTCTCTTCCTGAATATGGTACAGAATGTCAGCTGTGTCTTATATTAAAAAATTTTTAATTATTGTTTTAATTGAATTTGATATTTCTTTGTAAGTAAAAGTCAAAGAGACTTAATAGACCCTTTTGCTTATTGTGGAGGATTTATGAGTAACATGAGGCCTTGAGTTGTGTTTAACATGTTTTTGTATTATTTTTCTTTGTCGGTAGTTTGAATATAAAAAGTTTGATACATGTGTGACAAGCATATTACAGAAGAATGTGTGACAAGCAATACATGATCTTGTATGTCACTCTATAGAGTATTAAACAAGGAGCTATATGATATTATGCATGATGCTTTTACATGATCATGCATTTGCATGCTATTTTATAGGGAATTATCTGGACTTAAAATATGTTAATATACTTTTTAGTTAAAATATGATAATATACAAATTGTTGTTATTAACAAAACTGCATCTTATATGTAAATCCTCTACAAGAGATTTAATGCCCGTAAATAATATCATAATGCTATTTTTCCATTTTATATGTAACATTTAATCTTAAGCAAACAATCATATGGAAAAGAAGTCCATATTATTTTAACAACATACCATGAAAGAATCTCTTTTTGGCTTTTCCATAAAGTTAATATCCTTCTAAGTAAAACTAGAGAATCAAGGGATTTCTTTTCAAACTATCTTGTATATATGCTTAAATAATATAATCTTGTATATGTATATGTATATGTATATGTATATGTATATGTGTATGTGTATGTGTATGTGTATGTGTATGTGTATGTGTATGCATATATTCTTTAATAATAATTAAAGGACCCCTAACAATCTCTTTACTAGTTAGGAGTAAGGCTGTGCACCACCGGACTTCTCTAGATCTTACGTCTCAGTGGGATTTCTACTGGATATTGTTGTTGTTGTTCTTAAATATCTATAATGTTATTTACTTACCATTTTCAAGATTATAAAGACTTAATACAGAAGCTTGAAGTTATATTATGGTGGATACTTTATGAAAGATCCTATGTTGAGTTATGATGGTAGGTCAAGTTATTTTGATAAAGTTGAACTTGATTTTGTCAGTTATAGATAAATTTATAAGATGACAAGGCTTATTTTAAAGTTATAGGTTTTAGATCCAGTGAATGTTACATATAAACTTGATGTTCTGATTACTGCTCCAAAAGTTTTGGCTATAATAGATAATTATGAGGATTTGGGCTTTGACGAAGATATTGTGCATAATGATGAAGTTAATATAGATATCGTTAAAAAAGAGAACAGGAATGATGGGGATGTGGACACTAATAAAAATGAAGTTGAAGATGATAATGAAGTTAAAGGAGCACATAATGCATTTTACTTGTTAATTTTAGATGATCACAAATCAATAGAGATTAATTCTAATGACTATAGAAGTTTCATTGATAGTAATGAGTATCTTAGTAGAGAGGAGCTTGGCGAGCCAATTAGAAAACTTAATAGAAGTGTTAGACATGAACCAGGTGGTGGTACATCAAATTAGACACTTAATATGAATTTTGAAAATGTGAAAAAGTTTAAAGAAGCCATTATTGATCATTCAATAGCTAGACATCAAGTTAGAGACAATATTTAGGACATTGCCAAAAATTGTCGTCTGGCTCACCTAAAAAATAAAAGTATCAGATGCGATGTTTATAGTGAAGAGATGATAAAGATGTTAAGTTAGGGTTCAAATTGAACGTTTATAAAACGATGACATTCTTTTTGAACGTTTTGAAACGTTTGAATTTAAATTGAATTAAGTTAAAACATAGGAGTCCAATTTAACTCTTTTTTCCATTTAAAATTAATCTTAACATTTGAAAATCATTCAAAATAAAATCTAAATGAACGAAAATTTAAATCGAGTTAACTATTCATTCATCATGTTTCATACCAATATTGATGTGACAAGAATTTAATAGTTTTATTTAAAATATGAGTCCTTACATAATGTACAAATGCATAGTCAAACTCACTTTTTTAAATAACTTAATTTAATTTTTATTAAATCTAAAGAGTTTATCCAATTTTCTCTAAGAAAACCTATAAAATAAGAAAATTAGAACAGTCACAATTTATTGCATCAAAATCATTAAACAAAAGAAAGCAAACAAAATTGACTAATCAACTAACTTGGTAGTACAGATCAAATGAATTTTATCCAGTGAAACATTAGGTAATTGTTGAAAGTCTTTAGTAGCCTATTAGCAAACCTATACTCCAACTTTTATTTTTCATCAGCATTCGTTGTTTGACCTCCTCCTTTCCTACTAGACTTGCCTTTACACCTAATATATTGTCGGGCTTATATTCTGAATGCTTTGGAATAGCCTTGTATTCATGCAATCGTTGATTTCCCCTTCGTAACTAGTACTATAACTTTTCATACTTAATCTTTGTCTTCTAGTTAGTGCTACAAAAGATTGCTCACAAAAAGTTGCCAACTCCATTTCTTGCATAAGCACTTTAGGTTTCCCTATCTTCACTGGTGGTTTAAGATCTTGTTAAGACCATTAATGAAACTTGAAACAAAACAAGATTCTTGCAAATATAGATTAGTGGCCAACATCAACGACTTGAGCTCCTCATATCTCTCCAAATATTCAACTATTGTACTAGTTTGACAAATTTTATTAAACTCATCAATAAAATTTATAGCATTTTGATTGTCAAACCTCAAACACACAACCAACATAAAATTATCCTAAGTAGGATTCGCCCTACCTACAATCTAACTATCAAACCATACTTCACATTCATTATCAATAGCATCATAGCTAACTCTACTTTACTCTCTTCAGGCAATTGATAAATTCTAAAATAATTATTGCATTTTTTTACCGATGATGTTAGGTTTGTTACTAAGAAATAAGGAAACTTGATCTTTAAAATGAAGCCAGCTCTAAATCTAGTGTTGTCCACTGTAATCAGCCTCAACCTTCACCAAGATCCACAGGTTTCGGCACGAAAAGTATTCCTTGGCTAGTGTGACTAGGGGTTCCCAATTGCCTCATAGGCTCTTTATTCTTAACCAACAACATGCTCTGCTTCATCAGTTTTACATGCTAGTCCAACTTCTTATCTCATTATGACAACTAATCTTTCTTTTTTTTTATTATGCCCTAGATTAGCTTGTAGCTTGGCTATGGTTGATTAAAGTTGAGACTCAACCCTGTTGAGCCTATCCTTTAAGGTCTTTTCCCTTGCTGCTTTTGCCATAGGAATTCTTGTTGTCTTTTCTAGCCTGGTGTCTTTAGACGTTCTGATACCTAATTGTCATGACCTTAGTTAAAGATCTCAATAATGGACTCAAGAAGGATCTAGAAGCTTGAAAGAAAGAGAGAGAGAAAATATAAAGAGATTAGAGAAGAGAAGAGAAGGAATGAAGAATTATGTGATTCTGTTGTACGCAAAACAAAGAAACACGTGATATATCAGCACAATTACAAGAAATTGAAATAACAACTTCTATGCTAAATCATATAGGTAACTAACCAAAAACAACTTAAATGCAACCATAGTAAAATAGACGACCAATTGCCTAACCCTTACATTATTCAAACTAGCAATGTACTTGACATAAAGCAATCACCAAATAATGTTAATGGAATTACAGTTCAACTCCAAAGTTGTTTTTTTATTAAGCTTAATGCATCCCAAAATCAAAACCTAATCTTTTCAAACCAGATTATAACTCAAAGCTTGTCAAACTTACTATTGATGTTATGGAAATAATCAGCTACTTGTCACTAAAGGTAACTAGTTGATATCTATAGATAATTAGTTGAAATTCTATAAATTAGTAGCTAAATTAATGAGATTTTATTGCTTAGAGAACAAATATATTCTTCTTGATTTAAGGAGGAGATTATGGCTACATTTTCCTATATATTACTTATACTATTCATAAAAATCAAGGAAGAAATACTTTATCCTCTTTCTTCAAGGTATCAGAGCCATGACTCTTTTACAATATTTCTTCCTTTTTTTGTTCAAATCAATCCTAAATGGACTATCACTTGGTGATGAATAGGCAGCGAAGAAACTCCTTATCCTCCAACGATGATTTTAGCAGTTCGAGTATAACTAATCCCAGTGTTATGATGGATTAAAAAATCATAGATTAAATGGTCAGAATTACTTAGAATGGTCACAAAAAATAAAGTTGGCCATTGACTATAGAGGAAAACTTGGGTATTTGGGTGGAGAGACTACAAAATTGACTTCAAATGATCCCAATATGGCAATATGAAGGTCCAAAAATTCTTTGATCATAACTTGGTTGATTAATTCCATGAAACTTGCAATCAGAAAGCCTCATATGTTTATACCAATAGCTAAAGATATGTGAGATGTTGTTTGAGAGATGTATTCTGATATTAAAAATTCTTCTCAAAATTTTGAATTAAAAATGAAGCCACAGAAGTCCAAGCAAGGAGACCATAATGTTACATTATTTTATAATGAACTTGTAAACTTGTGGAAGGAATTGGATTTATGTTATGAAGATGATTGAGCCTATCTGAATGATAATGTTTGACGTAAAAAGAAGAAGAAGAAAGTGATCAAGTTTATGTTTTTTCTTGTAGAATTAAATAAATAATTAAATGAAGTTAGAGACAGAATTTTAGGAAGAAAGCCTTTATCCTCTGTTAAAGAGGTTTTTTGAGAAGTAAGGACAGAGGTGATAAGGAGAAAAGTGATGATTGGCAACACCTGATCAGAGGCTGAAGGTTCTGCACTCATGTCAAAAGGAAAAGAGGATGAGAGAGAAAAAATCAAACAGACATGGTGTGATCACTATAAATGTGATTCACACACCTGAGAGACATGCTGGAGAATTCATGGGAAGTGAAAAAATTGGAAGAAGAAATAATTGGGAGGAAATTGTACCTCTCAAGACAATATTACTTAGTTATGGCTCGAAACATCTTTTGGTACATAGCCTTTCATAAAGAAATAGATAGAGCAAATATGTAAATTCTTCGGTCTCAAAATTTCTCTAGTCCAAATTCTATATGTTCTTTAGTGCAAAAAGGTAATTATCTAGTTGCCTCTTGCTTCTGTGTCAATTCAGATCATTCTTGGATAATTAATTCTTAGGCACCTGATCATATGACTGGGTCCGCTAAATTATTTTGTTCCTATAGTCCTTGTGTATAAAATCAAAGAGTAAAAATATTAGATGGTTTTTACTCAGCAGTAAAATATCTACTGGTCAAATTTGTTGAGCTAATTTTTCTTCATGTGATTGTCAATTCTATGATTTGAACATGGGAAAGATGATTGACAATTATAAACAAGTTGGAGGTCTCTATTTTTTTAAAAATGGATACGGCTCAAACAAACAATCCTAAGGAACTTATCTTAATTCTATTTCAATACCTCACGAGAATAAAATTATAATATGACATTTTAGATTGAACATCCAAATTTTCATTACATGAGATGTTTGTTTACGAAATTCTTTATAAATGAAGATCTATCTTCATTTTAGTGTGAAATTTGTTAAATTGCTAAACTTCATTGGACATCTTCCAAGGCCACAAAACCCTTTGGTATAATTTATAGTGATATCTGGGGATGACCTTTCAGAATAAAAACAATAACTAGAAAGAGTTTGTTCATAGCTTTTATTGATGACCACACTATAATTACTTGGTTATTTTTACTCAATGAGAAGTCAGATGTTGAGAGGGTATTTCAAAACTTTTATAACATGATCCAAACACAGTTTCAAACTAGAATTCAAGTTTTTAGAAGTAAAATTGGAAAAAGAATATTTTAACAAGGTTTTAAGTAATTTATTTGTTGAAAAAGGTATTATTCATCAAAAATCATATATTGACACCCCACAACAAATGGAATAGTTTAAGAAAAAAATAAACATTTATTAGAAACTGTAAGATCTCTAATGGTTTCAACTAATACTCTTAAGTACTTACAGGGTGAGGTTATCCTAACAGCTGCATATTTGATCAATAGGATGCCTTTAAAAGCTTAAAATTTTCAAAATTCAAGCTGAGATTTACCCATTGATCTTAGAAAAGGTTCCAAAACTTGTATCAAATATTATTTGTATAACTTTTTGTAATATTAAAGTCTATCTCCATCATTTTAAACATTTACTTCTAAGTTATCCAATCTTTCCATTCCTAAGAATATACAGGAGGCTTTAAAAATTCTTAAGTGAAGGGATGCAGTCCTGGAGGAAATGATAGCTTTGAAGAAAAATAGACCATAGGAGGAAGTTAATCTTTTGAGAGGCAAAACACTAGTTAGATGTAAATAGGTGTTCACTATAAATTTTAATTCTGATGGATCATTTGAAAGATATAAGACTTGCCTTGTTAGTAAGGGGTTCACAACATAGACTATTCATAAACTTTTTCACCTATTGCTAAGTTAAATACCATGAGTGTTGCTTTCTATTGTAGTTAATCTATATTGGACTCTACATCAATTAGATCTGAAAAATGTCTTCCTAAATGGAGATTTAGAAGAAGAAGAGTTTATGGAGCCTCCCCCAGGATTTAGTGATAGCTTTGAAAAAAGGATATGCAAACTATAAAAAAAATTATATAGGCTGAAAAAATCACCAAAGTTCTAGTTTGAAAGCCTCATAAGATCTGTGAAGTCTCAAGGTTTCTTACAGGGGCAGTCTAATCATACTTTATTCATAAAAACTTATACAAAAGGAAGGACTACGATTCTAATTATGTATGTAGATGAAATTTTCTTTACTGGTGATAATTTTGAAAAATTAAAATTCTAAAAAAGAATCTCTCAAAGGAGTTTGAAATCAAAGATATAGGGTATCTTAGATACTTCCTAAGGATGGAAATTGCTAGATAAGAAGGGCATAATAACTTAAAGCTGGGTAAAGTTAAGGAAGGAGTTTCAGTTGATACAGGTAATATCAACAGTTGGTAGGAAAGCTAATTTATTTATCTCATACTAGACCAAATATTTCCTTTACTGCCAATATGGTAAGCTAGTTTATGTATACTCTATATGAAGAACACTTAGAAGTAGTATACAAAATCTTAAGATACTTAAAGGGAACTCTAGGGAAATGATTATTTGTTAAGAAAAGTGATCAAAGGAGAGTTGAAGTCTACACTGTTGTAGATTGGGTAGGGTCTCTTACTAATAGCATATCAACTTCTAGGTATTGCACATATTTATGGGGAAATCTAGTAACCTAGAAGAGTGGTAGCCAGAAGTAATGTGAAGGTAGAATATTAGGCAATGACTTAAGGAATTTGTGAAATAATTTGGCTTAAAACAGTAATGGAAAAACTTAAAAAAATCATCAGAGCACCGATTGAAGTTGTTTTTTTAATAATAAAGCAACTATCAATATTGTGAATAATCTAGTTCAACATGATCGAATAAAGCAAATGGAGATTGACAGACATTTTATAAAAGAAAAACTTGGAAGTGGATTCATTTACATACCAATTTTACCTACAATATAACAAGTTATTGATGTCTTCAACAAAGGGCTACTAAGAGAGAATTTTGAATTCTTTATAAGCAAGTTGGACATGATCAATATCTATGCACCGACTTTAGAGGGAGTGATGATATTATAGAAATAATAAGCTATAGCTAATTTTCTACACATAGTAGTTAAATTAATGAGATTTTATTACTTAAAGAACAATTAGATTCTTTTTTATTCAAGGAGGCTATTAAAGTTTTTTTTAAAGATATTAAAAAAATTTCATTTGAACTAATATATTACAAAGTAGTCTTGGACACGTGCGTATAAGCTGCTTACCACTAAACAATAGATACTAAATTACTTGACGTTGTTCCCTCGATACCTAACTAAGACTCTTAGGGTAAAACTAAACCCAACTTTCTCAAGTCTTTGAAATGTTACTCGAATCGGTGGGCGAGTGACTCTTCGAGATGGCAATGAGGAGATGCTCTAGAGGCTGGTTTTACGATGTTCCAGGTGACTACTATTTCTTCATTCAACTTCCAATCGACTCTTCTTAATAGGTAATCAACTCTCTCTTGGTCCTTATTTAGTTATTAGGGCTTTCTCAAAGAGTTGGCTTCTTTTCCAAGGTATTCTTCATGGGATTTTGGTGACTCCATGGGGTTCTTCGATCTTCTTCCATTCAGTTATACTCAATAGGTAAGCTTCTCCGTCTCTGAAAACTTTTTGAGATTAGGGTTTTTTTTAACTTTAAGATTTCTGCAATTTTGGAGATAAATAGGGACCCTTTGTGGGTTTGAGTCTTCGACGGCATTCGAAAGGGGAAGATGAGAGCTCAGGTTCTCGGGTGTACTCAACAAGTAAGAAACTTCCTCTCTGTAACCTTTTTGAAATTAGGGTTTTGAATCTCTAAACAATTTCTTCAATTCCAAACATGGTAGGGGACTCTTCGTGGGCTTGGCTCTTCGGTGACAATCAGAAAAGGAAAAGAGTAATCTAGTAAGTTCCTTTTCCATGAACTAGTCTACTTCTTCCTCCTTTGAACTCTTTTGTCGAAACCGAAAATCTGATCAAGTATCTCTAGTCATGAATTACTTCCTTATAGGTTTACAGGGATTACAAGATCTTCCCCGAAAGAGAGGATGAGTTTTCCTATACTGTTATATTTTTAATTCCCCGAAAGAGAGGATGAGTTTTCCTATACTGTTATATTTTTAATTGCTTTTATACTTCTCCTTTCTTTACTTAGAGAAGATCCTTGCATGATAACATAGTACGAACTAATGAATTTATGAACTTGTAAATGCTCCCCTTACTATGTTCCTCCCTGTAGAGGGTATAGTTCAAATATGTGAATTCCTCATTACCTTTGTGATCTGTGATAGTGAATAGTTTCTACATAGTGGATTGCGTGTACTGAGTAGCTCCTTCTTTTGGATTTGAACTACATATAGTTATAAATAAAACTATATCCTTCATACATGAGCCATTCTCCTACTACAGTATACATTCAATTGCTTTATAATCAGTTGCTTCCTTATGCTAGCAGTAGTAAGCTCTATAAGAGAGCTTATTGAAGTAGTCTAACCTTTGAACCTTCTGCTATTCCTCTCTTTCCAAATCACTTGGAAACATGTTGCCACTAAGAGTGGGATTATGGTCCTATCATGTTTTGAAATATTCATTCTAGGAAGTTCTTGAATGATGTCTGTGAGTCTGCATATATTGAATTCAAAGGCATATAGGTTAGAGATTTTTGCCCATATTCCTCTAGAGAAACCACATTCAAAGAAGAGATGGTCTCTAGATTCATCCACTAGATTGCATAGAATGCATAGTTTAAAGGAAGTTCAGAATCTCAATCTATCCATAGTGCTCAATTTGTCCCATATAGCCAACCATAGCAGAAAACTCACATTGGGTCTTAGAGTCTTATTCCATATTAAAACATCCCACCCTACTCTATTTTCTAATCTTCCCCTCAACTTCCTTACTTCCTTTGCATTAATCCCTAAGATTGGAATACCTTTTCATAAGTAATTATCTCTCTCTCCATGACTTCTGAGTTGAGGAAGGTGCGATAGTGTAATTTCATCTAAGGATAGAAACCAATCTCCATTCCTTATTACTTTTTGTAGTTTAGAATCTATAGGGAAACGATTTAAAAGGAAATTAGCCAACTGGTTTTGGATTAAGGGACCATTTCCTGACTAGTTGTCATACCATAAAGAGAGTCTGTCACCTGTCCCTATCTAACAAGTAGTGTGTTAGTAGATCTCATCCCTCATTCCAAGAATTTGGTTAAAAACAGTGTAACTAACTTTAGTTTTTATAGCCCAGAAACTCCTTCCTCTTATTATATAAGAATGGATCCATTTAGTTCATATAGATTCCTTATCACTAAGGAGTCTCCAAATCCTCTTTGACATAAGAAACCTGTTTTTAGCAGTAATTGATTCAAGACCTAGCCCCCTTCATCTTTCGGTTAACAAATTGTCTTCCAACTTACTTTGGCTATTCCTTTTCACCATTTCTTTTTCCCCATAGGAATTGTTTCGTCAATTTTTCTACTATTTTGATAAGTCCTTTTGAAAGGAAAAGGTATGAGCACCAATAAGTGTTCATAGACAATATCACTGATTTTAGTAACTGAAGTTTAACCCCATAGGAAAGAACTCTATTAGTCTAAGATCCCAATTTTGCCTGGATCTTTTCTATCAAGGGAAGACATTCATAGAATCTAAAGCACCTAGATGAGATAAGAATCCCCAAGTAGTTTAGAGTAGGAGCTTTAGCTTCCATACCCGTAACTTGAGCTAAAACATTTGAAAGGTGAGAAGCACTTTTGGAAAGTATGATAAAGCTTTTGTAAAGATTTACCCCTAATCCTACCATCTCCTTAAATTAATTGAGAGTTTTCATCTAAAGAGTGATAGATTGAACATTTGCCCTGCTTAGGAGAATGAGATCATTTGCAAAACATAAGCTAGTTAGAGAAACTTCCTTACATTTAGAGTGATATCTAAATTTTGGATCAGATGCAGTATTGTGTTTAAGCAACTGAGTAAGGACTTCCATACATATTAGGGATAGATAAGGGGAGAGAGGGTCCCCTTGCCTAAGACCTTTTTTCCCTTTGAACAAACCTGTAGGACACTCATTAATCATTAACCCATAAGAAGCAGTAGAAATGCATTGTTTGATCTAATTGTTGAAGATTGAAGGAAAATTCATCATCTCCAATGTTTTTAGTAAGAAACCTCAATCCACACTACCAAAAGCTTTCTGTAGATCAACTTTAATAGTGAAATTTTGGGGACTTCGCCTATAGTCATATCCTTTTAATTGCTCTTCAACAATCATCATATTGTCCCTTATTTCTCTGCTTTCCATAAACGCCTCTTGATTCTTACTGATAAGAAATTTCAGTACCTCTTTCAACCTATTTGCCAATATCTTAGCAATGATCTTGTATAGCAAGTTTGCACATAAAATAGGTTTGTAATCATTCCAAGATTTTGGGCTAGAGTTTTTGGGGACCAAGCATAGGAAGGTCTTGTTTATTTCTTTGAACAACATCCCTTTTAGGAAGAATTTGTGCACTTCCTCCTTTACCAACCCTCTCAAACTATTCCAAGTTCTTTGATAGAAAAATCCATTCAAACCATTCAGTCCAGGAGCCTTAGATCCATTCATGCTAAAGACCACCTTATCTATTTCTTGATCTCTAATAGGTCTGATTAACCCATTAACTTTATGTTTTGGAATCTTAGAGGTTACAATCTAACTAAGGTCGCACTCCAATTCAGATGGGAGAGAATCTGATCCAAGTAGCCTACTGTAGAAGCTCATAGCTTCCTTAGCTACTTCTTCTTATCCATAGGCCTCCACTCCAACTTTTGTTTTTAACGGAGGTAATTCTATTTATATTTTTTTTGGGCTAACATAGAGTTGAAGAAGAATTTTGTACATCTATCTCCCTCTTTTAACCAGTTTATTCTAGCTCTCAGTTTCAGTAAGGAATGTTGATTTTCCACTACTTCCAAGTAGTTTTTAAGAGTTTCCTTTTCTGTAGTTACTAGAGCCCTATCCAAGGGGTTTTCAACTAATGCTTTTTGAATAAAAAAGAGGTTATCCTTAGAATATTTGATCTCCTTATTAAGATTCTATCCTTTCTTACTATTTAGAGTCTTCAGCTCCTATTTCATAGCCTTGAGCTTTTGGACACAAATGTATTGCTTAGTCTCATAACATCTGTGCTCCAATCCCTTCTGAATAACTTCTTGAAAACCCTTCATGTTAACCAGAAAATTATTGAATCTGAATGCGTGTTGGATTCTGTAGGAAGTAAACAAGTCTAATATCTTAATAGGAGTGTGATATGAAATACCAGGGTCTAGGAACTTTGTTGTGCTTCTTGAGAAAGAATTTAGCCATTCCACATTTGCCAAAACTCTGTCCAATTTTTTCTGATGTTCCAAATAGAGCTTTGTTTATTTGTCCAAGTAAACTTATGACCTTATGCTCTTAGATCCGTAACTCCACTTCATGCATGCAGTCATACATATCTGGCGAGTAGTTGAGTAGATTAAAATTACCTTCAGCTTTTGACTTGTATAAAGTAGTGTTAAAATCATCACATACCATCCAAGGGGAATTACTAAAGGCTCGATCCTTCTTAAGTAATTCCATAGGTCAGTTCTTTGGAACACTATATTGAACCTATTGCCAAAAGTAGCTAAAACCCAAGAATTTTCCATTTTAAAATAAAACATAGTGTGAATATGTTGCTGACTAGTTTCTAGCACCTCAAGTTTCATGAAGTGACCATTATAAGCTATAATGATCCTTCCATAGGCATGGCTTCGATGGTTTGTAATGAACTGCCAGTTACTGTCCAAACAACACAATTTAATAAGATTTTCTTCTCTAATTTTAGTTTCCAACATACAAAAAACCCACAACCTTTCCTTTATCACAAAATCCTTTAAAGCACAAAGCTTTGAAGGATTATTTATTTCACGCACATTCCATACAATCAAAGTCATAATCAATTGGCTTTACCTTTTGAGCTTTTCTTATTGCTCCTACTACTTTTCTGAGACTTGCTTAAAATGCTCCTCTTGATTAATTCGTTTTTGCATATCAACCCTTGTAAGACCTAGATCATTCTAGTTGACCCCCGAATAGGCTTCAATTTGATTTGTGCCAATAGATTCCAGATCATTTTCTTCTTTACTGCATAAATCTTCAGAAGGATTTTGGAGAATTTCCTTTTGCTAAGCAGGAACTGTATTTTCCTCTTCCGGGATATCCTTCATAATGTTAGTGGAATTATTTACTGTCCTAAACATATCTTGATTTTCTTCTTCCTAGCTTATCTCTTCCTTCTCCTTCAATTCTTTAGACTCATTTTTTTTCTATTCCCATCAATTTCTAGTAATCACCCTTGATGAAGAGCTTTCCAATTGGTTTCCATTCCTTACCTTGTGCTCTAAGGGAAGGTTTCTATTATAAGTCACCATGACTCTATCTTCCCTTAGAGAGTTTTCATCCACCAATCTTAGGATCGGAATACTATCCTTCAACTCCTTGGCCAAATCCATGCTCACATATAGTTGAGCAAAACCAACTCTTTTCCTTAATGCAGTATTTTCATCTATACCGATTGGTTTCTCTAAATAACTAGCAAGTATACTCAACCCCTTTGTAGTTTAATACACTAAAGGAATATTGTGAATATTCACCCATAAGGGAATGTTCTTCGTTTTTATTTTTTCAAGCTCCATCTCCAGCTGCCAGTTTTGGAGAAATAAAGGAAATTGAGCGATATGCCAAGGACTCTCTTCTATAACCTTTTGAATTTCCGATTTGGAAGAAAAGGTAAAAATTATGTTGTCTTCTTTAGTAAGCATCACTTCCATAAGCCCTCTTCCTTTCCAATTTCTCACAGCCCAAGCATGTATTACCGGAAAAGCTGGTCTCTTTCCAATGAAGAAACCCACAAGAGTAGCTTCCCAAGTCTTACCTCCGTGTTGTAAATCTTTTAAACTAGGAGCCACCATTAGTTTACCATCCTTCTCTACAGGAGGGCTGAAAACCAAAGACAAGTCTGAATTATCCCCAACAACTTGTTTCTAAGTTTTCCTAGTTCTTGTTGCAATTTCACCTTCGGTAGGGTTTCTCAGCTCAGTTCTTCCATAGACCAAAAAAATATATTTAGTCCTTCTCAAGTACTTTAAAATATTTTTCACAGCTGTCCAATGACCCTCACCAGGATTAGCTTGATATCTGCTTGTTATGCTCAAAGCATAAGCAACATCTGGTCTTGTACATAGCATCGCATACATGATCGATCCAATAACCGAAGCATATGAAACACCATTCATTCTATCTCTTTCCTTTTATGTCTTAGGACATATATTTTTGGAAAGAGAAATCCTAGGTGATGTAGGTAAAAATCCCCTCTTGGAATTTTCCATGCTAAACCATTTTAACACTTTGTTTATGTACTAGGATTGGGACAAACTAAGCAACCTTTTTGATTTATCCTGATAGATCTTTAAACCTAGTATATAAGCTACTTCTCCCATATCCTTCATGAAAAAGTTCTTAGATAACCATATCTTAATAGACTGGAGCATTGAAATGTCATTTCCAATGAGCAATATGTCATCCACATAAAGTACTAAGAAAGCGACTGCATTCCCACTTACCTTTTTGTAAACACAGGTTCATCCACATTTTTTATAAAATCAAACTCTTTGATTGTTTCATCAAAACGGATGTTCCAACTTCGTGACACTTGCTTCAGTCCATAAGTGGACCTTTGCAACTTGCATACTTGATAAGGAAATTCTTTGGATTCAAAACCTTCTAGTTGTGTCATATATACATACTCTTGCAAATTCCCATTTAGAAATGTTGTTTTGACATCTATCTGCCAAATTTTATAATCATGATAAGCTACTATGGCCAATAAAATCCTTATGGATTTAAGCATTGCTACTGGCGAAAAAGTTTCATCAAAATCAACTCCTTATTTTTGTCTGTAACCTTTCGCCACTAACCTTGCTTTGTACGTATGTACATTTCCATCCATGTCAGTTTTTCTCTTAAAAATCCATTTGCACCCAATAGGTACTATACTTTTAGGTGCATCCACCAAAGACCATACTTGGTTAGTGTACATGGATTCCATTTCAGATTTCATGGCTTCTTGCCATTTTAAAGAATTAATGTCTAACATTGCTTTCTTAAAATCAGTAGGTTCGTCATTCATAATTGAAGTATCATCACTTCCTTTTTCAACAAGTAGATTTAATCTAACGGGCGGATGACGTGCCCTTCCAGACCGTTGTGGACTAAGTGTTTCTTGAACCATTGATTAGATATTTAATGTATCAACTTGTGGTTCTTGTTCCATTTCGATGTGTGTTTGTGGTTTTAAAACTTCTTTAAGTTCCACATCACTCCCACTACTTTCTTTGAGAATAAATCCTCTTTCTAAGAATATAGCATGTCTTGAGACAAACACCTTTTGCTCAAGAGGATGATAAAATTGATATCCAAAAGTTTCTTTTGGATACCCCACAAACATGCATTTATTTGATTTAGCTTCAAGCTTATCAGACATTGCATGCTTCATCTAAGCATCACATCCCCAAATTTTTAAGTGTGACAATCTTGGTCTTTTGCCAGTTGATATCTCATATGGAGTCTTGTCAACGGTTTTGGATGGAACTCTGGTCAACAGGTAAGTCGTAGTGTTAAGAGCATATCCCCAAAATGAAACTGAAAGAACTGCATAATTCATCATAGAATGTACCGTATCTAATAAAGTACGGTTTCTCCTTTCAGAAACCCCATTATGTTGTGGAGTTCCAGGCGGAGTCCATTGTGAGAGAATTCCATTCTGTTTTAAGTAACTAAGTAACTCATGGTCCAAGTACTCACCACCTCGATCAAATCTAAGTGTCTTAATACTATTACCAATTTGTTTCTCTACTTCAAGTCTGAATTCTTTGAACTTTTCAAATGCTTTAGAATTGTATTTCATTAAATTCACATAACTATATCTTGAATGGTCATCTGTGAATGTTATGAAATATGAAAATCCTCCTCTCGCTTGAGTAGACATAGGGCCACATACATCTGAATGTATAAGCTCTAACAACTCATTAGTACATTGTCCCTTTCCACTAAAGGGAATTTTGGTCATTTTACCCTTTAAATAAGATTCACAAGTTTCATATGATTCATAATCAAAAGGATCTAAATATCCTTCTTTATGTAACTTTGTGATTCTTGTTTCATTAATATGACCTAACCTATAATGCCATAAATAAGAAGCATTCTGATCACTTAATCTCCTTTTCTTGCCATTTATTTGAAGAATTGGTCTTTCAAGATCTAATTCATACAAACAATTTGTAAGCATACTAGATCCATAATAAATGTCATCTTTATAAAAAGAACAACTATTATTCTTAATATTGAAAACAAAACCATTCATGTCCAAACATGGAATAGAAATAATGTTTCTTATGATGACAAGAGTATAATAACAATTATTTAGTTCAAGTATAAGACCAGAAGGCAAAGCTAAACTACAAGTTCCAATAGCTAATACAGCAACTCTTACTCTATTACTAACTCGTAAGTCCACTTCACCTTTTCTCAACGCTCTACTGTCTGTCAGTACCTACACATTGTTACAAATGTGAGAACCACATCAGGTATCTAATACCCAAGATTGTGATACAGAAGTAGAAAGATTAATTTCAATCATAAACAAACCTGAAGTTGAAGTTTCGCTTAACTTCTTTTCCTTCAAGTTAGCAAGATAAGCTTTGCAGTTCCTTTTCTAGTGTCCAACTATGCCACAATGAAAACAGGTGCCCTTGTCATTGTTCTTCTTGACACTGCCTGTTGGCTTTGCTACTTTAGCAAAAGCCTTCTGATTCTTGTTTTTATTCTTCTTCTTAAGGGTCTTACCCTTATTCTTGGAAGAAGAAGAGCCAACAACAAGAACAGAACCAGATTCCTTCTTAAGACATCCCTCAGCAGTCTTGAGCATGTTGAGTAATTCAGCCAATGACATTTCCTTTTTGTTTAAATGGAAGTTCATAATAAATTATGAAAAACTCGAGGTAAGAGACTAGAGCACTAAATCAATGCTCAACTCGAGTTTCAGGTCATACCCCAATTGGCCTAATTTTTTAATATGGCCAATCATCTGTAGAACTTGAATTTCTACCGATGTTCCTGGAGCCATCCGACATTGAAACAGGGCTCTCGCAGTCTCAAACCTCTCCACCCGACTTTGAGAACCAAATAACTCTTGAAGGTGTAGGAACATTTCCCTTGCATTCATATTTTCATGTTGCCTCTAAAGCTCGGGAGACATGTTGGCTAACATCACACACGTCACTTGCTTATTGTCAGCTATATGACTTTGATAATATTCCCAATCTTCATTGGCAACATCTTGAGCAGGTTCAGGTGAAAGCTCATTGTCAAGAACATACAATTTTTTCTCTTGCCTTAAAACAATTTTAAGGTTATGCAACCAGTCAGAAAAATTTGGTCTAGTTAGTTTGTTTACATCCATGATGCTCCTCAAGGACAAGTTTGTACTCATTTTTTAAAACTGATTCGTAAAAAAAAATATAAATTAGTTTATGCCGTAAAATCAAATAAATAAGGACTCTTAAAATTTTGGTTACTCCCACTATTTTAAATAAATTAATAGCCCTCACTATTAATTCGAGAAATTATCACATAATTTTCTAGTGGGCTAGGATCCTATTTTTATCTTGAGTTTGCTCAATAAACCAATTAAAATAAAATTAGCTAGATAACATTTTATCAATCACATTCTATGTGATTCCTTGATTCGTTAGGAGACAACTCTTTGTCATAATCATATCTAATAATATTATCCTAACCTTACCTCTAAATAAATATGATCATGAGTTTACTCATCCAAATCATATAAATTTAGTTAAGTAAAACCCATCGTTATAATACTAAACATGTTCGAGTTAAAAGCGGCCTTAAGTTTGCTCAACAAGCCTGACAATAACCAAAACTCTGGTTTAATCCTATAATAATGGAAGACATTATCCATGTTCTAAACATGTACTTAATATTTTAATCAGGGATTAAAAAAATAAAATAAAATCTCATTCAAAATAATATAAACTCATTATATTAATTTATTTGACATAATCTAATTATAAAAAATAAATTGAGATTTTTAAAATAATTTAATTAATCAACATTTGAAAAATTAAATTAAAAAATAAAAAATAAAAAAGAACAAGGCCTACAGGCCAAGAGACATGCGCTTGCGTCTCCTGGCTCCTGGCTTGGTCAGGAGACACCTTCGCAGATGCACGCGCCCCGTCTTCTCTAGCCTTCCTCTGTAAAATTTTTTAAAAAACCAGAATAACAATTTATTCTGCTAGTTCTACCTTCAGACAATCTCAAGGCACTCTACCCTATTAGTATAATTATAACAAACTTATAAATATACATAAAACTCTAGAGAGATAAGACTCTCTAGAGTGAGAAACCACCACCACCGCTGGCTACTACTGCCTCCGGTGGTTCTATTCTTCATCAAACATAAAGTACAATAAAATTGATTAATCAGACATATAACAACATTCATTGAAGCATTGAGTTTGAATAAAAGCAATGAATAAAAAAGTGCACCAAAACATTAACAGAAGGTTGATGTAATGAACATAAAAACTTAAGTAAATGAACAGAAACCTTTGACTATCATGCAACTGTTTTTTGTTAATTACCCAAAGCATATGTTATGCATTGAATATAAACAAGACTTGAGAAGACCAACATCGGTTACGAATATTATTGATCAGTTATGCAAACGAAGAGACAACAAAAACGCATGCATGCAACTCTTCATTTGATTCGGAAACTTCATACAAGTAGAAAAACAAGTGAAACAAAGATCAAAGTAAAACTTTTTCAGAAACACTTGAAACTCTTTCCAGATTTCCAGAACCGTATGAAACTTTTCCAGACATTGTTAATGCAACCATTATCAACATATAAACGTTTTAAACCGTTTCCAGACACAGGGGAACGCAGTCCATATTTCCAGAAATGCATGAAACATTTTCAGAGTTCCAGTAATACATAAAATTTCCAAAAACAAATGCAAACTTTTGCATCATTCCAGAAACAAAAAATGCAAGATTTCACAGCAATCTATTTAAGGGATTAAACAAGTCCTACCATATCCAGAAACACTTTCGGATGAACATGAAGAACATAATTTTCATAAAATTATTTAATCACTTAGAATATGCACGATACTTAATTTCAACTATTAGGATTACACATCCATGCAGTAAACGTGTATCACTACCAAATCTTTCCAAAATCAAATTTCAGATCACCAGCCAAAAACAAAACAGGTTCAACGTATAAATATGCAACTTTTGCATATT
>JANSVA010000001.1:22905950-22933681 GCA_025504915.1 Erythroxylum reticulatum
GTTTTTGTTTTCAGTTTTTTATTAGAAATCTCAACCAAACAGGTTTTTGTTATTAGTTTTTATATTACAAATCTCAACCAAACAGGTTTTCGTTTTTTAAGAAAAAAACATAAACTAAAAATAGGAAACAGAAACCACAAACAACAATTAAAAAACAGAAGTGGAATCAAACGGCCCCTTAATTCGTACTTTATTCTGAAGCTTGATCTTTATCTTGTTTTATCCCTCGAACCGTTTCCACAACTAATCTATCTTAACCACCGTAGTCATACAAGCGTTCAGCCTCTAATGATATCCACAGAATAGGTTGAGAGAACTTTGTAAGTCTTACAGAGAGGGTTAAGCAAGAAGTACTAGCTACATAAAGCTTAAGCCTATTTATAATAAGCTTTGGACGTTTTAGTAATTTAATTCTAATTTCAATTAAACTTTAATTAGAATTACAAATAATTCTAATTAAATACCAATTATGTCCATATAAGATCAATATCTCATATTGATCCTTATTTATTAAATATCTCATATTTAATCATAAAGTTTTTCAAATTTTACAATCAAGTCCAACTTGATTAAATTAACTTTGCTCTCTTTATCCCATTCTATATGTGAGACTCATTAGGTTCCTTAATATGTTGGCAATGATTATAAAAGTCTAATTTTAATTCATAATTAAAATTAGATAAATTAAAAATCCTTTTAATTTATCTTTAATTCTCTAATTAAATAATTTATAATCACAGATCAAGATTGGTGTTTAGCAACGAATCATGACGACCCAAATATTTAGCAATGTCAAAGTAGTTTTGACTAATTTTTTTGTGCATAATTTTTTTGTATAATTTAATCCTTTCATTATACAATGTTCTGATTAGACATATAGCATGGAATTAACATCTACTCTATTTTGAGTATAATCATATTAGTTGTCTTCCATTAGCTATTGATTCAATTAATGACATTTGTAAACTATTTACAAGGCATCATTTCACCTTGGCCAAGGATTTCCTAAATCTATACTAATCGAGAACAACAAAACATTCTCCCTAATTACTTTTGGCTGATGAATCTTATCTTGATCACTCAATTATCTCCATATAGTTCATGCTACATCCAATGACTACCGATAATGCGACTTATGATTAAATAGATCATAAGTAGTATCAAAACATAGCAATCCCCATACAAGATAACTTTGATGACCTCAAGTCAAAAGATCACTTATACAATTATCACAATGAGAATTTCATAGACATACAAGTAATGTTCCAAATGGATTTCTTATATTGAGTCTGTTGAATGAACATGTTCTCTAGCAAGAACCTATACGTTTATTTAAGCATCTCTATACTTTAGCCTATGAGATCGACTACTTCCTTCATAAGGAAAAGCAAAACGTGTGCTAGTCTTTTTATGTTCTATTAATGTGCAATCTTAATAGAACAATGAATAGGAACATTTAGAAATAATACATAAATGTAATATGAATCTCATAATCATAATCTCATTATAATTTCATTTGCAATGTACAATTATCCCATGGACTTTATTATATAAATCTAAATATGTATAAGATAAAGAATCCATTTAAATAATTTTCACTAAACTACAACCAAAGCGATTGGCTGTAGGGCTTAAACCAAAATTCTAAATGTTCTCTTTTCCTAAAATGCTACTTCTGATTACTGCATTTGGTATAATGTCACTTATGATGAGTTTTCTGACAAAGTCATTACTTTGAACATTATTGGCAACATCGACTCACTTCTTGTAAGAGCACTGCTGAATTCTACTACAAACTTGATAGAGTTTCGAAGTTTGATACTTTCTTACAATGCCCTTTCTGGTGAGATCTATGCAAGCATTAGGAATCTTCTATTCTGGGAGTTTTAGAGTTACAAGGAAATGATTGCTCTGGGATTATTCCTACCCAAATAAGAACTATTAAAACTTGGTCAAACAAGAAGAGAAGAAGAAGAATTAGGGATTCTTTAGGGAATGCAAGAGAGGAGCTTAATTGAAGTGAAGAAGAAGAATTAGGAGGAATTAGAAAAAAAAAGGTGAGTTTCATATATAATATTAGGATCCACTTTTATTTAAAAATAAAAATTACATTAGTAAAAAGATTATTCTACTAATATGTAAATTTTTTAAAAAAGCTCATTTAATTGGCAGAAGATAACTTATTATAAATTTTTCATCTTTATTTGGTTTGTTTTAAACATTTTATAATCCCAAAACATAAGATTCAAATTAGATTATAGGGTAAACATTAGATTTCAAATACATTGTTGGCCTTAACAAGTAATAATCCTATCACTTTAATTAATTTATCATTTCTGTCTTCTTCTCTTAGTAGTTTGGTCACGTGGGCCACTAAAACAGTAATCTAGGATTGGGATCAGCTTCAATAAAGACCTTTTATTCGTCTCTTTGACTGTACCAAGAGTAATACATCTATTGTGGAATAAGCAAGCTTTAGACTATATTTCTATAAGATTTAACAACATCATGACTTTGCCTAAGAGTTTGTTAAAGTTGATGTTGTAGCTCGTGTCACGACGGTCGATGTGGATAAAAAAATGGACCTGGATACAAATTAGTTTACATTGGGCTTGGAGACCTGGAAGGAGGAATAGGTTTGACCCAAAAAAGTCTTTTAGAATTCTCCTCAAAATTTTATAAGAGAAAAAAAAGACTCTAGAAACTTTCAGATCTTATGAAGTCTTATGGAAGACCTTCGAAAATGTAGTGGAATCTTATGGAATCTTATAGAATATTGTGGACCATTATAATTATGAAAGAAGGTAGAATGTTGTAAATATTGTTCATGTATGTATAATAGTATAGAATATTTTAAAGAATCAATATAAGCTATTAGTTCAAATAGATCATAGCCATCTATTTGGAGAATGGAAGACCATAAATAACCTTAGAGGCTTCATTTGTAAATATCCTACACCATACATCCTACATGTAACATTCAAGAAGAAGCTTTCTTTGCAAACACTCTCCAATCTTTCCTTTAATCTGTTAAGTATTTTCTAATTATGTTGTCTTATACCTAGCATTTTCTTTTAAGGCTTAAGGAGAAGCAATGTTATGCCTACAATGGTCTCCACTCCTTCGAAGGTAGACATTTGTAAACTAAACACATACCATAGGTTGAGAAATGCAAAGGAGATGGACAATTTCATATGGAGCTTGAAGCAATATTTCAAGCTTCTTATCAAAGAGGAGGATGCAAAGAAGATTAGCAATATTACTCTCTACCTTAAAGATGTCGGATGGTATGGTAGAGGAGGTGACATAGCGATATTGAAAGGGGTATTAACACCCTTAATATATAGAGTGAGTTTGAGAAAGAATTCAAACACCAATGCTATCTTGAGAATGCTAAAGAAGAGGCAAGAGCTAAGCTAAGTCATTTATAACAAAAAGGAAGCATTCAAAAGTACGTGAAAGAGTTTTTTAAGGTAATTTTGGAAAATTTTGACTATCTAGATAAAGAAGCTTTCTTTGCATTCAAGGATGGCTTACAAGACCTTGCTACTGCTATCTCCATTGATCAGTCCTTGATTGAGTTCAAGAAGTTTGAGAAACCCAAATCCTATAAAGACAAAATTAATAAGGGTAAAAGTGAGGAAATAGCCACCAAATTAAAGAAACCCTTTATAAATCTGGCGAGTTTAACTTTAAGAACTCTAAAGATGATAAAAATAATCAACTCTCAAATATTTCTTTAATGAGGGACCATATAAGGCAAGAGATTGCCCAAAGAAAGCAAAGCTCTTTGCCTCAGTAGAAGAAAGGGAGGCATAAGATAAATAAAGGGAACAGGCAAAGATTAGCTCTTTAAATATCCTTAATGCTATTAAAGAAAATTTTGAAATGCCTAAAATCGAGAAGAAGGGGCATTTATATGTCGAGATGAAGGTTGGAGGTCAAATAACGAAGGCATTAGTAGATACTGGAGTTTCCAATAACTTCATACAAGTAGAAGAAACAAATAGGTTAAACCTCAACTATAACAAGGAGCAAGGGTGGCTTAAAGCCTTAAACTCAGAGCCAAGAGCTACTTTTGGCGTTGCTATGGATGTCAAGGTATGTCTTGGAGAATGGTGTGATTTAATGGATTTGTTTATAGTTTCTATGGACGATTATCCTATAGTGATTGGTATGGAATTTATGAATCGTATTAAGGCCATATCCATTCCTTTTGTCAATGTCATGTGTATTTTGGAGGAAGAAAATGTATATATGATACCTTTATGGGTGAAGGAAGTTTATCCACTAAGAAAATATCTGCCATGTAATTCTCTAAAGGTGTAAATAAGAAGCAACCCATATATTCGGTGGCATTAAAGGAAGAAGGAGTTAAATCTTCACTAATGGAGTTACCCAAATGAATCTCTAACATCCTTGAGGAGTTCAAGGATGTGATGCCTCCAGAATTGCAAAAGAATCTCCCACCAAAATGAGATGTTGATCATAAGATCGAGTTGATGAAAGACGTTACCCCACCTATTGTAGTACCTTATCGTATAGTACCTCACAAACTTAAGGACTTGAGGAAGCAACTTAAGGGGTTGTTAGATGCAAGCTACATCTAACCTTAAAAAGCTTTATATGATGCACTTGTGCTTTTCCAAAAGAAGCATAATGGTTCTCTTCGATTGTGTACCGACTATCAGGCACTTAATAAGATCATTATGAAGAACAAGTATCCCATTCCATTAATTGTTGACTTGTCTGATAAACTTAGTGAAGCAATATGGTTTACCAAGTTTAATTTAAGATCGTAGGTACTATCAAGTGAGGATCGCAAAGGGATATGTACCAAAGACTACTTGTATTACAAGTTAGGGTTCCTTTAAATTTTCAGCAATGTTTTTTGGACTTACTAATACATCTGCTACATTTTGCACCATCATGAATCAAGTTTTACAACCCTTTTTAGATAAATTTGTTATGGTGCACTTGGATGATATTGTGGTTTATAGTAATTTAAGATCGAGGTACTATCAAGTGAGGATCACAAAGGGATATGTACCAAGGACTACTTGTATTACAAGGTAGGGTTCCTTTGAATTTTTAGTAATGCTTTTTGGACTTATTAATGCACTTGCTACATTTTACACCCTCACGAATCAAGTGTTACAATCCTTTCTAGATAAATTTGTTGTGGTGCACTTAGATGATATTGTGGTTTATGGTAAAACATTAGAACAACATGTTATACACTTACAATAAGTTTTCTAATTCTTAGGGGAAAATAAGGTATACATGGACAAAAAGAAATGTGCTTTTGCTCAACACGAAGTTATGTTTTTAGGCACATTGTTAAAGGGAGCAAGCTATAGATGGACAAGTCCAAAGTGCAAGCTATATATGATTGGGAACCACCAAAGAAGGTATCATAATTGCATTCCTTCCTTAGTCTCGTCAACTACTATCGAAAGTTCGTCAAGGTTATTCCTTCGTCACTTGTCCACTCACAATCTTTTGAAGAAGCATAGAGTATGGACTTAGGATGCAAGGAGTGAAAAGGCATTGGAGGCCTTAAAGAAGAAGGTGACATAGGAACCTATACTAGCACTTCCCAACTTCACTAATCCATATAAGGTACATAATGATGCCTTCAATTTTACACTTAGTAGTGTTTTGATGTAGTTGGACATCCAATTGCTTATGAGAGTCGTAAACTAAGTGATATCGAATATTGTTACACTGTCTAAAAGAAAAAGATGACCGTATTGGTACATTGTTTGTGAATCTAGAGACATTACTTATTAGGGTCCAAGTTCGTGGTGAAGGCAGAAAATGTTACGACTAGCTATTTCCTCACATAAAAGAATCTAACACCTAAATAAGTTAGATGGCAAGCCTTCTTGGCAGAGTTCAACTTTGTGATAGAGGATAAACTTGGAAATGCTAACTTGGTTGTCGATGCCCTTAATAGAAAAGGGGAGCTTGTGGCCATCAAAAGTCTAAGGTCGAAGTCCTCTAACTTCTACACATTTTCGGTCATCAAGGCAACCAACTATGATATTAAATTTAGTTGTTTTCAATGGGCCGATATATAGGTTAAACTCAGGCCTAGATTGACTTGAGAATCAATTATTAAAAAAACAACATCATTTTACTTAAAAGAATTGGGTCTCGGATAAACTTAAGCTTAGATGATCTAAACTCAGATCCAATTAAAAAAAAGATCTATATTTTTAATTTTTAAAAAATTAGCGAAAGTTCGCCGATGGGTAAGCCATTGTCACCCCTAAATAAGACAACAACCAATGCATCTAATACATTAAAAATAGTAACCAAGTAAAAAAATTTTTAAGTGATCCATTTTATTGGAAAATTTTCTTATTATATATATATATATAGATATATATTCCCTTTGCATAAAAAAAAGCCTTAAAAAGTCACAAACTTCACCAAAAAATTTATTTTTAAACATATTTCGTTTATGACAAAAAATTTATTAGACTTTAGAAATGAAATAAATATATCTTTAATTCACAATATTAATAAAATTATAGAAATTAATGTAACGTTTAATTTTAGCACTTTGATATATAAAATTTTAATTTGTATCAAATTTAGCCTCTTATTAGAGACCTCCTCTATATCAATTAAATGAGATGTCAAAAGGATATATCCTTATATGTAAATCCAATTTGGGATTAATTAAAACTAATACGTAAATAAATATTATGATAAATATGTTATTTGTAATTTAATATTTCTTCTAATATCACTTTTCACCTAAAGTTGATAAAACAATGTTCATTGAACTTAAATAAAATGTAAAAGTGATAATAAAGATGACATTACGTACAATAACAAGTTACACCAATCATAACAGTGCAGGGAATGTTGGATTTGTCATCATGGCTTCTGTGCTTTACTTATTGGCTTCAATCTGGACCTTTACTTTGTGTCACATTCTCAAATAATGATTCACAAATCTCCGCAAGTTCATATATCCTTTCAAAGATTTTCAACCGAGAAAGAGATATACTTCCGAGAATTTCCCCCTCATTCTCTTTTATATAATTGTTGCTACCGGACGAGTGATTAGTGTTTGCTGGATTTTTTTTTTTCGATTGTAAATAAGGTTTAAGGTGCAGTTTTGCGTTCATGCCGATCCTATGATCTATTCTTTGGTTATCCTTATATAGGTTTGTTTTCTTGGCTTCATTTGCTCTGTCTTTCTTTTTTTTCCTTCTTTGAGCTAAAATCATAACACATGATCAGTTTGTGATTCTATTGCGTTTCACATTCTTTCCGGGTTTTGGGTTAGTATTCGACGATTACTGATATGGGATGGATTTATATTCTTGTTCTTTTCTTTGTAATTTGGACGCACTGAACTTGTGATTTGAAGATGTGTGACCATCAATTGGCGTGAGTTATTTCTGTTTGGTTAAAATGCATGTAAAATGTTGTTGCCTAGACCGATTAGTGGAGGAATCAGATTATTGTAACGAGTACTTGTGGTGGCATTCCTCCTGTATTTTGAAATAAACCCGTTGTGTTGGTGGATGGGAGAAACTTTTCTTATGTCTTCTTTTTCCCTTTTGTTTTGATACTTCCAAATTGAAGAGGTTGAGAAAAAGAGTACATGCTTGACATTAAAACATTGGTACATAGAAGTTGTCCTAGGACATTTCAATGTTAATTGTAATGGGTTATCTATTACTTTGTAAGGTTCGTCGTACAAGAACATGGTTTCATATCTTTTTTATAGTTAATTCAACCAAATGTGATTTAACGTCTAAGAGTTCGATTAGAGAGTGCACCAGTTATAATTAGTTTAGAATGTACTTGTATGCACCTACTCATATCTGTTGTTACTTCCTCACTTTGGCGTGTATCTACATCATTTCCTTAGGTCCCTAAACTGTTCATTTCAATTACTTTTGATTTTTTTAAATCTTTTCTTCTATGTCCTCCATAGTGATTTGCTGTTTTTTCTTTTTGTGCAACGATGTTGTGCTAAAATGTAGTTTTTTTCCTTGTCACATCAATCTTGTATAAAAATGCTCTTATTTATGTCAGTGAATGGGTTATGGCTGATTCATTACCGTTATCTGGCGATAAAAGGGAGAACAACCTATGGAAAGGGATATTTGCTTTGGTTGGAATAATGAGCACTCTTGTTATCTATGGTGTTCTACAGGTAATTTAGCTACATTTACAGACTTAAATTGGGAAGCATTTCTTCATCTGTGTATGGTAAAGTCAATTATTGCATACTATCGTATAAACATATTATGGGAATTACAAGATATTTCTGGAGATAAAATTACATACTCGAATATAATTGCAACAATTACATGCATTATATACTCATGTGACATGTGCAACATATTTCTGCATGATATGTGTGGATATGAATGTATATATGTTTCTGAATAATGAAACAGGTCAGATTGATTAGGGCGGTTCCATTGATCATTTTAATGTAACATCAATCATTTTGGTACTTAATTATAAAGGAAACTGTGCTGGACATGGACTAATCTTGTATTTGTTGTGGATCAAACAGTTTTAGCCTCAATCA
Source organism: Erythroxylum reticulatum (assembly GCA_025504915.1). Taxonomy (NCBI): domain Eukaryota; kingdom Viridiplantae; phylum Streptophyta; class Magnoliopsida; order Malpighiales; family Erythroxylaceae; genus Erythroxylum; species Erythroxylum reticulatum. The sequence goes on from JANSVA010000001.1 coordinate 22,914,520, forward strand.
GTAGAAATGCCTTCAGCTGATTAATCATCTCATTTTTGGATGGTAATGGAAGATTAGTTGTTAATATATGAGGAGAAGAGTGATTTTGCTTTTAGGTTCTCTTTGTTGTGAGAACACATTTCTATGCATCTAATATTCACGTATGTGCTAATTAATATGATATAGCTTGAATATATTCATGAGGAGTTCACTTGAAGTTCTCTTTTTGTAGGAAAAGATAATGAGAGTGCCATATGGAGCAAACAAAGAATATTTTAAGTTCTCCTTATTTCTAGTTTTCTGCAACCGCATCACAACATCTGTTGTGTCTGCTGTTGTTCTAGTGGTAAGAAATATTGTTGATCAATTTATGTTTGATGCTCTACTTTTTCTATTTATTTTGGTCATTGTCATTGTCTGGACTAGGCATGTTAAGTGAGATATATAGTGCACCTGCCATTTAAAGGAGAGGTAAACTGTGGATATGACATAATGCAAAACTTATTTGAGAAAAGTTTTCTGCACCTTTTAGGCAAGGAAAAAGGCGTTGGATCCTGTTGCTCCAGTTTACAAGTACTGTCTCATTTCAGTATCAAACATTCTGACCACAACGTGTCAGTATGAGGTGAGTTTCCTTTTCAAGTATGTGATGCCTAAAAGATATATGGAAAATCTCCTCATCATGAATAAGTTTTCAGAACAATTAATTTAAGCTAAAAGTTGTCATGCTTCCCCTATGCCCATGGTCAACATTATGCTATGTTGATACTAAAGATCAAGTTACAATATGTGCCTTTTGCAGGCTCTTAAATATGTCAGTTTTCCAGTTCAGACTCTTGCAAAATGCGCCAAAATGATTCCTGTCATGGTAAGTTTGATTAGCTCTAAATCATTGCGGAACTTTTCATTCAAGTTCTTAGACAACAACAGTTCTTGGATCATGTTTTTCACTTGTGATAGGTACTTATATATTTGTGATCTTGCCTCTTATAATTTCAAACTTCAGAGAAAAGTGCAATTTGCATTATCTGTTCCTGCCTCATGATAATGTTCCTTATCGTCATAAAATAAACTAGTCCACTTGAATAATTTCGCACATATTAAGTGATCAAGTGTTATCTGTTTAATGAAAGAGATTCTTAAGTCACTAGACCACATTGTGCCTGCTACCTATTTCACATGCTTAGGGATGTCAATTTTGGCCTGGCCCGATTTTGGCCCCAGGCTTTCCCAGGGTCACGGGCCGGCTAGCTCCGGCCTGTCGGTACACGGGCCAGCCAGCACTTGGCTGGACCGGGCTCGAGCCAACCCGACCCATTGACATGCATACACATGCTTGGGTAATTAATGTCACTGTTCGATTGTTTGGATTGATAAGTTCCACAACCACTTTTGGTTTGTCACAGGCATGAATATTTGATATGGTTTATCAATATAAGTAATTTTTGCAAGGATTTAGGGAGATTGTTGCGCATAGTCATAGCCTACTAAGATTTCCCCCATTTTTTGGTTATCATTAGAAAATCTTCTTACTGAATTGCATTACAGTTGTCTGAGTATACTCCTCAACTCATTGAACAACATGAAAAATACTGATGCAGTAAGTAGTAAAAGATAATTTTGGTTTCATAATAAGTTTTGATAGTTTAGACTTTCGAGAAAAATTGTTCCACTTGCTTGTAACTTTTGGCCTGCAATTTGACCATCAGCTTTAGTTTAAAACTTGCTCATTTGGTTTTGTATTGTTTTGTGCAGATCTGGGGAACTGTCATCATGCAAAAGAAGTACAAGGGAATGGACTACCTGATAGCTTCCCTGGTGACCCTAGGTTGTTCAATTTTCATTCTGTTTCCGGTAATTATGGTGATCTGTTATCCAGTGCTGTATGTTTTGTAACATTGTTCTAGCATCTACTTACTACTCTATATTCTTTCAGGAGTAGTGGCATGATCAACTAGTTATCACCTTTATTTATTTTCTTTTAATTTTATCCACTACATATGTGGTTTTGTCTACTAAACTAAGTCTAACTTCTTTTGTTGGTGCAGGCTGGTACTGATTTCAGTCCATACAGTAGAGGAAGAGAAAACACTATCTGGGGAGTTTCTCTGATGCTTATTTATCTTGGGTATCAATATAAACTTATTGCTTTTTATCGTAAGTTAAACAGAGCGTGTCTGCTAATGATGACATAAAATTGCATGAGTTGAATAAGACCTATACTAGCAGGCACCATTATGTAAAACTACAGGAAATAGCTCCCTGTGTCACTGCTTCTTGCATGAAAGCTGAACATAGTTCATTTTTATATTGTACAACTTTTTTGAAACTAATTTATTTTTTGGATAGGGTAATGATTAATTGAGCACTATTTAGTATTCAAAAGAATACTCTCTTTAAGTTGTTAAATTCTAATTTCTGATAAGACTGGTCTTAATGTTGTGCTGGGCGTTAAAGTTCCTGTTTATGCATTTAACAGATTTGATGGCTTCACAAGCACATTCCAGGATAAACTGTTTAAGGGTTACGATATGGAAATACACACACAGATTTTTTACACAACAATTTGTTCTTGTTTTCTGAGCTTTACAGGTGAGAGTCTGATCTAACCCAATCTCTCTTTCTTAAAATTGTCACTGATCTTAGATTTGCAGTCTGCTTTGTTTGGTTTAGATGGACTGGCAGTAATTTACATTCATAGTTACTGGTCCCTTGAAAATGTATTTTCCAATTAGCAATCACATTTTCTATAATGTCGTGATCTTACATAAGTTCTAGGATTATTCTCATGACACTCAAAATTTTACGGCCTGTATTTGGAATGTTCAGTATGATCTATCAATGCTCCTATTGAGCAAAGTAAGAGCTATGTGTCCAATAAAATAGATACCAGTAATAGCATTCGCAAACCTTAAATTTGTCATTGTTTTGCTGTTTAAGATAAAAAAAATTTCGTCATTGGTTGACTTATTTGTTTAACTTCGTTTCTTTTATTGTAGGCCTTATTTTGCAAGAACATTTAACGCCAGCAATAGATTTTGTTTATCAGCACCATGATTGCCTATTTGACATCGCGTTGCTTTCTACTGTAAGCCATCTTCTCTTGTGTAACATAAACCAAACATTATTCTCTTTTTTCTTTCTTCAATTTTTCCCTTTTTTTATCAGTTAAGAGTCCATGATCTTGATGGATAAAATTTTATGCAAAATCTGAGGAATGATTATTGCTCCGTACAGGTAGCAACTGCTAGTCAATTTTTCATTTCTTACACAATCCGCACATTTGGTGCACTCACCTTTGCTGCCATAATGACTACAAGACAGGTAAAAATATAATAATCTCTTAAAGAACTGATAATCATCCTCTTCAAACCCCTCCCTTTCCTGTCCTGCTTTTGACAATATTTTACCTTTTCTTATTCTTTTTTCATTCAAGTTGGTGAGCATCATGCTATCATGCCTTTGGTTTGCTCATCCTCTTAGCTGGGAACAATGGATTGGAGCTGTATGTTTTGTGATCTCCATTTGTTGATGTTATTAAACTTTCTCCTTCTTTGAGATGTTATTTTATTCTTCAATTTAAACTCCTCTACGTTGCCATACCTTTAACAGGTTGTCGTCTTTGGCTCTCTATATGCTAAAAACTTACTCAGAGCTGCATCTCCAAAGCCCCCGACCTCAGACCAGGCATGAAATGGAGCTTCCAGTCCCGTAAAGCAAAGTCCTTGGTGTTTGTTTGATTATTTTATAGTTTTTTGGATTTTTACTGGCTCTAAATTTTCAATGTGAGGTAGATATGGTTATGGCAGAAAGATGCACAGCGGCAGTCTATACGAGTCTAGATAGCAAGGCATGCCAATCACAAAAGCATCTCACTGAAATGTAGTTGATAGATTTTTGTTGGGAAACAAAGTTACACGGCAATTTTGTGTAGAGATTATTTTTTATTTATTTATGAAAGGAAACTGAAATTCTTCTCTACTATCCCCATATATTGAATACCCTAATATATAGTAATTTGTCCTATTTTAGGAAACAAACGAATTCTTACACATTAGTCATTGACTAAAAATTATAATCAGCCTAAATAAATGAAAGATTACAATTAACCTAAGTTAGTAAATCAGAATTATAGCTATTAATCAACTATTTACAGGTATATCAAATCTTGTAGAAGATAAAATATTTTAATTTTCTAACACTCTCTCACACACTGGAGAATCATTCATTCCCAGCTTGCTAGTGATCAACTAGATTTATTACCTTAATTATTATAATTGATTATATTTCTTTGATTGTAGTAATTTTTTCATGATTTCTTCCTGTAATTGAGAGATTTGACAATTGACATAGTTTCCTAACAATTTGTGATCTCCATTTCCTCTACAATTTCTTTTTTTCTAGTTGTTCTTCTCTGTTTGGAGTAACACTCTAGTTGAGTTTATATTCACCTAAAAATCAAGGTTTTTTTAATCTCACTGCCCACCTAGCTTGTTGTAGAATCGACTGGTGACCCTTGTTGTGACGGACATGACATTGCCAGCACCGCCACTCGCCACCACTCATTGCCATAGTTTGTCAACCTTTGCCTTGCATGAGCTCCATATGTCAACCTGTAGTCATTTTTTCGCCTCAGTTCTGGGTCCACTAGTGTCGCCAGCCCCTGTACATCTTCCCTGTGGTGTCAGAACTCCGGTAGCCTATTAGGAAATACACCAGAAGCCTCTATTTGTCTGTGAATTCTATCTATCAATAATGTTGGCATATTCCTTTGTTTTTCCTGAGTGATTCTAAAGAAGAAGGATGAAAAAAAGGTAATTCTTTCGAGTTCTGATATTCTTTCACTTTAAATCAATCTCGTGAAATTTGATGGAACTAAAGATAAAGATCTTGTTTGTTGTCATCAAAGCTAGAGGACTATAGGGTTACATTAATGGTGATAGTAAGAGACCAGATGCCAATAATTATGACAATGAAACCAAAGATTTCTTGGACATATCTGTTACTTGATAGAACAACAAATATGGAAAGTTGCTTCTCTGTCTTATTCTGAAATAGGTGATAAAGTCCAAATTTTTTTTCTTTGTAATAAACTGCACAACATAAAGCAGGGAGATATGGTTGTATCATAGTATTTTACAGAACTATGTGGATTGTGGCAGGAATTGGATTATTATGGGAACTTTCAAACATAATGCTCAATTTAAAGACAAGGTTGTGTACTACTAGACCTTCCCAGACCCCATGTGTTAGTGGGATTTCTATTGGGTGTTGTTGTTTTTGTTCAAACAGAATGCTCAAAAGATGATGCTAAATTCCCAAAAATGATAGAGGAGGATTGAGTGTTTGACTTTTTAGTGGGTCTCAACCCATAATATGATCATATTCATGGTATTATGCTTGGAAAAGATCCTTTCCTTTCAGTACAATATGCACATTCTCTCGTCAGGAAGAAGAGAGTAGAAGAAATGTTATGCTACATACAACTATTGTTAAGAACGCGAGATTAGTAACTAGTTTTATTGAGAAGCCAAAACCTAAAAATAGCTCATCTAATAAGGATTACTTGCACTATGATCATTGTGGAAAACCAAGGCACACCAAATAAACCTATAGGAAATTGCACGGGAGGCCAAATCAAAGTCGTGGAAAACGAGGCAGTTTAATGGTAAGGGTTCAGGCCCACTTGGATGAAGGGAATGAAGCATTTGAAACATCGTTAGGTACAGTTTTATCTAATGAGGAAGTTCAAAACTTATGATATATTCTCTCAAAATTGGACTCTCCTTCTATCGTTCGTACATCAAATATTGCAAAATTAAGTATTGTGTACTCAAATTCTAAAAACAATCCTTGGATTATAGACTAAAGCTAATAGACATATAATAGGCTCTCAAAAAGAATTTTTAACATATTCTAATGGGAAAAAGAGGATAATGCTATAATAGAAGATGGGTCTTTTATCTCCGTATTTGGTACAGGTTCTGTTAACTTTACTCCCAAAATCACCTTATCCTTAGTTCTTTACGTAACCTATTTTCTTATTAATTTTCTCTCTGTCAGTTCTATCACTAATGATCTTAATTGCAAAGTTGAAAATTTTCTTGACTGTTGTATTCTTCAAGAGCTCCACACAGGGCAGAGAATTGGAACTGGTAGATTGTAGGATCACGTATATGTTTTGGAAGAAAATCACATGATGGTTGCACATCAAGCATCTTTTGGGAATGATGTGGTTAATAAGGAAATTCTATGGTGGCATAGGTGGTTAGGACATCCCTCATATTTTGTTATAGAAAAATTATATCCCAGCTCGTTTGAAAGAAAGTTTAATTCTTTGTTTTGTGTAGCATATGAATTTGTTAAACAAAATAGAAGTTCTTATCATTTGTCTAATAATAAGAGTTATATTCCTTTTATGACAATTCAATCTGATATTTGGGGTCCTACTCAAGATCAATGAGTGATCATGCAACCTCCAGAATGTGTCTGTTCTTTCTTTTCACAAGTCCGTTCTGTTCACTAGTATAGGCACAAGTAGTTTGATGTGCTATTCCGTTAAAATCTAGATAAGCACAAAATTTGCCATCCATATACTCCATTCCATTATCTGACGGTAGGATCTTAACTCTAGCATCATGTTGAGTACAAATCATTTTGTGAAAAGATTGGAAGCATGAAAAACTTCATTCTTGGTTTTCATCAGATAAACCCACGTCAATTGGGTGCAATAATCAATAAAGGTTACAAACCATCTATGGCCAGAAAGAGAGGGAGTTTGAGTAGGACCCCAAACATCAGAGTGAATGGTCGTAAAAGGAACAGAACTCTTATTATTTGATAAATGATGAGAACGTCTAGTGTGTTTAGCAAGTTCATATGCTTCACAAAACAAAGAATTATAAGTTCTTTTAAACAAGTTTGGATAAAGTTTTGTTAGAACAAAAAACGAGAGATGTCCTCAACGCCTATGCCACTATAGAATTTCCTTATTAATCACATCATTTCCAACAGACGCTTGATGTGCAATTGTCGGGTGCTCTTCTTCCAAGACATATAAGCCATCCTGTAGCCTACCAGTTCCAATTCTCTACCCTGTGTGAAGGTCTTGAAGAACATAATAGTCAGGAAAAAATTCAACTTTGCAATTAAGGTCCTTAGTGATAGAACTGATAGAGAGAAGATTAATAAGAAAACGGGGCACGTGAAGTACTGAGGATAGGGTAATATTGGGAGTACAGTTAACAAAACCTGTACCAGATACAGAAGTAAAAGGCCCATCTGTTATTCTAGCATTATCCCTGTTGTTTCCTTGAGAGTATGTTAAAAATTTCTTTTGAGAGCCTGTCATATGTCTGTTAGCTCCAGAGTCTATAATCCAAGGATTATCTTTAGAATTGTAGTACTCAATACCTGATTTGGCAGGGTTAGATGCACCAACAGTGGAAGCAGAGTCTGTTTTTGAGAGAAGCTGTCTTAAGGCCTGAAGTTCTTCATTGGATAATGCCCCAGCTAACGATGTTTTAGACACTTCATTTCCATCAGCCAAGTGAGCCTGACCTCTTACCACTGAGTCGCCTCGTTTTTTACGACTCTAATTAGGCCTTCCATGCAATTTCTAGTAGGTTTCTCTAGTATGTCTTGATTTTTCACAGTAATCACAGTGTAAGTGATCCTTATTAGATGAGGTATTTGCAGGTTTTGACTTTTCAGTAGAACTTGCTACTAATCCTGCTTTTTCAGTGATAGGTGTATGTAGCATAACATTTTGCCTACTTTCTTCTTGTTGTACTAGAGAATGTGCGAGCTGAACAGAAGGGAAAGGATCTTTTCCATGTATGTACCTCGTATATGATCATCCTCTGGGTTAAGATCTGCTAAAAAGTCAATACCCGATCTTCGTCTATCATTTTTTGGAATCTAGCAGAGTCTTTTGAGCATTTTGGTTGAAAGTCCTGATAATAGTCTAACTATTGCCACAACCCATATAACTCCACAAAATACTGCGATATAGTCATATATCCTTGCTTCATGTTGTCCAATTTATTACGAATATAAAAAATTTGAGCTTTATTACCTATTTGATAATAGTTCAGAGAAGCCGCTTTCCATATCTTTGCTATTGTATCAAGTAGCAAGTATGTTCGAGCAATCTCCGGCTTCATTGAATTAATGAGCCAAGACATGACGAGAGAATTCTCGGACTCCCACTGATTGTAATTAGAATTATTGACGTCGAGTCTCTTATTGTCATCATTGATATAACCCTGTAATCCTCTAGCTTTGATGAACAACAAACAGGATCTTGACCAAGCAAGATAATTTGTCAAGTTTTATGGGACTGATTTGAAGTGAAGGATTATCGGAACTCGACATAATTACCTTCTTTCCTTCCATCTTCTTCAGTGTTACTTAGGACAACCAACAAAAACTGCCAATAGAGTAAATAGAAACTGCTAAAAAAAATATGCTTCTAGCATATGGGCAGAAAAATACCAGACGGATAGAAACACAAAATACACCGAAGAGAGGCAAGGAAGCAAGGGTACTGGCAGAAGGTAAGGGTACGTCTGACACCACCAGAGGAGAGGCAAGAAGCCAGCGACCCTGATGGAGAAAGAATGGAGACGAAATACTAGCCGGAGGGTGGCGCATGGTGCTCACGCACGGTGACGGCAGAGAGTCTGTGGCAGCGCGTGGCGGTGTAGTTGATGTTGGATGTTTCACAGTGGAAGTCACAGTTCACAGCTGAAGCAATTTAGGTGGGTGGTGAGAAGAAAAAACACGTTGCTGTTTGGGCGAGTATACACTCAGCCAATGAAGAACAACCCGAAAAAAAAGGAACAATCCCTAAATCAGATAGGGCTCTGATATGATGTTGAATGTTGAAGATAATTTGTATTTCTTATATTTGTGTACATAGGAGCAAGGGTTTATATAAAAAATTCCTAGGACTATTTAGGAAGTAATCTAGCTATTTAACTCTATGAAATCTCTCAATTATAAGAGAGATTATAGGTGTAATTATAACAATATCAATGCTAATAATACAATATCAATTCCTAGGACTATTTAGAAAGTAATCTAGATTTTAGTTAACTTCATTTTGTATACAAAGTGAGCCAGTTAAAATCTTGATGCGCGTGTAGCTAGGAGTGAGGTTCATCTCCTAAATCTTCACTTAGAAGATGGTCTAACAATCCTTGCTGCACGTATACTTATAAAGTATTATAGGTTAAATACATACCTCAAATATATAAGTTGGCTACATTTACCAAAAAAGAAATATATACTTTGGATTTATAAAAATGTTAGGGATGTTGCTCAGACATTCATGCAGTTGGAGAATAGTAAGATGCCTTGTGGAGATGTTCTCTTATGATGTTAATATACGATATACATGTGGGAGGCAGTAGGTGAAAACCATAATGAATTGCAACCATTTTAAATTGACTTTGACTTTGTTTGCAACGTACTTTTTGCTTGTAACTTTAGCAGCACCGTTCCTTTACCATGAACAATCTATCGATGTACTGTCTCGTCTCCTCGTGTTCATAAAATATTTTGTTTTATCCTTTTCAATGACAACTTTAGTCGTCCTGTTCATTGTAATTCTATGAAAATCCCATCTTATAATTCTCATTTTATTGCTTAATTGCTTATTTAGCCTGACCATGCTCCGGTAATCATAATTGGGAGCCTTGTTCCGATTGTTAAGTGGATTTTCTGTACTTGTTCCAATGATTAAAAATGTTGATGCAAATGTTGTTAATCCTTGCCTTTTCATATTCTCTCTCTTCTTTTGATCTGTTTGCATTAATTTCATTGGTGGTACACTTGTCCCCTTCTTTTCTGTTTTGTCGTATTTTTAAATGTCTACCAATCGTTGTGAGTTTTTTAGGGAAGTGGCCACACTTTCGCGACTCCAACATCAGCATGTTGTCCGTTACTATCAGGTGGAGCTTTCTTTTCCACCAATTCTGTGTTATAAAGGTAGTAAGTAAAATTCCAATCATGTTCAACTGGCTATACAGTTATCATGTTATTAATACACATCGTCATAAAGGTATTTCATGATTACTTATAGGCTTGCAATATATGCTTCACATTATTTCTTAGTTATACCAATTTGATATTGATCCAAAACGTTGAGATAATTTAATATACTGCTTTTGTTTTGTTTGTAAAAGGAGATTCAATGGTAAAAACTTCAGTCATATTCTTCTTGAAGGAGAATAAGATTGATATTGAGTTAAAGAAATGCTAGTGCTCATAAATTTTTTAGCCTGTATAGTGGTTGTGATTTTTGTAAAAATCTCCAGGCATGGTTTGAAACAGGAGTTGCTGATTCTTGTGGTGATAGCCTTTGGGGTTCGGGCACTGTAGTTAGCTCCTCTCTGAGCCATAAAGTTGTAAACTCAGCTGATGTTGAGAAAGAGAATAAACTTGAGTCGACATATCTGTATATTCAAATGGAATATTGTCCCAGGTAATGTGTACTTCTCAACTTTGTCTTGCCAATAGTTTTTGCTGAGAAACTTTAATTCTTCTGTATTCTAGTCATTTGCCTCCTTTATTGGCATAAACTTGCTTAAATTTCTGTATAAAAATGATGAAAAGGAAAAACATGTTTTTTTTAATGCTTGCTCATTTTGATGTTGGTACCTCTTTGTTTTGCTTGTCAACGTAGAATGATTTTTCTATACACAAAAATCCCTTGAATTTGGTTTTGAAATGATTAGATTTGATGGATCTTTTTCTCAGTTTCCAATGTGGATATAAAACATTTTTTCTTCCTTGTGTTGGTTGCTCCTGTGCTTTTAGCTTTCATGATCTTGTGCTCCATTTTTGTAGGCTCAATTGATCCTTCACCCCCTTATTATCTGCAAATAAATATGAAGAATATAGAGATTTCTGATCTATAAAATTGCTGTATATTCTGGCTAATCCTTTTCTTTTTATGGTTTGAAGGACTCTCGGCCAGCTTTTTGAATCATATAACCATTTTGATGAAGAATTAGCATGGCACTGGTTTCGCCAAATTGTTGAAGGCTTGGCACATATACATGGACAAGGCATCATCCATCGGGATTTAACCCCTAACAATATCTTTTTTGATGCTCGCAATGACATCAAAATTGGAGATTTTGGTCTTGGTATGATTCAGACCTTTTAATCCAATTATTCTTGCTTTTTCATGACTGTTTAAAAGGTATTGCCTAAAGACAAGAGAAAGGAAAAAAGTCTTCTTGATTGTACGATGTGTCAATGGATGAAATGAGTTTGAGGAAAGTTAGTTTCTATATTTATGCTATGAGACGCAGTCTAAATTTACTAAGGACTAGGTTTTGTAAGATTCCAACCCTAAAAGGTGAAATGCACTCTTTATCTTCCTCAAAGGAGTTTGATGCTAATGCTTTGTTTTCTTGGGTGTGTGTTGGAAGGTTTAAGGTTTTTACTACTGCTGTGGGGTACAGCTTTAAAAACTTGTGAACTCCATATCCTGGGTTGAAAATTTGTTTTATAAACCTGACTGGTGATTGCAAAATTGCTTCCCAGAAAGGTTCTTGCATATTCTTTTTTTTTTCATCTCCATTTGTCGAATTGCTTGAAAATATTCTGGAAGTTAATATTGTTGGTACTTCTGCTTAGTTGTTTGATGACTTCGATTGTTGAGTTGCAAAGTGTCTTCTTATTTTGCCACTGATGGCAGTAATGCCTTCATGTTATTTTAACCCTTGTGGGTAAGAGCCGTGGAAATCAAAAAATCCAAGCTGAAAATGGTGAAATGTCATGGTAGTGTCACATGATGATGATAAGCTTTTACATGATATGGTTTTGGATTTCGTGAGGAGACTTCGGGAATCCTTTACTAATAGTATGCAATGTGCCGCCCACATTATCCAAGATAAAAGTTGACATTCTCATCTCATAATTTTCTTGTTTCAGCTAAGTTCTTGAAGTTGGAACAACTAGACCATGATTCCACTTTGCCTTTAGATAGTACTGGGTTTTCAGTTGATGGTACTGGTCAAGTTGGAACATACTTGTATACAGCTCCTGAAATTGAGCAAGGTTGGCCAAAAATAAATGAAAAGGTCAAAGCATTTACGAAATTTTCTTGTACCAAAGTTTTCTTTAGCTCCAGTGTTGATGTTCTCTATCTTAATACTGTCATCTAAATCTAAACCTTCTTTAGCCCATTTTGTATTTCAGGTAGACATGTATAGCTTAGGAGTTGTTTTTTTCGAGTTATGGCACCCTTTTGGAACAGCCATGGAGAGACAAGTTTTATTATCTGACTTAAAACATAAAGGAGAGCTTCCTTCATCATGGGTTGATCAATTTCGTGATCAAGAAACTTTGATGAGGAAGTTAATGTCCCCAAATCCATCTGATCGTCCGTCTGCTGTAGATCTCCTGAAGAGTGCATTTCCTCCCAGCATGGAGTCTGAGTTGCTAGATAGTGAGTTTTTCTTTTGGGATTCATATTTTTGTAGAGAATCTATACTTTCCATTCTTATTATTGTGAAGATGCTTAATTTAATTTGATTGAATATTTTTTCCTTATCATATTTTCAGATATTCTTAGAACAATGCACAGTAGTGAGAATAATAGTGTGTATGATAAAGTTGTAAGTGCTATTTTTGATGAAGAGGTCCTAGACAAAAGCATCCCTTACCAAGACATGGGTATTTTCTGGAGAGGTAGAAGCGATATTTCTGCCATCCAGTATTTGGACTCCAACACTAAGCTTCGTGATTATGTTGTTGAGTTCACCAGGGAAGTATTCAGATTACATTGTGCCAAGCATCTCGAATTCACATCCATGCGCTTGTTAGATGATTGCCCAAATTTTAGTAGGTCTGGCTTCTTAACCAAACTTTCAGTTTCCTTTTCCTTTCTTTTCTTGCCAAATGTTGTAGTTCCCTAATATTTTTATTCCTTCTATAAAGGAACACAATCAAACTTTTGACCTCTGGGGGAGATTTGATTGAGCTTTGTCATGAGCTACGCCTGCCCTTTGTTTGTTGGTTTTGTAAGAACTTGCTATTGGACAGAGAATTCCAATCACAGCTAGTAGTACCTGTACAATTTTCTCTTTCATTTACATCTTCTTTACTTGCTTCCACCTATTTCTAGTTTTCACTTCATAGAATTGATATGACTGATGATAGATTATCATAATTAAAAACATTATGGTTGTTGTTAGCTTGATTTAACATGCTTGAATTTTTTTCAACATTTTATTGTAACTTAAAGTCTCTTGAGAGATTGGATTATCTTATCTTTAAAAAATTTAATAGAAAATGTATGTTCACTTTGATTTGTTGGTGGAATTCGGATTGCTGTTATTGTCAATGAACAGCTTTTATAAGTTTTTACAGCCATACTGTTTGTTTGGCTTATTTCTTGAATAAGTTTGGTATGGTCTGTACTTATTTTGGCTTGTTATGTTTGATCTCATAGGATCCATGCAAAATCTAGCCGCAGACAGTCAAGAATTTCACCTTTTATTGTTCATTTATCAAGGAAGTTTGTGTTATTCAATTGATTCTGGATAAGTGTAAATCTTGTTCTCACAAGTGGCAGACAGACAAAATCTTAAATGCATTGCAGTGGAGGAATCCTAATTTGGTTTGGACAGGAAGTCATTATAAAGTCATTCAAACTAGATTCATCTTCTTTTAGCTGTTGTAAATGAAAGCCAAATGTTGCTTGGAGTGATAATATTGATTAAGGATATGTGCGCAACTTGTTACAATTTAAGAGCATATATAAAACTGCCTGTTGTAAATGAAAGCCAAATGTTGTCTTGGAGTGATAATATTGATTAATTATATGTTTGCAACTTGTTACAATTTAAGAGCATCTATAAAACTGCCACTTAACATCTTGGAAAAAGAAATTCATAATCCATGAGTATGATGGATATGTTGATTTATGTACCAATTAGACATCTCTTAGTTGGCAAACTGTTAAGGAAGTGTTATAATGCATAGAATGGCTAAACTATTTGAAATATTGTCATTTGCTTATTACCTCAGATTGTTGATTCACTTTTTTGATTGCTGATCATTTTCATAAAGCAGCTTGGATTTATCCATCTCGTGCTTCTCTTGTTGTAGGAAAGTTCATTCAAGAGGTATGAAGTGTCACACGTTTATAGAAGATCAGTTGGCCATTCACCCCCAAATCGCTATGCACAGGTTTTAATTCTTTAATGACCTATGCTGTGTCATTTGCTATAAGGATAAAAAAAAGGAGAACAAGTGTGAAGTAGCAGTGCTCTTTTTTGTTTATTTTCTTGACTAATTTGGTTAAAATCATCTTTGACATTCATTCACAGGGTGATTTCGACATTATTAGGGGTTCATCTGCCTTGACAGAGGCAGAAATTACCAAGGTGCTGCTTTCTTTTATTTGATTTTCTCAGCTATCAATGAGTTGTAGTTTCATATGGTTGGAAAAGATTTAATTCATGAGTTTGAATTCAGATTGCATTATGTATAAGATGGATTACTGATTAATATGCAAAGCTTGAAAATTGATCTATTACTCTGCAAATAACGACACAAAGTTACTAATGATTATCACGTAAAAAGCCCTTGATTGTCCTGGTTTGTGCTTGTGGTCTAAATACTGAACCTCTGTCTGAAAGGACTTTTTTTTGGTTGTTTTTAGGTGACACTGGACATAACAACACATTTCTTCCACCCAGATGAGTGTCATATTCATGTCAATCATGGGAATCTACTCAATGCCATTTGGTCTTGGGCAGGAATTGAGCCAATGCAAAGACAGAAAGTTGCTGAGGTATATTGTGAATTTACTTGTAAAAACGTAACTAATTTGGGCTGTTTGGTTTAGAGATGGTTTTCATAAATGAAGGTTCTCTCAATGATGGTCCCTTTGCGTCCTCAATCATCAGAACGAGAGTTGAAATGGGTCGAAATAAGGCGTCAACTTTTGCAGGTTTGTAGGATATTATAACTTTTCCTTGCTGGTAAAAGTATCTATCATTGATTAATACTGTTTGATTGTTATAAAAAGATCAGATTGCTTTCTTTAAATTTCATATTATTTTGTTAGAGATAAAGCAAACACAACACTAAAAATTGCTCGTCATGATTTGATGTGAGAATAGATCTTTTATTCACTCAGTGAGATGTGCCAATCTTGTTGTAGGTCCTGATATTGAAGCAAATTTAGTGTCTGATCATATTCAATCTTATTTTCTTTCAGGAACTAAATTTAGCAGAAGTTGTTGTCAATAGGTTACGGACTGTTGGTTTGAGGTTCTGTGGGCCTGCAGATCAGGCCCTTCCTCGATTAAGGGGAGCCCTCCCAGTTGGTATGGACTTTCAACTGCTTGCTTTTATAGTATGCTGTACATCATTTCAGACATCCTTAACTTTGCTATAACTGCAGATAAATATACCAGGAAGGCACTTGATGAATTGTCAAACTTCCTTATCTATTTGAGAGTTTGGATGATAGAAAAACATGTTTACATTGATCCACTTATGCCACCCACCGAGAGTTATCATAGAGATTTGTTTTTTCAGGTATAAATTCCTGTCTCATTTTCATGCATAAGTAGGCAGATAACTCTCACATGACTTTGAATTGACCTTTTTATTATTTACATGCATAAGTGGGCAGATAACTATAACCCTCACATGACTTTGAAATTGACTTTTTTATTAGTTAAAAGTTGATTGTGAAGTTTTAGAATATTATGTGAGCCATTTTGTGGATCTCATCTGACAGCTTAGCTTTTCAAGTTGACTAATTTATTGACATGGTCTCAAAGCTTTATGATAAGTGTCAAGTTCAGACCATGGTATCCTCATTTTTTGTCGATTTATGATTTGTTGTGATTTGTCCACGTGTTATATAAATAGTTCAAGCACTTTTTAATTCTCACCTAACGGTCTTATTTTTTGAAGTATGTTAGCCTGGAAAGAATATATGGAAGAGTACTGAGATACTGAGGAAGAAACTGTAGTTGAAAAGGCAAGTACGTGGTGCAAGAGAGAATTTTAATACTCTAGAGTGCAGTTGCACAAGAGCCTTAATAACCAATTCTTGGTTGTTTGTAATAAGGGTTAGTTGTTAGACATACTTTTAGCAATATGACATGAAGTCATCTGGTGTCACGTAGTACGGGTTTATTTTTCCCGTATAAGTATTTTTCCTGTATAAGCTTTTCAGTCAACAATTCCAGGCTTTGGTTAGAGTGCAGTGAGTTCTTGGTGATATTGAGGCTTTAGGAAGGTATTGGTCAAGTATATCAACCATAAAAAGATGGAAGTTAAACTCTATGGAGCAAATGATGGCTGCAACTGACCTTAATACCTTTGGACTTTTGGATATTTGCTATTGGTCTACACTCTCTCAAAGATCTAGTCAGAAGAATTCAATGTGCTACAATGAAGTCATTGTGCAAACAATTCTTCCAATTGAGAGCTACATCATAACTATTTCTAAATTACAATCCACCTTTGATTATCATTAGGATGGTGCCATAAATATGATTTTTGACATGATTGTGTTCACGTGGAAGACTTTGCCTGAGAAGTAAAAGAGGTTCAGAGAGAGTGATACCAAGATTAAGGTAGAGTAGTGAGTTTATGGAAAAGCAACTGGTAGTGATCATGAAAGTTGCCGAGGATACAGGCAGTTGAGCGAGAACACTAGAATAGAGTGGGGAATGGTTTAATTATGGGGAAATGGAGAAGAAAGGAAAGAAAATAGAACCTAAGTGGATTAGGAGTATAAAAGAGAATGTGAAAAGGTAAGAAGCTGATGCTAAATTCATAGCCAAATATCAATCAGTAACAATTTCATAACAATGAAGCTAGCCCTTCTATTTATAATAGTTTAGGGTTGGTTCCCAAGCTAACTAGAAAAGAAAACAGAAACAGAGACTTATAAATCAAATAAGATTATAGTTCCTTATGAAAGAATTATAACTTAGATCTACACTGAAGGCATGTTTGACAGAGCACATTAGATTGCATTGCAACAGGTAACATGCTTTTCTTTTTCCCTATTGTTTCGTATAATTCCATTTAGCATGCATTAATCAATTTTATAGCACTTGAATTTAAATTGTTTTTCTTTGCCATTAACTTAAACACACTTTGTCTGTATATTGAAGTCCCCACGATCTTGACATCTAAGTGATTAACTTGTCCTTTTCATGCCTAGCTATATTTGATGGAGCATAATTCTCAATCACTTGGCGAAGGAACTTTGCTTGCTGTTGGTGGCCGCTATGATTACTTGATAAACCAGATGTTGGACCCTGTATGTAGTGCAATATATCTCGTTTCCTGTTTTCTTAGTTTTCTCTTCTTTAGTCTAAATGCATTATCATGTGTATGTAGACTTTGATGATGTTAAGCTATCGGAGGAAATGCTAATGCAATGCAGATGATGCTCAAGGGAGTTTTAAGTCTTTAACCGTTTACTCATGCTAGCATATCGAATAAACTTTTGTCATAAGAGCACTTAGATTGCAGCTCTTTTGCTTGCATGTTTATTGAAGTTATTGTTGTGGTTATGCATTTATTGGATACGTATTGTTGATAATTGTCTTATCATTAACTGTTCTTGATCCTTGTCCAGAGACTAAATCCTCCAGGTGCTGTTGGCACAAGCATTGCGCTAGAGACAATTGTTGATCGAAAAATGAAAGAGCTAATTGGTCGACAAAAGAAAGTGCTAATAAATCTTCATTCTCCTGTAGATTTGAAGTTTACTGGGTACCAGTTCGTTTTGACCTCACCAGTGTTCATCAATTTCGTCTTACATTCTTAGCTGCTGCAGTCTTAAAAGCACATGCTATCTTTGTGTTTTTCATGCAGAAATGAAGCAACTACCGATGTTCTTGTTTGTTCTAAGGGAGTAGGAGGAGGATTATTGCTTGAGCGCATGGGTCTTGTTGCTGAATTATGGAAGGCTAATATCAAGGTTGGAGGTGAATTTTGTGGTTTGTTTGTTTAAGCTTTGGCTACTTTCTGCTTACTTGTTGTATACTACTACCAGGCTGAGTTTGTCCCTATACCCGATCCAAGCTTCGCAGAGGAGTATAAATATGCAGAAGAGCATGGTGTAAGATATCTTGTTATAATAACGGATGCAGGTGTGTTGCAAACGGATTTTGTCCAGGTAAATAGTGATCATGTTCGCAGCTAAGTTTTGAAATATCAAAGAGCTTTAGAATAGAAAATTCACCAACTTGCAAATTACAGTTAGTTTAGTTTAACATGTATTGACGGAATCCACCATTAAATGGCTTCAATTGGAGTTTACAATTTAAAACTCGTTCAATCGGCATATCGATGATCGGTATGCTTTTTGTTCTGATCTAAGATTATTCTGCCATTATATCTCTCGGTTACCTTTAATTTGGTCATTGTTTGTTGAACTAATTACTTTCTTTCGGTTTTATTTATTAAATTTCTTCTAATATTATGCATATGCAACTCATTGGATTAGATAATATTGTTAAGTGTGATATCTCAAGTGGATTAGAAAAAAAGGCCTCCTGTTTGTTTACCCTTAATTGTGTTTCCAGAACTGTTTTGCACAAAGTATTGCTAGCAAACACAAACTTACCAAGAATCGGTAACTGCTTGTTATTCCAAAGCCTTGATATTCTTTCATCCACATTCAGCAATGTGGTTGAGATGCGCAGCTACCCTTCACATAAGAGAACATTTATCGATTATAACATAATTAAGTTCCAAGTTTGATTGGACGTTTATTAAAATATGATCTTACACATTATGCCAGGTTCGCCCTCTTGGCTCGAAGAAGGAGAATGATGTTGAGAGACAAAATCTTGTCAGGTTTCTGTTGGATGCACTGGCACCACCATTGAAGTCAAAAAAACCAAGTTGGCAATTGGGATTATGATCGTCAAGCCATTGATCTAAGTTGGTAAGGTGGATTTTGGGTGGTCCATTGCAACTTGAGAAGAAGAGAGGATGACTTATGACTAGCTTTGATGAAAATGCTCTTGCAAGCAAAAATCAGACTGAGGAAGAAGAGCATCGAGAAAGACGAGAACACTTGGGGAGTTTTGGTCCCGGTGCTCAAGGATGATAAACATAAAAGAGTTTCATCTTGCAGTTTGAGCTCCAACTTATGCACACATAATCCCCCACC
>JANSVA010000001.1:22934543-22959065 GCA_025504915.1 Erythroxylum reticulatum
ACAACACCCTGAAGCCTGGAAGCTGAATAAACTATCTGGAAGCCTGGAAATTTTGCAGATACAGATTTTTTTTTCTTTTTGTAGGATTTTTTACAAATATGTTTTCACCTTTCCAACCAATGATAGATATATGTATAGGCATGAGCATGGTGGATTTGGGGGGAAAAAAAAAAAACTATATACAAGTCATTGTTGTACACATGAATTCTAGTTAATAAAGCCTTTGACATGATTTATTGCCATGAGAATGAGTGGTAAGTTATTTATATAGATTCTTACAGCAACAGTACAATAAGCCCAAGCCCTACCAATGCTGAAGTTGGATATCAGTGCCTTTGTAGGAGTTAGCTTATGTTTTGTTTTAACTGATCCTTAGATTAAAACCTATTATACAGCGTACTGAGGTGCCCTTATAGCTCAATGGTAGAGCGTCAGTCTTGTAAACTGAAGGTCCGTAGTTCGATCCTGCGTGAGGGCATATTGTAGTATTTTGCCCTCTTCCATTAACATTTTATTCGTAGTAGTATTGTGTATGTTTTATGGCGTAAGGACGGAAGCAAAAACACAAGTTCCGCACTTGCACATGCATAGTATTTGATAACAACAAAAGAAACAAGCTGTGACAAGAAGCTTCAGAGTAAACATCATCTGATTGTTATCCATCTGAAAAAGAAACGTCATCTGGCTGTTAGAAAATTTTCATATAAAATGTTTTGGTTACAGCACTAATAATGGCGGCAGCTCAGCGACATTCACATAATTGCAGCCCTCCATACGCTCTTCCTTTTCGTATTTGTGGGTTCAGGATTGGGTCCAAGTGTTAGCAATGTGATGAGTCCGAAGAATCTTAGACGAGAGGTAAATCTCCTTATAGTTAGGAGGGCGTATGGATTACCTAAGTTCAGTCAATTTGAAAGCATACAATGGTACGATATGCCTCGTATATTACGTTGTCAGTGATCAGGAGAGATCTGCAATTGGCTTTAGATGCTTTGAAGTGTAAGACCTTTTCTTTGACTATGAAGGGAGCAATGTAGAACTAGTATTATTCCATCTTGAGGGAAACAGTCTCAAGTTTTAAGGCTCACTTTTCTAGCAACAAAAAGAGAACTAGGGACTTTTGATGTACGGATACATTTAGGGGTTCAGGATGGAGGCTACATAAGTGTCGAATCTAAATTTCGCTATAGTAGCTATTGATTTTGAGAAATGTTTGTGTTGACATCATCCTTTGTAGGGACCACTCACAATAGAGAAGGTGTATAATTTAGAAGAGGTGCAAGTATGAGCAAGATAACTTATTGCTCTGAAGGAAGTAAAACACTCCTCAGTGAAGGTTGAACAATCATCTCAAAGGAGCAGGGAGAAAAGGAGAAAGAGGGAGTATGTCAAAATAGTTCAGTAACTGAAAGCCTATAGAAAGAGGAAGATTGAGGATAAAAGAGGCTGCAAGTTTAAGGATGACTTGTTTCCACGAATGAGTGCATCCTTCAATCACATTCTTAATTATGCTAGGAGTAAAAATCTCATCAACCCACTAAAGCTATTGGTAAGAAACCCAAAGCTAGGCAATCAGACAAGTTTTTACAGATTCTACCAATATTACTGATATGAGATCGATGGACTCCTTGTTGAAGAGGGGATAATTGATGCTAATGATATTGATATTTCATTTGATGAGTTAGTTGAATTTTCAAGGACATAAGCATGAGAAGAAGAAAGTGTCTTTTAAGTATAAAGAGGTTCAAAAACTCTTAGATACATGTATGATTAAGAATATGAAATTAAATATATTATAAATGCCATAAGAATCTAAGAGTGTGGTTATTGCCTATAATAAAGAAGATAATTTGTTACATAAGAAGGAGGCAATAAATAAGCAGATCAATGTCTTAAAAGAATCATTGTCTAAGTTCATTTCTAGGAAATTAAAAATTGAATACCATAGTTATATCAAAAAATCTATAATGATAGGAATGGAATTAGTTTCACTTATGGATGTGCATCATCTAATAGTATGACAATTTTTGTGGGAGAAGGTATTTATATGATGAGCTTATGCCTAAAGCATCATATAGTCATGTTGCATCTTCTAAATGTGCGTAAAACATTTACATGCTCATCAATCTTGCTCTATACCTAAGGATAAGGAAAATTTTATACATTCATGTATAGGTCGCATTCCAAAGGGCATAATATTTAAGAAAAACATAGGCATAATTTTTGTGCAAGAGTCATTTCAAAAGAACATGAAAAACCTTCTCATTCATACTGGCTTCTTTTTCATCAAAGTGGTATGGAGTAATCTTATAATTATTATAGGACTAATAAGGCATGATACATGCTCCCATTTAACATAGGCTATATTTATATCAAAGAAGCATGGACATTTTCCAATTCATATGTAAGGTCTTTTTACCATACAAAGAGAGCTTTAATATCTCACACATCTAAAAGAAAGCATCATATCACTCACCTCATCCATTAAGACTTGGAAATGCATATCCATCACATTCTCATAGATCAATACTTATATAATTCATATACTTCCAAATCATCTTATGTGAGATATCATTTTTGTAGTGATTATGGACATATTCATAAAAATTACTGTTTGAAATAATGCTTATTAAGTTAACCTAAAAAGATATAGGTAGAAAAAGGTATAAACACTACTCTCTAAGGATCATGTGTTTATACAATTACTTAGAATATATTGATTTCTTTACTTTGTAAGTCAATATCAAGTGGGCTCAAATGAATGATACTTGGTATCACCTTCATTAATATCATATGAGAAACAACACTGGTATCTCTAACAATTTATTTTAAAATAAAAACCACTAAGAGTCCTTACATAAGCCAAGTAAGAAGGTTAGTATCAAAAGATTTAAGTATTAAACTAAGTGATGAAGAAAAGGAGTTCACCTTAAGTAAAGAAGATATATTCTTACTTTCATATTTATAACATTTGAGCATATTAACTGGGTATACATATTAAGGGGAAGAAAGCATTGTTAAATATACCTAGGAAGTGAAAGATAGATTGATGTTTAAAATTAGTACACAAGAATTATAAGATTTCCGTTAAATATTAACAATTTCCATATCCAACTTTTTCCTGATAAACCATCTTTTACTTTGCTTATTACCCTATGTATAGAAGTTTGCTTCACATAGAATTCCTTAAACTAGTTCTACCATCAGCTTTAGAAGGAAACGAGGTAATGTTAGTCATCTAAAATCATTTAAAGGAAATTTGTGTTTTCATAAATGGCTCTTAAGTTTTCCCTAAAAGTTATTCTTTGAAAGGCATGTTGGTCGCATAGAAAATGTTGTATGGATCAAAAGCTTTTCCTTTAGTAGTCTCATTTCCAAGTGGACAAATTAATTTGTAATCTTTACTTGAACTAACTAAATCACATCTAGATCAATAGAAATGAATATTCTACATTTGAAGTGGCAATAATGATTGGTAATAACTGACTAGTTTTTCTTAATAAAACCTAACTTCTTGTGATGATCAACCTTGAGTTTAGTTTTTAAAAGACTTATGAGCATAGGTTTTATTAATTGGAAGTAGTCACATACTACTTACTATTTTATAAAACTATTGAGCCTTTTTATATTCTAAGCTAGTATTGATACTAGGAAGGGGTTTGAGCTTTGAATCTTTTGGCATTTTCCTTTTCAATTTCCTCCTAAAAGCAGTAGTGAATTCTTTGTCAGAGTATTAGTTTCTCCAAGATCTTGTTTCCCCTTTTATAATGACACTATAAGAGAGATCTTTCATGTTTCCTTGGTTGACCACATTAACATTACCTTTGATTATATTTTTAATATCAATAATGCCTAAGCTTTACTCTTTACTTAAAGTTTTTGTGATAAAGCTTAATAACTCTCTCTTTTCTTTTCTTTTTTATCTAACTGATTGTTAGAAATGACAAAATTCTCTATGATCACTCCTGTTACCTATTTCTGATCTTAATCTTTAGTATCTAATTCATCTCTCTCCTTAAGTAACTATAGTCTAACTAATTCAAAATAGTCCTCACATTGAAAAATTTTGTCTGTTGACCTTTATTTTTTACTTTGATGGCTAAGGTTTAGCCTCTTTTAGTAAGAAACTATCACAAGATCTTCTATTATAGTGTCATTCTCCTCCAACTTTATAGGATTATCATATCAGGTAGCTTTTGGTGCAACTCATTTATCACACACACTTTATTCTTTTCATTACAGTTGTGTCTTCATCCATACGTATTGGTTTACCTATATAACTAGCCAAATGAATTAGGCATTGGTTAACCAAAATTCAAATGGGATATTGTGTATGTTGATGAAGAACAGGAATTTCTTTTGCATGAGTTTGTCTATTTGAATGTTTGGTTTCCAATATTGTAAGAATATAGTCCCTTTTATTATTAAGCCATAGACTAGCCTTAAGGGCTCTTAAAAAATTTAACTTTGAATCAAACCTGAAAGTAAACAGGTTTTCTTTACTGATTAGCACATTTAGGAGTCCAATTATTTTTTAGCGTTGCTAAGCCTAAGCATTCATCAACTGGAAAGTGAGTCTTTTGTCCAGGAAGAAACTTATTATTGAGGAGGCCTCTTTGGTAGCTCCATCTCTTAAAATTTCTAGTGGTGAGGCTACAATGATATAATATGTTTTATTTATGGTGGGAGATATTGTTGTCTATCAGTCAGAGAGCCCTAAAACGTGATAAGGCCTTGAAGCCTTAAAGTCAAAACTACTAAAGGATAATTGAAGCGTTAAGGGAGGGGTGGCTGGAGAAGAAAGAGCATTGAATATATAAAGAGGGTTTCCATTAGCATAGAACAACTAAAGATGGGGTTTGAAGGAGAAAAGTTTGGGGAAGCTATAGGAGCGTGAGTGAGAGAGTTGGTGAGGGTGGCAATAGGGGAAGATAAAGTGAGGATGTTGAGACTAAGTGCAGAAAATTTTTGATAATCTAAAGTAACACCTTGGTTAGGAATATATAGATAGTTAGACATATTCCTAAAAAGGCAATTAACCTAACAAGTTAATAGAAAAATTACAAAATCATTCCAAAAGAGGATACAATTAAAGGTTAGAAAGTTCCCTCTTTCTGGAAGTTTGTAGAAATATGGCAACTTAGCAACAATCTGTCACCATTAGGGTTAACTATCAATAAGAAGGGGCTATTTAAATGATACAAGTATTAATGCAAAACATAAGAGAACAAGGAAGAAGGAGTTGAAAATAAACATAAAGGTGTAACAGGGGAAAGAAGAAAGAACAAGGAGGAATCAACGAAGGTTACATACATAGAGGATGGTGAATGGTAAATTGGTTAGAGGAAAATTTAAGTGGAGATGAGATGTAAAGAGGAGAGACAAAGGAGAATATGATGAGAGAAAATTTTAAATAAATAGATTAGTTAAATTCACACACTTAAATTTTGGTTGTCTTTAAATAAATCAATTTCAATTACTCTTAACTTAAGTAAGCTACAATTCTAGAGAAGTTTAACAAGGCAATTAAAGTAATCAAAGATCCTAATCATTTGCCTAACTATATTACTCTTCAACTATTTATATCTTTAAATAGTTTTTAAATTGCAATTTAATTTAAACCAAATTAACAATCCTTCCAAAATTAGTTCAATTAAAAGAATTTAACTTGTGTATAAAATGAATATAAATGAGTAACAACCTTTAACTCTCAAACACTTAATAACCATCATAAAAAACAAATCAAAGCACCTTAATTTCATTTCTTTATGGAGCACTAGAGGTTTGTTTAAAAAGTTGTCCTAATTTTTTGACACAAAGGAAATGAATACACTTATTGTTCAGTTAGGTCACCATTTCAAATGGTTACTAGCACTACTTTTACCTTCTACCTTTTTACTTAGGTTAAATTTTATATCACTTTAATACAATTTTTTAACATAAATAATGGAATACTAAACTACTTGATAAGCTTAACATGAACTCATTTTATGTTAAAATCATATATAAGCTTTTATTATTCAAATGAAGCATCAATCTTAAGATTATTAAATTAAATTAAATTAAAAAAATCATCAATGCTTATATCTATCGATTTAACCTAATTGACTTATAATATAATTCAAATTTTAATTGTTCATACTAATAAACTTTTTTGAATTATTTAATTTCTTAAAAATTTTACCTATTAAGTTAATTATAATTAGATTAATTTCTTTAATAAATAGGCTCAAATAGAATCAAAGTAATCCTTTCTCACACTTAATGGACCAATGATAAGCACAATGCAAAATCAGAAGGTAAAATAAAAGTGGAAAGGAAGAAGAAAAAACAAAATAGAAAGAAAACTTCTCTGAGCCAATTGTTGTTTATTATTCAATACTATTGATGATAGACATATAAAATTCATTGATGTCTTACACAAATAATAACATAAATAGAAACTACAAGATTCAAAGAGTACTAAAAAATAAAATGAAATTAAATATAAAAGGTAAATAACATCACATAGAAACAAAATCTAGTTTATAAAGTAAAAAGGATAAACAATACAAAAGAAAATGTATAAGATAAAATAGTAGTAGAGGAAGATCAACTATTAGCTAAGCTATCATAACATCATCATGAGGTGGAGGTGGTGGAGAGAGTCTAGATGGCGTGATGAATTCAATATGATGTATGTAGCCATGCTATCTTTTATTAAATTTAATTATAGGGAATGCTCCCATTGCATATTGCATAATGGTACTTGTTACCTTCTAATTGATACAATATCTTACTGATTCATTCCTATATAAGTTATTGAGGTGATGGTTGATATCCTTAATGTCCTCAATAATTGTATTTGCTTGAGGTCCCTCTCCTCTACCTATTGTGGGTAGTGGGTCCACTCTCTCAAGCATCTCTCCTAGCTCCTCTATAGGGGCATCATCCCTTATATGGTCTCTATCTTTCCTATCCAACATATATGTTCTGTCGAATTTCCTAACTAACCTTATATATCTCATTATATCAAATCCAATAGTAACCATAGCATAACCAAATGTCAAACTTCAAAGAATAAAGAATACACCTAAACTATTTACTAATTTTATCATCCCTTCTTCCAATTACTCATCTACTACAAATATATTGTAAAACTATAAGTAAAGTTGTAAATTCTACGCCTCACTATGCACCAAAAATAAAATAGATCTTTAAGGGTGACTATATTAGGACTCTCCATTCTACTTGAGATAGTATAGGCAATTACCTTAGGTAAATACCAAATTGTTAAAGATACAATTGATGTGCTATTAATCCTTATAAGATTATAATACATTGTTTCTACAATATAGACCTCTAGAATCTACTAGGGATACGAGCAATTTGCTCAATAAGAATTCAATTTTGGAGTTCTTATAGGCTTTTATCTTCAATTGTCCTAGTATAAAGAATTTACAGTGAACTCTAAAATCATTGGATGATATCTCTCTTCTTTGCCCCCTAAGCGTATACTAAGTTGCATCCTCCTTATTACTTCTTTTATGTCTAGTTAACTAAAAATTGGTCAAAATTTTCTAATATTAGTTCCTTATAGCATGCTTTTACTCTTTGAAAAGCATAGCCTAAGCTTGATTATCTATATACACCTAAACTTCTTCTGCTAATCTTATTGACTCCGGCGTCGGTTAATTCACACTCCTATTTGATTTGAAATGTATAAACTAAATAATTTCATAAATTTTGGTTTATATTAGGTTAGGAAATACTAGAAATGGATTTTCATTGATGGTAGCTCAACGTTATTATGAACACGACTCTCCTCTTGTCGCTCGAACCTCCCTTTTGTTTAAAGATAATTTATATTTTATTCTCTTACTGTGTTTGAGAGTCACTTGGTGTTGAATCACTTTAAAAGCTTTAAAAATTTCAATCCCCAAAATAACTTGTGAAAAGGAATAATTTTTAAAGGAGAAGTTAATAAATCTAGGTGGAAATAAAGTGGGATACCAAAAAATAGTCAGGTTTTGCTTAGGAAGTGATGTCGATTAGTGGGTTTTTTCCAAATTTGAGAGAAAATGGAGTGAGAGAGAAGGAATTGGGTGAAAATTTTAGTCTTCATTGTAAATAAGTTATTTTAAAATTTTAAAATGTAACTTAAAACATAGTTGTGTCATAGATTGTAGATCTTTTTTGTAAAGTTCATGTGTTAATATGGCTTAGGATACAGTTCACGAAACAGTTTATAGATCTTTTTTTAAAAAATGTTTATGTTCACAAATTAATACAGGCATGTCCAAAGCCATTAATATTTCTAAAAAAGTTCACATTAACAAATAGACGCCATCTAGGACATAGGCATATTCTAGGTTTTGTTCATCATTAAAGTTTAACACATACTTGATTTAAATGTTTTCTTTTTATATTTTGAATTTTCTAACCCCAATGCTCTCTAATATCCCTCTCCTTAAGCTTATATTATCCTTCTCTTGCTTCCTAACCATAAAAACACAAAACAATCATACAAAAATATAAACATATACAATTATTGAAGCAGTTATCACAAAACTAACAATCCATTATAAATGTTTATTAACAAAAGTGACTAAAAAAAGTAATGTTTTAAAAAATTTGTTGGTTTCCTCTAAACAAAACACTTTTTCAAAAGTCTTTTTATTGGATTTTCTTCCTAAACTTAGTTAATTGTTGGGGTAATGTGATTGTTGCTACCTTCTTCTTGATTATTAAGAGAGCCAACAAGAGGTTTTTCTTCTTTCATTTTTACTTTCTATCTTACTTTAACCCTTTTCTTTCTCTTCTTTAGAACTTTGACTTTACATGAAATATTAGACCAATTAGCATGACATAAGTCATCATTAACCACAAACTGGTTATTTCCATTAGAGATTGAGAAGAGAAACTCTTCTTCTCCAATCTTAAGTATTAATTTAACTTCCCTAACATTTATAATTATACAAGTTGTTGAAAGGAAGAGCTTACTTAAGATTAGAGATTCTTTGTTATCCTCTTTCATATAAAGAAATAAAAATTAGTTGAGAAAGTAAACATATCAAATTTATCAAAATATTCTCTATAATACCTCAAAGATGTATAATTGATTTATCTTCCAATTGCACCCTCATCCTAGTAGGTTTATATCCTAGCCTCAGTTTCTTAAGCATGGTGTAAGAAATTTGAATAATACTAGCCTATAAGTTCTTTAATCAATTACTTATAAAAATACCATAAATATTATATGAAATAGTATAATTACATAGATTTTTTTAGCTTCAATAGTACAATATTGTGGACAGTGTTGATGTCGCTTTCATCTAGTTTCAACTTTGACACTTTCTCCTTACTAACTTCCTCCTTTGGCTCTTCTTTATCCTTATCCTATATGGCAAAATTTACTTTTATGTCATTGGTCAATTATTTGTCATTCCTTATAAAGATTGCCTTCATTTATTTTTGGGATTTAGAACTATATCACTATATTATCCCTTAAGGTCTTTTAACTATAGTTAACCAATCCAAGTTTTTAGGCTTCAAATTAAAGCCTCTTGATTTTGGAATTGAGCTTTAGATGTGCCTATAAAATTTCTCATCAACTCTTCTAAGATCAATTTATTCTACTATTATTAATATTGATAAAATATAGGTAGAACTTGCCTTTAGGCTATTTGGTTGGTTTATGAGAAGTAAGGGTGATTAATCTACCATAAATTGTATGTCTTAGTATAAGGCTTATTTTTTCTCTAGAAACTTCCCATATACTCAACATGTTCTACTAATTAATCCATAGGGTTTCCACTTTGAAAATCACTATTTTGATTTCCTCCTCCATATAGCTCACAACTCATCATTTGATCTATTCTTACCAGTGAACTCAAGTTATCGAGATTTTTTTGTTTAGGCTTCTATTCAAGTTGCAAATGCAATCATTACATCCATATTATTCATACCTACTAATTTATTAGTTCTCACCTTCCTAATTGTTATTGATAATTTTTTGTCATCATTTCTTTAATAAGGTCAAAGACTGCTTTCAAATTCCTATCATTAAGTTTTCCATCCATTACTCCATCAATCGTCTATTTGATAGGATAGATCAGAACATTGTATAATTTTTGAACGTGCATCCACATTGTTAGGCTATGATATGGACACTTCCTTAGTAGATCTTTGTAACTCTCCCATATTTCATATAATGTTTTGTTATTAATCTATGGATAGGAAGAGATGTTGTTCCTCAGCATACAAGTTCTTGTCAGCAAAAAATATTTAGCTAAGAAATTCTTTGCTAGATTTTCCTATTTTGTGATTGAGGTTGTAGGTAATACTTTAACCATTAATTAGTTTGATCTATAAAAAAAAGGAAACAAACTTAGTCTTATTACGTCTTAGATAGTTTTATTAATCTTAAAAGTATCACAAATCTCTAAGAAGTTGATGATATTTACGTTAGGATCTTTATTTGGTAATTCATCAAGATAAACACACTATTAAAACATTGAAATCATATTAAGCTTGATCTTGTAGTAGTTCATTTTGATTTTTGATCCGGTAATATTGGATTATGTCCCTATTAGAGATAGTCTCACATATTTTAATATAGCCATATGCTCCTCTTCCATTGTATCATGTTGTATATCTTAGAACTCTTGCTTAGTCCATTCTCTTCTTGTACAATGAAGTGTTCTTTCGAGCTTTTGGTTCCTAAAAAAATAAATTGTCTGCTCTTTTTCATATTCCAAGTTCACGCTTGAAAGGAAAATAAACTAAGAAGTTTAAATTCAATAATTATAAATAAATAAATAAATAATATCAATAAAACAAAGACATAAGAAGACTGGACTCACAGCTTTTAAGTTTCCTAAATACCAACTACTTCTCAATAAACAACAATAAATGCTTGTGTATTTTCTACTACCAAAGTTATCCCTTTTCATAAAATATTTACTCACAACCTAAGACAAAATGCACTTATAATTGATAAGTAATAAATTAATAAAGTAATAAATAGTGCATCAATCCCATGAGGTGGCTAAATACTTTAAATCATCCTCCTAGTAACTAATCAAATAATTAAAATAGGATGATTGATTGATGGATTTAAATGATAAACTGAAATAAAAGATAAACAAAGAGGTAAAGAAATAAGGACAAATCAAAGAAGATAGTCAAATAGAGAATTCAGTTGATAATAGTGTTTAGATAAGGATTCCCACTATCATCACCTTTATAGTTGTAATTCAATAAACTTAGAAGGTTCTTGTAATTTATATTGGTAGATTCCTAGATTATGAAATTACTCTCTCTCTCTCAACAATTATCTATTTTTAATTTGATTAACCAATAGCTCTATCCAATTAAAACTCCCAAGAACACTAGATGATTTATGTAAGCTTATCTTTAATACTTTATGCAACTCTTTAATTCTAGGTCATGGTCTACTCTTATGTAGGTTCTCTTGAATTGTCCACATATTAATTAATTTTAAATCTAATAGTTGGAATAATTAAATCCACATTACAAATATTCAAATATATTTCACATAAATAAATCCCACTTTATAAATAATATTGAATCAATCATTAACAAAGATAATACTAGGGTTTACCTATCTAAATGTATAAATAAATTAGTCATAAATCATATTTTTACTAAAAAATGTAAGTAATAAAATAGAAGACATCAAAGTAGAAGGAATTATATGTGAAATATTTTTATTCCAATTAACTTTGATCTATTAAGATGATCTTCCATCCTTCTTTTTATTGAAAACTATCTCAAAATTGATCTCTCGTGGGTTTTTATACCTCTCATTGGCAAACCTTAGGTTCTATTAATAGCAAAGAATGATAAAAGATGCCTCAAATTAGGTTTTTTTTTTCATTTTATCCACATTTTTCTACAAGAAATATGATTTAAGACATAATCATACCCTAAGTCATGCATCTTTTTGTAACTTTTTAAAGGGAGGCATAAGCTAGACTATATACTTTCTGTAACCTTTTTACGTACAACAAGTTGAGATAAGTTAACTACATCGAAGGTGAAACAAATGATATCCGGTTTGAGCCCTTTCAAAGCACCAGGTCTCGATGGTTTTTCCGCAAGTTTCTTTCAACAAACATGGGAAATCAAATGGACATTGTTTACAGAGGCTGTCTTAGAATTTTTCTCTTCAACACAAATGCTACGGGAGGTGAATCATACTTACATTTGTCTAGTAACAAAAGTTAAGTAGCCCATGTTTATGTCAGATTTCAGACCAATTTCTTATTGTAATACAAAATTCATTGAAATGATAATAGCTAGCAGATTAAAGCATGTTCTTAAGGATGTTATCAACATCTGATAAAAAGCATTCATTTCGGGAAGAAGCATCAATGACAATATTATGCTTATGTAGGATTTGATCAAAGACTATAAAACCAACGAGAAAATCACGATTTGCAAGATGAAAATAGATTTCTTTAAGGCCTTTGATACTATCAATTGGAACTTCTTACAAACTTACTTAAAAGCTATGGATTTCCTAACTTGTTATATGCAGTGGATAATGTCGTGTCTACAATCAACTTCTTTCAATGTTTTACTTAATGTCTAGCCATCCAGAATCTTTCATACAGCTAAAAGTATCCGATAGGGGGACCCATTATCCCCATACCTCTTCACCATTTCCATGGAAGGCATGTCTCAGTTGCTCAAAAAGCTGACAGTTAATAATGTCGCCTTTAAATTCCATCATAACTGTCTTGTTAACATAATTAATCACTTAATATTTGCTGATGATCTTGTACTTCTCTTTGGAGCTTAACACACTTCTATATAGATGGTGATGAACACTTTGGTGTTCTTTTCCAAATGGATGGGTCTACATATTAACCAACAGAAGAGCAGCCTATATTTGTCATCGGATGTGCGTAATCTTGAATTGTTTAGTACGATAACTAGGATGAGATACCACCCCCTATCTTTTAAATACCTTGGTGTGTCCATCTCCTCTTCCAAACTTCCTTTTACAAATTGCATCCCGCTTATGGAAAAACTCAAAGTAAAGGTAAATGCGTGGCAAAATAGACATCTTTCTTATACACCGGGGTGATCTTAATTATTTCATTTCTAAATAGCATGCATATGCATTGGCTAACTCATACAGCTCCACCTACAAAAGTGATAAAGGAAATAGGCAAAATACTCAAAGCTTTCCTGTGGATGAGATCAACTGGCTATGCCAAGAAACCAAAAGTAAAGTGGAGCGAGATAATTAAACTAAAACACCTAAGGGGCTAGGCATAATTTTTGTTTCCAATATGCAGAAGGTGTTAATGAGTAAAGGAATATAGAGGCTTTTCAATGATAAAGGTGTGTCATGGGTTAAATAGTTTCATGAAATCCATCTCAATAATATTAATTTCTGGGAATTGTCCCCATTTTCTTAAAATTTGTGGATCTTCAAACAGATACTGATATGCGCAACTTTATATATCCATACATCACACATGTCATCGGGAATGGGCAGAATACATCATTGTGGTATGATAATTGGTCTTTTTCTAATCCACTAATCTAAAGGCCAGAGCTGTTTCAGTTGCATAATCGACTACCTCCTTATTCAAAAGTAGCGAGTATTATATCTAATGGGTAATGGTATGGAGGCTTTAGAGGATTTACTACTTTGGAGGGATTTTTCCTGTGCTACAGGCAAATCAGAGTGAAGACATAATTATATGAACACCACAGTTGTTAGGATCATTCACCAATAGTTCTTGTTGAGAAATACCCAGCAGGTGCTTCCATAAAGTGGAATGGTACAAACTCATATGGAAGAATACCATCAACCATAAAGGAACCATTATTGTGTGGCTTGAGATTCAAGACCGATTAAAGACCAAAATATGTTGGCATGGCACACAAGACATAACGTGTGTGTTATTTATAGAGATGGAGGAAACTCGTAATCACCTATTCTTTACTCGTTGTTCTTACTCAAAAGTTATATAGGGAAGAATCCAACACATTTTGAACATTGTGAATCATACATATGAATAGGCATCAACATTACAATGATTTATATCCATGTATAATACTAGACAATCGGATTTGGTGGTTGTTTAAAGCTAGTTTTACGATAACTATATATACTATTTAGAAGGAAAGGAACAAACTTCTTTATCAGGGTCATGGTGAAGATAAGTACCAAGTTGCAGACAGAGTTGTTAACTAGATCTAAGCAGTGATTATTGCTTAGAACATGGACAACCAACTCATTATGGACATGAAGCACAAATGACTTCTATACTTAGCTGTTATTTTTTATTTTAATTAGGTGAAGATGTTTTCTTAACACTTTTTTGTACATTGCATTTTAGTTATCTTTGGTCTAAAACGAAACTCATTATAATGGTGTATTAGTTTATTACATTATGAATATATTATCATTTAATTTGAAAAAATGTTTCAAGTTATGTTGCTCTTCGAAAATTCTCTCTTCCACACAATGACCTTGTCTTCTTCTTTAGTGGTGAGAGAAGGATACAAGTTGGTAAATGGTTGTGTTAGACCATTTTCAGTAAAAGAATTATGTTTAGTTCATGTTTTTCCTATCTTCTCCAATTCTTAATAAAACTCATCCCAAGGCAACATCTTCAAAATTACCTAAAACTGTAGAATAAAATGAGTAAAATAAGGTAATTTAAGCATAAAAATAAAGTAAAAGACTAGTAAAATATATGTATATTTTACATAAATCAATGGTGTGTACTTTGGCCTCCTTTTATGTAAATATCTTATCCTTATGTATTATGTATTCTACCTATAGATGTTCTATGATATATTTGATAAGATGTTAAAATATTGTTTATTACTTATTATATCATTTTATCATATTTGTGCTAATTATATGCATTATCTATTTTGCAGTGATCTTTTGAGTAAATAAGAATGGTGCTACTATTGAAACCTTGACTGATTTCAATTTCAAAAAGTGGAAACGTGATATAAAATTTTCTTTTGAGATAGCGGACATTAACATGGCCATGGTCAAGTAAAAGCCATATTTTTCCCATACTTTTTAGTATAGAAGTTGAAAAATGTAGACTATATAGCTTGAAAAAGGTGAAATATATTGTGCTATTTGATCATCAATAGGTCCATACTTAACCATCTGCTTAGTAGATTGCTAGAAACAAATATAGGAAAGGGATTTCTTAACAATTTTCATTAAAGTTATAGGGTTTCTTTCAATAAGGAAATTGGAAAATATGAAAGAACTATATTTTATAAGATAACTGGTATTAGGGGAGTGAGCAAGCATCATCAGGATGGTTCATTTATAAACTCAAGCGTACAAGCATATCTCTAAATGGATGTACTGATATGATAAGGTCTGTTGAAGGAACCTTACTCTTTTTGGATCATAGCTAACAACTATTATATTGTTATTGATGATTAAAAATTGCTTCCCAACCTTAAATAATTTTCTACAAGTTTAAATTTTATTAGATTTGATTTTAGTTTCCAAAAGCCTCACAATGCAGAAGGTTTTGAATTTCAAATAATCATGGATTGTCTATTAGTTTTTAAGTATTCATGCCTTTGACATTTTATGCCAAAATCATAAAGTAAGATAAAGGGTTTAGTGCCCTTTCTTCTTTGGCCTCCTATATTGATACCATTGATCACTTCTTTGCCTAGCTTCACTAGAGAGTTGCTTCTCTGGAGTTATTCAATTCTATAACATTTTATTTGTCACATCTCAAAGGTTCATTACATTAATTTTTAGAGAATCTTTTATGCGCTTTTATAAGCAAATTTTATATATTATACTCATTTGTTCCTTTGCTTTGTTAGGTGCCACTGTGGTTAAGTTCTCAAGTCTTTTTGGAGTTGCCTTTGCATCATTATCATGGTTTACCAATCAAGAGGTTTTGATACAGTAACTTCTTTGGTCACTGTCTATAGATTGGAATCCTTAGGTTTAGTGTTAGCTTTTATAGAGTAAACAATTAATTCTTATAAAGATCCTATTATGAAAATTTTGACACTTTCCTTCCATCCCTTGTTGGTATTTAAGTTTCCAATGGTAGCTTATCTCAATTTCATCCTTTAGTATCTTACCAATATCATTTAATCTCATGATTTTCATTATTTCAGGTAGATTTGAGTTAGTTTAGACATCAACACATACCCTGTCAAATCCCACTCATTTCATTGTATTTGTATGCTTATCAAGACTTATGTCTCTAATGAAGCTTGCTAAATAATTAAAGCCAGCAATTGCCCAATATTCGAGGGATAAATTATGAAACTCAATCCAAATTTGAATATGTTTTAGTTTTATATCATTAAAGTTTAATGTAAGTTGATAATTCACTAAAAACAAGGGCTTACCTTGAATATGTCATGGTCCTAACTTAGGTCTCTATTATACATTCTAAGGATTTGCAAATTTGAACAAGAATAAATCATCCTTATTAATGAGCACATTCTTTAGGCCTAACTTTAGTTAGTGAGTAGACGACTATCTATCTTTATCCCATAAGAAAGGCTGGCCTTTTGTTTCTAAGAAAGCATATAAGGTAAATCTTGAGAACACCTAGAAACAAACACCTTCCACAAAGTAAGGAGAGCATCCAGGACATCGAGCAACATATTGAGTGAAACTTCAAGAGTGACATACTGTGAGCGAGAGTGAGGGGTGAGAGCTCCATGCTTATTGTAGATTAATTATAGTTAATCTACAGTAACATGAACAGTAAAGATGTAGATCACCTTCATCTTCCTTACCTCTTGCCATAGCTGAAGCTTGCTTCTTCCATCTCCCATTGCTTTCACCAGCATTGTCCCTCTTAACAGCCACTCTTTACAACCTCTTTCTTTCTTAAGCTTCATCTGTTGCTTCTACTCCTTTTATCCTCTAGTCATTAACCAACCATGAGCATTTTTCCACCCACCTCACCTGAAGAACCTTCGACCTCAGCCCCAACACATACTGCTACTTCACCACCTAAAGCTTCCTTGAATAAATCTTGGGTACAAGTTATAAGGGACCACAAACCTGACTTCAAGCTTAGCTATAACCCTCCTAATGAAGGCGTTGAAACTAGGATTATAACTCCACAATTGGAGACTTTAAAAGTTGGACTTCTAAGATGGAATGCCACTATAATGGGATTCTTTCTAGAAAAAAGGTGGCTTTTACTATCGTGAAGGAATGGGCCTTCAATAATTGGAGGAAAATGGATTGCAAAAAGTCCTTATCAATGTAGATGATGTTTCCTTTTTTAATTTTCACATAAAGACAAAATAAAATAAATCCTGGAAGCTGGACCATAGCATATCTTCAATAAACCACTCCTACTACAAATATGGAAAGTAGGTTTAAATATTGATGAAATTAAGCATGAACATATTCCTGTGTGGATATGTATCCATAATGTACCCCAAGAATACTAAACTACTTCAGGGTTTAGTCATTTGGAAAGCTTCATTAGTAAGCTAAAATGCATAGATCAAGCAATTACAGAAATACAAAGGATTAACTATGACAAATTACATATCGTAGTAAGTGACCTAGCCAATCTTCTTGATGTTATTCTTATAATCAAATTTCATGGCAACCTACAACCTATCGAAAATGACCCTCTAATATTCCATGTTAGGATAATTATATGCAAAAGTCTCCTAAGGGTTTTTTTTTCTTCCTATTAGACCTTCTACTACACACCCCTTTATAAAAACTAATGATAAGAAGCATATTTTGGAGAATAAAGCAAACATTGTTGGTGTTTTCGAAACAAGAATGAAACAATAGAATTACAACACGCTGAAACTACTTTTTACATAATGGAAACAAGCTAGCAACCATACACAACATTCCAATGGTAGAATTCTAGTCTATTATGATAGCAATATGGTTCAAGCCTATGTGGAATTTACCTCCAATCAACTTATGCAAATGAAGTGGAGATATGGTAACTGCTTTAATCATCCATATTTCATTTATTTATCCTCATAACTATGCTTATCAAAGGCTAGCACTGTGGAAATAACTTAGAGATATTGCAACAAACAATAACACTCCATGGATGATTGCTAGAGACTTTAATGAAATCATCAATGTGAATGAATCTGAAGGAGAAAGAGATGTAGGAATTCCATGTCCTAATTTTAGAGCTTGCCTGTAAGATATTTTATCTTGGGACACTCCATCAGGGGACTACTGCTTTACTTGGAAAAATAACCAAGCTGGTGGTTCCATTATTTGAAAAAAGCTTAACAGATATTTGGGGAATTAGCACTAGTTTCAAATGTTCCAATCTAGCTATACATTATTCAAGAACAATAAGATTTTTGACCATTCAACGATGATTAGAAAAACTTCTTCAAAAGCCCCAAAAAAGCCATTCAGGTTTAATAATTTTCTGATTGATGTTGCAAGCTTCTAAGAAGCCCTATATAATGGTTTGTCTCCAATTATTATAGACTCTAAACAGATTATATATGCAAGAAGAATCAGGTTGATCAAGTAGGAGATGAAAAATCTATTCTTGAGTAATGTAAGGAACACTCACCATATGCTCATCACAACTAAAAGAAACATGGATGAAATTCAATCTAAGCTATACTTCAATCCTACATCTACAACTGCTTAAGATATGGAGAAATTAGCAATAAGAAATCTTGCTAAAGCTATTAGTTATGACTTTTCATTAATGAAGTTGAGATCTCATATAAAATGGTACAAGCAAGGTGACAGAAACAATATCTACTTCTACAAAGCAGTAACTACAAGCAGATGCAGAAATAAAATAATCTACCTGGAAGAGGGGGATTAGATTCTGAACAATCAGCAACTATTACTTAATGGATCCTTTAAATTCTTCTATAAATTAATTAATGGTCCTATTTAAGCTTATCCTATAATGCCCTTCTTAAAAGAAGTGATAACCTAAGCACGCTAGAAATAGAATCTCTCTGTTGGCTTGTTACTATTTCAGAAATTAAGAAAAATATCAAGTTTTTGGATCCTTAAAAGGCACCAAGGCCAGTGGCTTCAATGCTAATTTTTTGTTAGATCTTGGAGTGTTACAAAGCAGATGGTAACCGATGCAATAATGGAATTATTCAGGAAATGATTATTTTTGGCTTAACTCAACAAAGCATACATCAGTCTAATCCCCAAGGGTGTTGGACAAAAGATCTTTCCTGATTACAAACATATTTCTTGCTGCAATGCAATATACAATGTCATTTCTAAATTCCTTGCTGATAGACTCATTAATGTGCTTCCTAAATTCATTAATCAAACACAAGGGGCTTTCATTCCAGGCAGAGTTATAGGAGATAATATTCTACTATTCCAAGATCTGGCCAGGAATTACTCCAAGAAGAAAAGCATGAAGAGTTGTACCCTTAAACTGGATTTAAGTAAAGCTATAATCTCAATTAGGACTTCATCACCAACACTCTAGTTGCCATGAATTTCTTTCAAATCTTCTTCAAATGGATAAGACAATGCATCTCTACTCCCACCTATAATTTTTTATTAATGGACAGCCTACTAGGATCATTAAAAGAATAAAGGAGATCCGGCAGGTTGATCCTATCTCTCCCTATTTATTTGCAACTGCAATGGAAGTCTTTAAGAGAGTTTTAAAAAGTGTCATTGTGAGGAACAAAGCATTTAAAATATCACTTAAAGTGTAAGAAGTTCAAACTTTCAAATTTATACTTTGCGAATGAGTTGATCCTTCTAGCAAATGTTAATCCTTTATTCATCAATACTTTAATGTCAGCCTTTAAGATCTTCAAAAGGCTCTCAGGTTTAGACATTAATTATTCCGAAAGTGACTTGTTTCTTTCTAAGACTACTAACCACTTAGAATATAGCATAAAATTCATCACTGGATTTAAATTGATGATGCAACCTGTTGTTTATCTTGGAGTTCCCATTTTAAATAATAGATTGGCCTATAAGACTATGCTTTAGTTATTGATAAGATTAAGAGAAGAATCTCCAATTGGATAAGTAGAAATATATCACTAGCTAGTAAAGTTCAACTGATTTCCTCTTTCCTTACTTTTTTTAATTTGTATAGGGCTTCACCTTCACATACGGTATTGCTAGCTTTTGTGAACAAACATATTGACAGGATTATCAAGAATTTTCTATTTACTGGTACTTATTATTCTATAGGTAAGGCTAAAGTAGGGTTGAGATTTGCAAATGAAAGGATAAAGGGGGCGTTAACATCATCCCTCTAAAAGCTCTAAACACTACCATATTGATTAAAAGACTCTCGAGGCTATGCAATGACAAACAATCTTTATGATCCAAATGGGTATATAGGTACTATATTAAATCCAATAACATTTGGAATTACAATCCACCCTTTAGAGCTTGCTAGATTATGAAGAACATCCTAGCTACTAGGAGAAAAGTCAGGTTAGAATTCATTAACCTAATTAGTGATGGTAAAAATACCAGTTTCTAGCATAATAACTGGTTATTAGTTGGACCATTGCATAATCAAGTTTCTACACACATTGTAAAATCAGTGATACATGATGTAAATTCAGTTGTTGATGCACTCACCAATAAATAAGTTTTTGATAGTTTTTTGATTCCAGAACACATCGAATAGGAAAAAAAAATCACATGGCCATATGAGGAGGATGACAGACTTATATAGAAGCACTTTGAGAAACTTTTCAAACACAACTAGCATAAGATTCTTGATAGGCAGATTAGACTATATCCCATGGTCCAATGTAGTATGGTTTAAACACCATAATCTTCGAGCATCAACAATGATGCAAATGGCTATGAACAATAAGCTCCAAACAACTGACAAAATAACTAAATAGTTGCAGATTCATAATTGGTGTACATTAAACAAAAACGCTAAAGAGAACATGCAACACATGATCTTTCTTTGTGATTTCACCAAAGAAAGCCTAAATATGCTACTTACCTCATGTCATGTCCACAGTGCTCCTAATAGCTGGAATGAGATTGTCAATTGGTGTACTACAGTTTGGCTTACCAACAAAACCAAGAGGTGGGGCTTTTGTATGATCTTAACCTTTATTGTGGCTGTTGTTTGGGATGAAAGAAACATAAAATTATTCCAAGATACATAGAAAAGCAAGGAGAACTTTTACAGAGAACACAAAAATTCAGGTTACACATCAACCTATCCAAGGACAAGTATGGTGATATAAACTACTTCAATAACACATGGAAGCTATAAAGTCATCTCCAGACAAGATTGCAATTGGTAATTTTAGGCTTACAACTGTCTGAACATCTCCATTTCAGGAGTGGATACACCATGATTTAGAAATTCTATTGTACTTTAGATTACTTAGAAGTGTCCCGAACTTCTTAAGTTAGCGTGGTGTTAGCATTAAGCCAAAAAGTAGATTACATGCTCTGAAGGGGTACCTTTATAGCTTGTCGAGAATCTATGGCAGAGATAAAGAGATTATCTGAAGAGTAAGAACATGAACGAGACGATGAAAAGCCTATAGAATGTCGAAAAAGAGGTAGACACCGTTTGGTTCTTTTACCCAAACGGGAAAAGAACCTGATTGCAAAGAAGGGCGGGAATACATACGAAACTCAACGTATGGAGTTAACATTGAGAATTGAGAATATCCAAATTGATGATGATAGCTCTCTCTCTCTCTCTCTCTTTTAGAAAATAAATGATGTTGCTCCTCCATTCCTTCAACCTTGTTTAGTTTTTCAGCTGATATCACATGTTGGCGCACCAAGTCTACTTGGCAGAAACGAATTGGTGAATATATTTTACTAATACCAACTCCTCAAGGCGGCTCCTGCTGTGGGCTAAATATCTGAATTCTTAACAGACAATTGTGTGTGTGTATATATATATATCTAATTATCAATAATTGGTGCCAAGTGATTGATTAATCTTCAAACAAATAAGGTGTTGTGATTTCTCATGGTGTCCCTCAGATGCAACGACATGGATGTGCCTGCAATTTTCGTTGTAGGACTCTGCTATTTCCTGCTAAGTAGAATAATTCAAGTAGAAGCATCCGACCAGTTTTACAGGACTTCCTTTCACTTCCAGTCTCCCCAGAACTGGCTGAATGGTATATATGTTTGGGATTGTACTTTTTGTTTCTATACATAAAACATTCTTTAAAGAACCTCTTGATCTCTTTCTGTTTTTGTGATCCTGCATGTTCTGGTGGCTGATCGTTTTCTTTGGCGATGCAGATCCTAACGGTGAGTACATCAATTCATAAATATCACTTCCTCTCTTTTTCAACTTAATCATGCACCACTAGTCCATATCAATCTGCTTTATCTTTGAACAAGGTTGAAATTGAACGAAAGATCCTTCTATTATGGTGATTATGAAATGTCAATTTTTCCTTGAAATTCTAGTGTTCCATCTACTACATCAATTCATAAACATCACTTCCTCTCTTTTTCAGCTTAATCATGCACCACTACTCCGTATCAATCTGCTTTATCTTTGAACAACGTTGAAATTGAACGAAAGATCCTTCTATTATGGTGATCATGAAATGCCAATTTTTCCTTGAAATTCTAGTGTTCCATCTACTACAACCTGTCCATTTGGTTTATAATTCCGATTCCACGTCCTAGTATCGCCATTCAACTAATGGGTATTTCATGATCTAGTACAAACTGAGGTTTAATACTTAGGCCTGGTTATGTTTGAGTTTTGTAGCGAGTGAAAAACATGATACCGATCTATCCGTTGCAGGACCGATGTTATACAAAGGAATTTATCATTTGTTTTACCAATATAATCCAAAAGGTGCAGTGTTTGGTGATAAAATGGTCTGGGCACATTCTGTATCTTGCGATCTGATCAATTGGATGCATCTCCGTCATGCCCTTTGCCCGACAGAACCCTTTGACATCAACAGCTGTTGGTCTGGTTCAATTACAATCCTTCCAGAGAGTAGACCTGTCATTTTATACACTGGGATTGATGCTGATAATCATCAAGTTCAGAATCTGGCAATGCCAAAGAATCTTTCTGACCCATTACTTACTGAATGGATAAAATTCTCACAGAATCCGGTTATGACTCCACCTCAAGGCGTCGATGCCCATAATTTCAGGGATCCAACAACAGCTTGGCAGGGACTTGATGGAAAATGGAGAGTGATTGTTGGGAGTTGGAGCAACAACCAAGGAATGGCAATTCTATATCGGAGCAAAGATTTCCTTTCTTGGACAAAGTCTGAAAGCCCACTTTATTCAACAGACAAGACTGGGATGTGGGAGTGTCCTGACTTTTATCCTGTCCTTATTAACAGTTCGGTAGGAGTGGATAACTCAATCCTGAATCCAAACATTAAGCACGTTATGAAGGCAGGCTTTAATTCCCACGACTATTACATCGTAGGAACTTATGTACCTGAAATGGACAAGTATATCCCTGACGCTAACTTCACAGGTACAACTGTGGACCTGAGGTAT
This sequence comes from Erythroxylum reticulatum, assembly GCA_025504915.1. Taxonomy (NCBI): domain Eukaryota; kingdom Viridiplantae; phylum Streptophyta; class Magnoliopsida; order Malpighiales; family Erythroxylaceae; genus Erythroxylum; species Erythroxylum reticulatum. Next base: position 22,958,032 of record JANSVA010000001.1, read on the forward strand.
GACTATGGAAAATTTTACGGTTCAAAGACATTCTTTGACAGTGTCAACAGGAGGAGAATATTGTGGGCATGGGTAAATGAGTCTGACAGCTCAGAAGACGACATCAGGAAAGGTTGGTCGGGGTTGCAGGTGAGTTGAATTTCAGTTGAATACTTGACTTAGCTCCTTTACATTTCCCAAAAGGTGTCTACATTAATTTGGACAAGTACAAGGTAACCCATAAACAATTAAGAATACAACATTTCATTCCAAATCCTTAAGGTGATGCGTGGCCCTATCTTTCTATATAAAGCACTTCATCCAACCCTACTTGTGAATTTCCAATAAAAATAATGTGTTTTTGCAGTCCATTCCTAGGCAAATTTGGCTTGATAGCAGCGGAACGCAACTGATGCAGTGGCCAGTCGAAGAAATCAACGAACTTCGTGGCAACAAAGTGAGTATCGCGCACAGGAAACTCGAGAGTGAATCAGTTCTTGAAGTTAATGGCATCACCGCTTCACAGGTGAACAGATAATTCCCCATATTCCAGAGTACATGCCATAATGAAGTTTTTGCATGACCATGTTTTTTCTTATTTCTCTAAAGGCAGATGTAGAGATTGCGTTTGATTTACAAGAACTGGAAAATGCAGAGTTCTTGAAGGATCCTATACTAGATCCTGAACTTCTCTGTTCTAATGCGAATGCATCACTGAAAGGCAGATTTGGCCCATTTGGTTTGTTAGTTTTAGCGGCAAAGGACTTGACAGAGAAAACTGCAATTTTCTTTAGGATCTTTAGAGGCAAAAATGGATATACAGTACTAATGTGCAGTGATCAGAGCAGGTATACATGTATTTTCTTTTTTTAAAGTAAAAATATAGCACAAACCTTCTGCTTCAAATATTTAAAACTCCCACCAGGTCTTCTCTTAGGGATGGAGTTGACAAGACAACATTTGGTGCTCTGGTAAAAATGTTGGGATAACAATCAAAGTCCCATATTGAAAAATAAGGCAAGCATGCCTTGAATATAAGTCCACACCCACTCCCT
>JANSVA010000001.1:22959165-22971610 GCA_025504915.1 Erythroxylum reticulatum
TCCGTGCGGGCTTGGCCCAAAGCGGACAATATCATTCTATGCGGGGTGGACGGAGCGGAGCTCGGGAGGGACTAACAAAAAATAGATCCTCGACGTGAAAAGATTTCACTAAGAAGCTTGGTAAGTTGGTGAAGTGTATTTGCCAGCTCATTCAGGTTTGAACTGTGATGCAACTTGCTTGTGCAATGTAAGCAGATAGATCACAACATTGTTGAGAGCTTTGCTGGGGAAGGGAGGACTAGTATTACTACTAGAGTTTATCCTACTTTGACCGTCCATGAAGGAGCTCACTTGTACGTGTTTAATAATGGAACAAAGAGTGTGGTAGTTTCAAGGTTGGATGCTTGGAGCATGAGCAATGCTCGGATCAAACAATATGAAGACTCAAGTCATCAATTATCATGCTATGATGCTTTGCAGTTAGTTTCAACAATGAATTCCGTGGGGGCAACAGATGCAAGATCTAATGAATACAATAGGGGTCTCGACGACGAATTATAAAGTTTATTGTGATTTAAGGGTAGAATGTGTTGGTTTATAAATTAAAATTGTTTTATATCTCGTATGTATTTGTTTGATAAACTTCCTCACAAGATAAAATCTATTAATTAATTATATTTGCAAAATAAAATAATAACTATATTATAATTACGAGATTTATATTATATTTATCTATTATTCCTAAATTATTTGTAATCGTTGCACTATTAAGGTTAACATTAATAGAGTATATAATTAGCATGTGCTATATCTCTTTTGATAAAAGTAGTCTTTCTCATAAATTAAAGTTTGAAAATATCTGTACAAATATACAATATTTATTAAAGAAAAAGTTTACTAAACTGACATGTTCAGGAGAATTTCATATGGGACAATACTTATTTGTTTATATAAAGATGTTCATCTTATAAATGTTTCTTTGATTTAAGATCTACAAAATATTTCATATAAGAATTGTTTAATAGTTTGATTAATAGTAATCATTAGAGATAACATAAATAAGATTTGGCACTATAAATTAATCAAGAAAAATGTTCAATTATTTTCAATTAGTATTAATTTGATAAATCTTTAGCCAAAGTAGAATGAGATGGAAAATATTTTTCAAATAGCATTAAAAGATTATATTATTAACGCTAGAGAATTAGTATAATTGGACTAAAATAAAGTAGATATTATATTGAAATATTGTATGATAGAAGAATTGAATTATATATAAAAAATCATACATAGAAAGATTAGTTAAAATATCTTTGACATTTCAAATATTTGGTGATTATGATGCATTAGTAGACATTAATGTTAATTTATAGATATAAATTGTTAGATGAGAGTAAAAGATAAATTCACTTCCTTTAATTTCAATTTATGTTCATTGTCAATATATTCAAGAATTTAAAGGGTTATATGCATAGAACAAGTGCAGAAAGAAAATATAATTTAATCAAGTTAGACTTGATAATAAAGTTAAAAAATATTAGGGACAAATATAAAATATTTGATAAATAAAGATCAATATTAACTATTTAATCTTATTGAAAACTATTTAATATTTAATTAGAGTTAATTGTAAATCTAATTAATATAGATTATAAAAATTATAATTATAATTATAATTCAATTCAATTAATAAGACGTAGATTCTATAAGAGTTAGTACCTTTGGCATACTCCTCTTGCACTACTTGTTATCTCAACTTATAAGTATGGATATTATTAAAGGTTTGATATTTATATGAGAATATCGTGGTTTATCGTTAACCTATTTTAGAAATTAATTTTGGGATAGGGATGTAAAAAATAAATTTAAGCTTCGTAATCAGTTACAGTTTGTGATTTATGATTTATTATATTTATTAATTAGGTCATGTTATAGAATTAAAATGATTTTGGGTGATGGGAGATCATGAAAATTTTTTATTTTCTTTTGTACATGCGATGGGATTGGGCTTAAATCTAGGGATGATATTGTATAAGATGGAATTACGCCTAATACCAAAGCCCAATTAAGTATCATCATTATCATCACATTGAACTTTTGAAGTTTTGCACTGTAGAATCTGGGAAAGTCTGATAATATGCAGCCTTATTCTTATACAATAGGGAGGTTGTTTTCAGTAGACCAACATGCAGATTTGAAAATAAAATAATATTGCAGGTTAAAGAGTAAATAAGTAAAATTGTCATATTAAAAAATATAAATAAAATTTTAATAAATACATAAATAAATAATAAATAAAAATATATAATATAAAAAATAAAATATAACTCAACCTTTAAAAATAAAATATATTTTAAAATATAACTAAATATATCTGTAGAAAAGTGCCAATTAAGTTTTAGATTGAAATAAAAAGCTCGAACCTCAATTAGGCTTCGAGCTATGTTTAGAGTTGAAACTTTTTTTGAACTTTCAAAGTAAAATTGTTAGGTTTTGGCCTTTTGTCACCTCAACTTAGGTAGCTAATGTAGTTTCTTAATTAAGTTGACACCCTATTTAGCTACGAGGATAATATATCAGGAGTGTGGATTAAACTTAAACTAGGCCAAGAATAACGGCTATTTGGATATTGGGTTAACATAACTTAGGAATAATATACTCTAAAATAGATTAAGGCTTTCTTAATTAAAAATACCTATGTTAAATTGAATTTAAAACGTAATTTTTTTTAAAACAAATAAATTATTTCTCTTAATCATTAACAATTAAAATATAGGGTTAAATTCATAGGACTCTTTGAGGTTTGACAAATTATCACATTCATACCTCATTTTTACAAATTTTCAAGTACGACCTATTTGTTTTAGTTAATATATCATCTCTTCCCATTGTCAAGTTGTCATTAAAACCCTATTTATATACACAAAAATAATGTTGTTTTGAAGTTTGAGAGTCTAAATAATTTTACCTAATTAAGGATTAAATTCAGTGGACCCCCTTTTATCATTCCACTCGTCAATTTTAAAAAACTATCAATAACCTCATATCATTTTTAAAAACGACTTCGTTTCTATGTGTATAAATAGGGTTCTTAATGGCAACTTAATGGCAGGGGGATGAAAGAAATTTTTTCTTTTTTTGGGTACAGGGGATGAAAGAAAAATTAACTGAACACAATGGAGGTATTTTATAGTGTTTTAAAATGAGAAATTAATGTTATAGTTTTTCAAACCCTAGGGGTCCTAAGAAATTAACCCTAAAATATATTCCTAATTGCAATTTAGGAAATTATTTTTGGAATTAAAATTGATTCATATTTTAATTTTATTAAAATTAATAATTAGTTATAATTTTTTAAAATAAGAAAATGTGTTTTCTTAATTTGTATAGGAAAGATGTTTCCTAATTTAAAGTTGATTATTTCAATTTGATTGAAACTTACTAATTTAAATTTTTTATTATTTCTATACAGGTTCATTAGTCTATTTATTTTATAAATTGTTTGGTTATTAATCTAAATAATATATTTCTTAATTGACTAGCCAAGGTATTTTGTTAATTAAATTTAAAATAATTTCTTTTATTAACTAAGAAAACTAATTTACTTTATTTTATTAGAAAATAACATTTAATTAATTAAAGAAGAAGCTTTCTTATTAAGAAGAAATTAAGCTATGATTCATAATACAAAGGACTTTCTTAGTTAAATTTAAAATAACTTTTTATTTAATTTTGAAAGTAATTTCCTTTTAATATTATAATATATTTTTAATAAAAAATTTATTGTTAATTCTATTAGAAAACTATTTTTCTAGTTATATTAAATGTCTTCAACAAAGTGACATTGGCTCCTCCTAGTAATAAGCTCCCTCCCCCTCCCTCTCAACCCTCTTTTTTCTTCTAATGTTTCCTTGACTCCAATCTCTCCCTTTAGTGCTCCTCCGCTATCCTTGGCGTCCTCTTCAAGCTACTTCTCCCTTCCTTTTGGCGAATTTGCTTCTCCCCAAGCTCCCTTTAATGTAGACTTCTCACTGTAATCTCTCATCTAAGTAACTCCCTCCTAGGATCCTAAGGTAGTGGTACCTCCCTCTTCTTCTCTTGAACCTTAGATTGAGGTGGTTAAGATCAATAATTAATGGGGGAAACTATCTTACTTTGCTAGTTCTAAAGTTGATGGTATTATCTTACTACCTTTACAAGTTTTGCAAGTTGGTGTTATTTGCTAGTCAATCTCTTTAGTTGGATTTTTCTTAAACAAAAGATCATCTTTTCCTCGAATGCAACTTTAGTCTATGACTAAATGGAGCAAGTTAGGGTTGGAGAAAACTTTGCTCACTAAAGAGGATACTTCCATCTTCAAGTTCTCTAATGAAGCAATCTTTTAAGTATCTTAGAGCAAAGACCTTGGCAAGTAGCAAGTAAGCCTTTATTACTAAAAAAATGGAAGCTTAAGATGATTTTATAAAAATAAGGTTGATTAAGTCCTTATATGGGTCAATTTTAACAATATTCTATAGGAAAATTAGAAAGTTTTTGGATTGAGCTATATGGCCAGTTCTTTAAGAAGGGCATCATACTATGATTCTCAAATAGTAAAGCTGGAAAGAATTGGTTATGCCAGAGTCTATATAATGCTGGGTATGGATGACAAGCTTCCTGACACATTTACAAGGAAGAGATCTCAAAGATGGGTGATCTAGTCAACTCTGAAATTCAATTTTCTTGCACTTAAAAACCATCCAAAGATTATCTTAAACAATTGAGGCCCACTAGTAAAATTTTTAGAATTGGGACTATTACAAATTAATGGAGATATATGAGAAGAAACTATCTTAGTTTGAATGAGAACAATTTAAAACAAGTTTAGGAAGCTCTTATTGAGGAGCACTCAGCTGGCATAGTAATTTCCAAGCAATTAGAGATGGAATATGAGGTTGGCAAGGATTCATTACCTTTACCTTAGAGACATAATTCAAAGCTATCTTTTGGAGATTTGGAAATTAAAAAAAAATGAGTGTTGAATTACTAGATCATAATTATGCACCTTATATCTTACTTATTAATAATAAGGTAAGGCTAAGTGCAATTTCTATATTAGATCAAACACCTCAGGAGGAATCACTTCTTAATCCTTCTCATTAGAGGTTTGAGGCTTCTCATGTAGAAGATGGTTTCATAAAGATCTTAAATTCTTCTACCAAAACCGAAGCTTGGAAAGAAGCCTAACAAAAGGAAAAATCATTTGAGGAATTCCTTAACTTCTTTATTAACTTCTCTAGCCTAATGTCAATATTAATCTAGAATATAGGAGGACTTAATAGTCCTAAAAAACAACATGCTATCAAGGATATTATACTGGAGAAGAAGCCTATTCTGATGGGCATTTTCAAAAACTTAAATAAAGTAACACAACCTTAAAGAAATCTTGAGTTTTTTGGGTAGAAATTTTCGCTGTGCCTCTAACTACACTCATTAATATAATGGGAGAATAGTGATGGCCTTTAATCTAGCTTTTATTCAGGTGTCCAGTTTAATTATATCTAACCAACTAATTAATTTAACTTGTTCCTTGAGTTGGTCCTCTACTACGTTCCACATTTCTATAATTTATATAGCAAATATGGCTTTCTAAAAAGCACAACTATAGAGTGATTTGAGGATGATTCGTGTTGGTACTCAAAATCTTTAACTAACGATAAAGGATATGATTTATATCTTACATTCACATACGACTGAAGGAAGGGGATTACTCTAAAGGCATCTAAAGAGTAAACTCAACTTTGTAATCAACTTATTAGGAGTTCTAAATTTAAATTTTATAAGAAAGTTGTTCTTGTGGAGTAATAAGTAATATGGTGATTGGTTTATAAAAAAAAAAAGTCGATAAAGGCCTTATGAATCAAACATGGTTAAAAGATTTCCCAATTAGCTTTACTCATTGTGTTCCTCCCCCTCTGACTGTTCCACTAATGAGGTCCTCCATTTTTTAATTCTTACCTTTATTAAAGTACAAGTTTAATAATTATTTAATCAAGGTTGATGGATTTAAAAGTGATGTGTTGTCTAGTATGCAAAAGGATGTGATGGGTTGCAAAGCCTATTAGCTTATAATGAAGCTAAAAGTTATCAGGGAGGATCTTAAGGCTCTCAATATAAGCCTATATCTAAATATTGAGGTTCAATTCATGGTTGGTAAGGAATCCCTCATATTCTTCTAGAACGAATGTTATAAGAATCCCTCCTACTCAATTTTGAGAAATTAAGAGCTTAAGTCTTGAATAGCTATGCTAATTTTTTAAACACCTATAATTCTCTCCTAAAATAAAAAAGTAGGATTCCTTGGCTTCATGATGGTAATAACAACACTAATTCTTCCATAATTCTCCCTTATCTTGTAGAAAGAGCAATATGATTAGTTCACTTATAAATGAAGCTAGAAATGTTAGTTATGAAGAGCTCTCCTTATGAATCTTTTATTCTGAATCTAAAAGATATCATTTGCTCTAACTTAGATCAAGCTATATCATACTACCTTAGCAGGCCACTCACTTTTTTAGATATTGAAGTTGCTCTCTCTAGTGTCAATCCACATAAGTCCCTTGATCCTGATGGCTTTAATGCCTTATTTTCCCATTAAAAACATGTTCTTTAACATAAGATTTGGTAGTAGAAACAATGTTGACTTCTTTAAGAACAAGAAAATGCTCAAAGAGACTAGTAAAAACATATATTTGTCTTATTTTAAAGTAGAGAAACCTTAACTTCCTATATGATTTCAAGTTTATATAATGTTAAAATATTGTCTACAAGGTCATTTCTAAATTGTTTGTCTCAGAGATAAAAATTTTCTTCGAAGCCCCCATAAACTCATGTTAAGGTTCTTTTATTCAAAAGAGAAATATTGGAGATAACATTCTCTTTTCCTAAAAATTTGTCAAGGATTATAATGTTAAGCTTCTATTGAGAGTTTCTTTTTGAGGATTGGCTTCTTTAAAGCTTTTGATAATAGTCTCTATGACTTTTAATTTCAAAAACTCTTCATTGATCGGAACTATGCTTGCATCTCTTTTACTTCCCTTAGTATCAAATTAATGGTGAACCCATGTTGTTATTTAATGCAAATAAAGGCATTAGAAAAGAAGGGGATCCTTTATCCACATATATATTCTCCCTTACCATAGAAGTTCATAACATTAAGGTAAATGACTCTTTCAAGTTTCATTATAAATGCAAAACGACTTAAAATATTCAATTTGGATTTCATGAATGATTTACTGTTATTTTGTGGAGCTAATCCCTTTTCTCTTTAACTACTTATAAGTTCACTTTCCTTATTCTCCAAAAATGTTTAGATTTAGAATTAATAAAAATAAGAGCATCCTTTATATTATAATTGGTGTACATAATTCTTCCGACCTTAGTGAGATTTCTAACATTGATATTTATTTAGTATGCTCCTTTCAAGTATCTAGGAATAACAATCCCTATTAAGAAACTTGTATTTATAAATTACATTCATTTGTTGGAATCCACTAAAAATAGAGTTTCTGGATAATAGAATAGCTCCTTTTCTTTACAGGCATATTGTAACTTATTGCCTCGGTCTTATATAACATCCACATTCATTGGAGCTCACACTTAGTTCTCCCTAAAAGGATTATTAAGGAAGTTGAGAAAACATAAAGAATCTTTTATGGATGGGTGATGTGAGCAATTCCTACGGTTATAAAGTAAAATGGTTTAACCCTTATTGTCCTAAGCAAGAGAGGGATATTGGCAATGTTCTTAAAGTGATGAATCAAGTGATGACGTTTGGTCCTTTGTAGTTAACCTTGATTAATGATTCGGCAGTAATTCTTGAGCACTGTTGATATACTCCTTCCAGACAATTGAGATTGAATTGATTGATTAAATCCCAATGAAAAGTATGTTGAGGTGGTTCATCAATGGGAGCGTACGTCCCGTTGCTTATTCCAATATGAAGGAATGCAATTCTGGATACTTTGATTTTTGCATATTTGATTGTTTCTGTTTCCTTAAAAATTTGCTACCAAAACTCGAGTTGAAGGTAGGCCGGAACCAAATTACTTAAATCCACCACACATCTGCTGAGACGACCCAGTTCGTTGTGATGGGAATCAAACACGCGACGTGGGGCTAAGGCTCAGGCCTATACCTAAGCTTTGATACCACTTTGCTACCCAAAACTCTAGTTGAATGTAGGGCGGAACCAAATTACTTAAATCAGGTTATAGAGGGTTCGAAGTACACTAACTACTAGCTATAACCTTAAGTTCAAGTAGTATCAAAACTCCAGGTATAGGCCTGGTGCAGCCTCACATCTCGTGTTTGAGTCCCAGCATAATCACTGGTTCCGATTAAGCATATGAAAGATAACGCGCCGAAGAATGGTTGTTATAGACGGTTCGAAGTACTCTAACTACTAGCTATAGCTTTTAGTTCAAGTGACAGTATTTATTTAACCAAATTACATATTCTATCTGAGTTCCCTACAGGATTTGTCCAGGCAGTCAAAAATTATCAGGATAGATTTGCTAAGGAATGTGAAATATTCATCAAGTTATTCAATAGTTACCTTATTTTTAAGGAAACAGAAACAATCAAGGACACAAAAATCAAAGTATCCAGAATTACATTCCTTCATATTGGAATAAGCAACAGGATGTACCCTCCTATTAATGAACCACCTCAACATATTTTTCATTGGGATTTAATCAATCAACTCAATCTCAATTGTCTGGAAGGAGTATATCAACAGTGCTTAAGAATTACTGCAAAATCATTAATCAAAGTTAACTACAAAGGACCAAACATCATCATGATCTCCACATATAAAGCACCAATATCAACAGAAGCTCTTCAGATTATTAAACAATTTGAACAACCCTTTTCAACTGTCCAAGGTATTTTTCTAGATCTATCAGACCGATGGAAATAGGTCATTTGTCAAAAACTCATTAACCATTCTCAGCACAAATGTAATTATTGTCCTTCCTCATCAACCAATGACAAAGATGACAGTGGATCCATTGATGCAATAATAGAGGAATAAAAGAAATAGACAAAAGCATATAGGGCCTATCCGCCAAAATTATTTGGCCTTGGAGGCCACTAATATGTCTATTATGCTTTTACTCTTTACTTTACTTTACTTTTGTAGATTCCTCATTTTTTTCTCTTTTCCTTTATCGGCCACTTGTTTTGGCCTTCTTCTCTTTTTAGCTCTATATAATGTAAGGACCTCTACCTCAGTTACTATGAAATAAAAGCTCTTTGAATTCCTACCTTTTGCTCTCTCCTAAATTAAGCCTCAGTCTTGGTGTTCAAAAGGAAAATAACAAAACAGGTATGATTTCACTTATATTTTTGTTTCATCAATCATTATATATGTTTCTTTATTTAATACTTATTTTTTGTCAAACTCGAAGCATTTCAATCTTCTTTTATTCTATTTTATTCTTAACACTATACATCTTCTTCTATCTTTATCTTTCTAAACACTTACTTATTTTGTAGATTTATCAATATGACATCATTCCCTTATGCATCTAATTCTATATTTCTGCAACATTCCAAACCCTCCTATAATTCAATTGGAAAGGTGTTATAAAAACATTCAAGAATATCAAACCATCTCAGCACACGAGGAAGCTGAACTTTATTTGCCCATTCTAATAATAATTTTTCTAGGGCTATTCCAAAAGTTAGGGGTTATTAAGCTAATGTTCATCTATGTGCAATTGATGGGTCGTATATAAAGTAATGTTTTGGTTCGTTCTGAGTTTGCTTCTCATTATTTGTTGGGTTAATTTTTTTGCATATTTTGTAAAGCTTCTAGGTTTTATTAATGTATTTAATTTCAAAACAATTAAAAGAGTTTTTCTAAATTATAATAAGGAAGAAGAGTATTCTTTAAAAAATTCAATTGATTTGTTAAAAGAAATATTAAAAGTTAGATATTAGTTTTCAATTGAATTTGAAAACTAATTTCATTAAAAGAAATATTAAAAGAGTTTTTCAAATTAAATTAAAATTTCATTTAAAATAAGAATTTAATTTATTCAGAAATCAATAGTTCATATTTATTTTATTTTTAAAGAGTCAAAATATTATTTTAAATTATAAATATTATATTAATATTTAGAATCAAACAGGGCTTTAGGTTATATGATTGACAAAACCATTAAAAAATTAAATATCATAATAAAATATTAAGTATAAGTGTAGAACAAGATTGTTACCTTCTATTTTTATAAAAATAAATTACAGCTTTATGTATTGTTAGGTTTATTGAAATCAAGTTTGCTTTAATATGAATTCTTTTCTTATATATAATGGGTCAAATTTGCATTTTGTGTGATTTGGATAAATAAAATTATGATAATATGAATAAGAATAATATATAAGATGTATTTTGACAAAGAGTTATGATATAATGAATCTATGTCATAAGATATAATTGATAAAGTATTTATCAACCTAATTTAAACTTGGTTAGTGTGTTGAGCAAATTTAAGAGCAATTAAATTTAATAGGACCTTATCTCACTAGAGAGATTAAAGTATTTTTTTTTTCAAATAATGGTGAGGGATTATTGTTTTAAATAAAATAGTAGTTGTCATCAAATGTATGTTAAAGCTCTACCCTTATTTGGTTGTGATGATATATAACTAATTACTTACTTTTGTTACATTTATAATGTTACTTTTGTTACATTTATAATGTTATGAGTAATAAATTACCTTTGTTTGGCTTTTTTTCAAGTTACATTTCATTAAAGGGATATAAACCTATCCATAAGTATATGTACATATTGACTAAAAGGCATAAATTACGACTAGACCATGGTTAAATACTAATTAATTAATAAACCCAAGGTATGTACTTCTAAACCAATTGGTGCAAATATACTTACTAACTTTATCTTCACACAATACATTCCCCTTTATTATACTACTGAGGCACAATAAGTTCTTTTATAGTGTTTTTTACTATTTACAGGGTGTTTTACAAGTCCTAACCTTCCTTTAATTTGCATGTAGGTCTTTAGCTAACTAACTCCAAAAAAATGGTTGGGCTAATCCTCGAGACCCAAGGAGTCTATAAGATCAGTACACCTTCGTAGACCCTCTATATTAGATTGTTTATTATAGTTGATGCTAAGTATTAGTGATCCAAATTTCTTGAGCATATATTAGTTTGAGAATTGTTCTTAAAGATATAAAGAAAAAGATGTATATCCATTATATAATCAGGCTATTAATCCATATTGATCATCTTAGTGACAAAATTTAAGAAATATATCAATATCATATAAATAATAAAAAGGTTAATTATAAAAAAGAATCCCAAACTATGCTTAATTTTTCAATTATAGCCCAGACTTCAAAAAGAGGTAATAAAATGCTCAAACTTTCAATTTTATTCAATTCTAGCTTGACGTTAACGTTTTAGTTTTTTCCTTCATTTTCATTTTGTTCTCTCGATGCCCTCACCCTTTGATTTTCATATTACGTGGCCCTGACACCCTCACACTGAGGGCATTGGGAAAATGAATTGAGAATAAAGAGCTTGCTGGTGTAGTATACTGCAATACGAGAGGAGTTTGGGGCAACGAAAGAACAAGCAGAAAATAAAAGGTTGAGGGTGTCGGGAAAACAAATAGATAACGAAGGGCTGAGGTTGTGTAAAATAATTTAGGGATTCAATTTTTAATAACTTCGTTTTATTAATCTTTATTTGTTGGGTTAATTTTGCCTGACATGTATTAATAGTTAAGATTTTTAAAACATGTGGCAACCTACGTCGGCAAACTTAACGTAAACATTAATGTAGACCAGAATTGAAAGTTTGAGCATTTTATTTTCACTTTTTGAAGTTCGGGCTAGAATTGGAAAATTTTGAAAGTTTAAGCATTTTGTTGCTGCTTTTTGAAGTTCAGGCTATAAATGCAAAATTGAGCAAAGTTTGGGATTCCTTTTTGTAATTAACCCAATAATAAAATGTAATGACATTATATAATTGAATAATATCTCATAAATTTTAAAGACAACACCTAAGATGGAGGTCAACATTGTTGGATCGGAAAAAGAAAAGCATGCTATTTCAAAACTTTTTAGAAATCGTATTTACTGCGGTCCAATCTATACATGATATGGTATAAGGATAATAATAAACATAAACAAGATGAAGAGTATTACCAACTCCTTTGCTACATCCTTAATTCCTAGCTGCGCTATTCTCTCCTTCTTCTTGTATCCAAAGCCTTTGCTTTTGAATCTTTTCCTTTATCAATCTATCTTCTCTTGTTATTATATTCTCAACCAATTTGATTTACCTCTTGTTCTCTTAGGACAAGTTGGTTAACAAAATCCTTTGGTGGGAAAGGAGAAGAAACACTTTGGAGTAGTATTGTTTTAGAAGAAAGAAGGAAACAATGAGACACTTCTCATGCAATTTTTGATTTTTTCATGCAAGATGAGAG
>JANSVA010000001.1:23006731-23023164 GCA_025504915.1 Erythroxylum reticulatum
TTCTTTTTTGGTGGTTCGTTATTTAGGTATCAATCTCATAAGTGGACTGTTTATGTCCGAGGAGCAACAAATGAGGACCTTGGTGTGGTAATTAAACGAGCTGTTTTCCAGCTTCATTCCAGCTTCAACAATCCTACAAGGGTTATTGAATCACCTCCATTTGAATTATCAGAGGCAGGATGGGGTGAATTTGAGATTGCTATCACACTATTTTTCCATAATGATGTCTGTGATAAGCCCTTGAACTTGTAAGTTCCCTTCTCTATCAACATGTTATTCCATAGGTTACTTTTGGATATATTGCTTGACATGCTTAGTTTGTAATCAGTTTTTTGCTCCCTTAACCTCCCTTTGGGGTTTGGAGCAAGCATTTTTTATGATAATCAGTCTACGTTAAATATCATTAATCTGTATTCATTGTGAACACTAAATACACAGTTGCAATTTGTCGTTGAGTATTGATAGATTACTCCATAATCAGTAATTGCCACCATCAATGTTACCAAAGCTGCTAAACTAGCATTGTGTGGCTTGAGTTTGTGTCTGACTTTTGAAAAATTAAATTTATAATAGATTGAGATAGTTTAAGTGGGTGACTAGTAAACATGAAGAGGCAAGTGTGGTAAATTGAATGACCTGTTTTGTGCTTTCAAAACTGACATAGGTTGAAGTGTTATAGAATTGAAAATGAACAGACATCAGAACTATTTATTGATGATGTGAATAATTTATAGGTATCACCATTTAAAGTTGTACCCAGAGGATGAATCCGGCCCTATGTCAACTAAGAAGCCTGTTGTTGTGGAATCATATGATGAGATCGTATTTCCTGAGCCTTCAGAAGGTTTCTTAGTTCGAGTGCAGAGTCACCCTGCAGTTACCTTGCCTAGATTACCTGCTGGTTTTACTTTACCACCCCCTAGTATGTTGTCATTGCTCTATTTCTCCAAGCTTTATTCTTATTATTGCTTTCAGATAAATTCAAAAAGCTTTTATTGCCTTGCAGTTCCTGTTGAGGATGCAAGTAAAAGAAAAAGAGGTGACACCAAGGATCATCAGCTAAGTCAGTGGTTCATGAATTTCTCTGAAGCAGATGAGCTATTGCAGCTTGCAGCAGCTCGTCAGCAGGTATGGAAGAATCCTGGTGGTCACATAGTTCTAGGGTTCATACCATCTAGGCCTATCTAATTTAGTTCATACTAAGATAAAGAAAACCAAAACCAACCAAGAAAGAGCACCAAAAAAAAAAAAAAGCACCAATTCTCATGGATATTGAATTTAGAAGTCTTCACTTGAATCTTGATGGAAATCCCTTCTTGCTTTTTTCTTGTCTCAGTATGCTCTAATTTGTGTCTCAGATGATTTGTAGCCATCTAATCACTCTTCTACTTTAGGCACATGGCTATGTGTTACCTAATTCTTACACCTTGTTAACTTTAGTCCTTTCGTGATATATTAAATTCAGCACTGCTTTCATCTGGATTGGTGATGTGTTTTCTGAGTTCTGTAAAGCTGTGATAGATGGTGGTAAGCTATTTGTTGATGTGGTCATTGTTTGCAGACCTCACATTTTTGTTGTAAAAGCTTTTCCAAAGATCTTTCTTTTCTTATCCAAGTGATATAAAAACATTGATTTATTTTCTGCCTAATTATTTTAACATTAGTTAAGAGAACAGAACCTGTACATGAATTGCTGGCTGGGATGAGGAAAAGACCGTGCTTTTTCATTCTTGTAAAATTTAACTATTTCAGAGAACAGAGACTTGTTTAAATGCTGTTTGGACAGAAACTTGTTTAAATGCTGCTTGGCGCATAATTGAAGTTGTACCATATAGTATGTGTTCTATGGGTGCCCTGTCAATCGTGATTTCTAACTATTTCTTCAAAGTTGCAATATGGTCTCCAACTGTGGATAACGATATTTTGTATATATAATTTCTTTCTAACAATGCTCAATAGATTACTATAAGTCGTATTTCAGAAAACTTGAGTTTACTACTTGTGATCCTTTTTCTTTTAGTGTTGCTTTCTCTCACCCGAACTCTTCATTTGATCTGCTGAGCTATAGTGTTTTCATAATCAATTATGTTGCCGACACAAAATGTACTTTTGATTACGATGATGTAGGTTTGGCAGAAAATACAAATTGTTGAATTTGTTAACTCTATGGACACTGTCATTACATCTAAAGTTAGTCGGTAGCCAAATATGTCCGTGTCGTGTCCCGTGTTCGTGTTCGTGTCTGTGTCTAATGTCAAAGTTTCCACCACCCTCTGTTTTAGTTTTCTTCACCACTTATTTCCATAGTGGTTTTTCTGGATTTTCTTGTTCAGCACCACTACTAGAAGCCATGGAAAAAGGAGAACAGTGGACTGAAATACCTAATTAAAATACGAAATTGTATTAACAAACAAGTAAACAATATCAAGAAATAATAAAATGTTTTAGGTCGATGGAGAAAACAAAACGGGAAAAAGATTATAGCCTATAGCAGTCCAACCATGAAATCATCAATATTGCATTGCAAAACAAAAACTAAACACTTGACAAAAAGATTAGGCAATATTAAACTCAATTTCTTTACAGAGTGCATGTCCAAATGATTGATAAGAGTTCAACTACTGCCGTTTTACTTCAGTTTCCAGTAACAGGGACGAAAAAGTAAGATCACCAACTACTTGGTGCAAAAATACAGTACACAACTAAGTATAGCATGAGAATAAATACGATGCTTATGACATAAGTTATTCCTCTCATAGTCGGCGTGACCTAGAACGACTAATGGCATCAAAAGTGGACCCAAAAACTCTTCGACCATTATCATAATTGAAGCTATTGAAAGGTGAACCATATCCATTAAAATAGTGTTTTACACCATGTGGAACTGACAATGAATCAAAGAAGAAATTCCTCAGACATACTGAAGTTAAGAGAACCCAACACACGACTTTAGTCTTGCGTTTCCCATTACACACGATTCTAAAAATCGTGTGTAATGGAAACGACTTTGGATGGGAAAGCCATCCAAAGTCGTTGCCGCACCAGTCACCACAAAGAAGGGATAACGTTAACGAACCTGAATGACTTTATGAAAACAACATTGTATGAAGAACTAGCGCAGACGTGAAGGGGGCAGGAGCAGATGGAAGCTAGCGTCGTATGAAGAAAAGATGGAACCACTGTAGAAGAATTTGAGAAAACAAGAAGGAGATACGTCGGCTGGAAAACCACAAGAAATTTGAGTTGTTCTAAATAAAGAAGACTATCGTGTAACTAAATAAAATTTTTAATAATCATAAAAATGCTACGAGCCATATTAAGACGTGTCCTAGCCATTTTTTACCGTGTCCGAGCTGTGTCTGCGCGTGTCCGAGCCGATGAAAATAAATTTTTTATCATGACACGTATGGACACGTGTTCGACATGTGTCCACTGCGTGTCCGTATCGGACACATGTCGGACACACGGACACAGCTCTATTTTGCCGTGTCCGTGCTTCATAGCATTAGATCGTGCATAGCTGTGTCTTGAGAAAATGGTCCTAATCAAGCCTTCAAGTTGCTGATCAAAAGAAAGTGAAATCCACAGGAATCATGTTAGTCTCACTTGTCTTGGTCACCTTTCAACTCTTTTAATTATCAAAAGGCCCCCAAGGGATATTTGTTGCCCACTGCAACACATGGTTTCACTTTCATTACCAATCGTAACATCTTTTTGACGACACTTAGATGGACTTTGTTCCACTAGAATTGGAAACTTTCCAGGAATTATATCTTATGATTAACAATTTGAAAAGGTGAAAAGGATTAAGAAAAAACAGAGAATCTGGTTTTCACTGAATCTTAGAGTAGAGGCATGAGTCAATTATGAATTCAGAAACACTTGACGTTGCTAATGTAAAGTTCTGCAATGAATGAGATCAATCATGAATTACAAGATCAATTTTAAGATAATTGAAGATGCTCATAATTATGTTTTCAAAATTTTTTAAATCTTGAGGTGATTTGCTCTGTAACTCTCCCAACAATTGCAAAATCAAAGCTGGAAGACGAAAAGTAACAGAGTTGTATTTCAGATTAGAAAGTTATTTTTTTTTATTGCATAAAAAGGTTCTATACAAAGGATGAAGTCTAATATATTTCAAAAATCATAAATAAAAGATATGAAAACGCATATCCATCTGTACCTCGTGTTACATAATACCTCTACATGTCTGATTACAAGGCCAGCAGTAAAGGATCTTTTATTGTTAAAGAAGTACCACTTATCCTAAGTTCTTTATTTTTGGCTTTTTTAAGTTTCTTAATTATTATATGTTTGTACATTAAGGACAATATACAACTCAAGTATGGAGAGAAAATTAATTATTTATATGCATATTTTTTATACTTATCAAGTTTATATCATTAGCTTAATAAGGACCGAATATGGGAATCATCTGAACTTTGAAAGAATAATAATGATTTAGATAATTCATTATAAATTTGGATGTTTTGTGATTTAATTTGTTTAGAAAATAGTGATAAGTATTGATGATTAAGTTGATTTTATTTTGATTAATTTTAATAATGGGTAATTGAATTGCACTATGATACTTTTATATGTTTTGGACAAATAATTTAGGAGTGAATTCTTTCTAATCATTTTTAGTATCCACTAAAAATAAAAAGAAAAAATGTGTGAATAAATTAACGTAAAATAAATTCTACAATGGCTTCAGACAAAGTAAATATTAAAGAGTGGTGTTTCTTGTTATTTAAAACGGTGACCTAATTGATTAACTAGGAATATTTATAACAAGGTAATTGCTTTTGCATCAAAAAGTTAGGTGACTTTTCAAACAAGCCTCTAAATGCTTTTGTATGAATTTAAAGTTAATGCTTTGCTTTTGTATCAATAAGGATCATGAAATTATTTGATAAGTTAAAGCATCTTTAATATATATGTTGACTTCATCCATTAAGTTAAGTTTTATGAATTAAGTTAAAGTTTTAAAGAATGTGGAGTTAAATGGAATTGATTTATTAATTGATTAAAGTAGCTAAATGCCTAGCAAATTGATGAACTTTTCGATTGAATAAATAATAGAGTCTTGATTGATAGGATTATTTGTCAAATTCTTTATTGAATTTATCACCTATTTAAATTAAGAGTGATGAAAATGATTTGCTTAAGGGCCAACAAATATTTAAGTGTAGAAAAATTTGATAGGTGTTAATTAGACTATATTTTTAACATAATTTTGGGAGTGTTTTACATATATTTGGATGGTTTGTATAGGATTTGGTACTCAATTTGGCTTATATTTTATTTTTCATGTCTTGTTGTAGGTCCTCAATGAAGAAGGGATGAATGCGGGTAAATTAGAGTCAAGTTTGAGTAAGTTTTGACATAACTCTAGAGAAAGGATTCAGAATATGGTCCAGAATCTGACACGATATTCAATCTATATTATAGCTAAGCAACACAAGTCTAGCATGGATTTATGTTAGAAACCTATATTTACAGTAAATTTTACAAAAAATCCAAAGTTTTCTATAAGGGAGCAACACGAGTCTAACATAGATTCATGTTGGACTCGTGATGGTTACAGTGTTCTAAATTTCAAAGACTTTACAAGATAATACAAATATAGTCAACAAGGGGTCGTAATTAGAGAGCTAAATTAGAGAATCTTTAGAAAAGAAAAAGGAACTTTAGAGAGAAAAGAAGGGATTGCTATCAAGATTTAAGTGAAGAACTTTAAATTTTCAAGATCCAACGAAATCAGTTCTTTAGTTCTGTGTTCTTTCTTGATTGTTGTTATTTTTTATCTTAATAAGAACCAAATTAGGATAGATCTATATAAGATGAACCCTAAAACTACTTATTATTTATTTTAATAAAAGAGCTAAGTTTCCTTACGAATTATTCGTGATTACTTCTTATATTGAATTAAAATTTTCTAGCATTTTAATTAATTTTTAAATTTCATATATAGGGATTGAGAAATCATAAATATGAATAGATCATAGTTTGAATAATAAGATGGAATCCTAGAAATAAGATCACATAAATTTTTTTGATTTAGAGTCAAATCTAACAATGGAATGTATAAAACAAGTTAACGTGTTATTAAAGTTTTTGACTAGAAAGAGATTTTAAACCAATCAATTTAAGAATAGAAGCTGTATTTTTTTTAAAAAAAATGGGTACAAATTTAAAATTTCTACCGATATAATTAACTAGATTTAATAGTTAAGTTAAGATAAGTTTAAGTATAAAAAGGTTTTAAGGATATTCTACATTTGGATCTTGTTTATCAATTGATTGCTTTATTCTTATTTATTACCTTGATTTGTTATTTTATATTAGTAGTTTTACTTCCTTTCTTTTAAATCAATCGTTTTTCTTATTATACTAGATAACATAAAATAGTTATTACTATTACACTTTTTCTTTAAGAGAACAATACTTGTATTCATTATACTATATTATAAGAACAATAGTGAAGTTGCTTAGTTGATCTTTATTATATTTTGGAAAGAATACATCAGCAACTTTGGTAGAATTTATGAAATTACTCACTCTAACAATCTTAGCTTTGAAATTCCAATTAATTGGAAAAAAATTCTCTTCATATAAACTCTGATCTTTTCATCACTTTTAGAGTTAATTTTCAAACATTCATCAGTATAAAATTTCACAACATATCATTTTTGAATTAATTGACCAATAGTTCATAGATTTTAATCAAGTTCAAGAATTAAAAGTGCACAAGTTATTAACTTAATAATTGTTAAAGTGTTTATAATAACATATTCTTTTCCTTTCACCTCTAAGAGAGAACCACCACCTATTCTCACTTTGCTATGAAGTTCTTGTTTAAGACTTTGAAAAGAGACTCATTGTATGCCGTATGCCGTGTACAACTAGAATCTATATAATACTTACTAGTGCAAGCATATAAGGAAAAAGCAGTAAAAAGTGTTTTAAATTTCTAAGGTTTTATAAGATAAAATAGATATAGTTAGTAAGGGAGCAATAATTAGAAAGCTATCTTAAAGTAACTTAAGACAAGAAAGGAATAACTTTGGAGAGAAAAGAAAGGATTTCCACCAAGATTTAAGTGAAGAAAATTAATATCTCAAGATCCATGAGAATGAGTTCTTTTGTTTAATATTCTTTTTTGATTATTTTTAGTTTTCTTTATCTTAATAAGAACTAAATTGGGATAGATCTGTGTTGGATAAACCTTAAAATTATTTGTTTATATTGAATTTTATTTTAATGAAAGACCTAAGTTTCTTTATGAATTATCTATGATTACTTGTTATGTTGAATTAAAATTGGTAGCATTTGGATTCAATTTCAAATTTCATATATTGGGATTGAGAAATAATATATATGAATAAATTATGGAATGGATAATAAGAGTTACATGAAATCTTAAAAATAAGACCATATAAATCTTCTAGTTGAAGTCAATTCTAACAAAGGAATTCATATAACAAATTAATATTTTCTTAAAGTTTTTTATTAGAAACAGATTTCACTAAATCAATTTAAGAATAAGAGCTATATATCTTGAGATACAATATGGTCATAACTTTAAATTTTAGACCAGTTTAAGAAACTAGAGTTAATAATTAAATAAAATTTTGTGATGTTATTGTTGGCACTCAAATGAAATCCTAAATTCCTAAAATAAAACAAAAGTGGTATAGGAAAGTAAGAATTGATCCTAAGAGGAATTCTATTTTTCAATCATTATGAAAGAGATTTTAACAAAATGAGGGTCATAATGATACAAAATTTTATGATAAAAATAAATTAAATTATGTGAATAATAAAAGGAGAATTATTAGTAAAACAAATCTTAGTTTATGGTTGCTTCCATCATTGGAACTATGATTAACTATCTATATAAAAATAATTATTTCATCAATCATATATCTGATGTGATGTTAAATACTTAACTTTCCTTAAGATTAATTAATCAAAAACACATAATTCAACTAACCCTTATTGTTTAATAACCTTAGATATGATCCAAAATTTAATTAAACAATATCTTTTAAAAAAGAAAGACCACCAAAGCAATATAACGTAACATATATGATCACATTTAATCTAGTTGAACGTTTTTCTTAAAAGTCAATAATGTATGATGTATGCTACAAAGAATAAAGGAATTAAACTTTTAAGTATTTAATATTTAATTTAGTAGATGATAATTTCAATCAATGAACTAATTATGCATATTAAAATCAAAAAAAATTATCATAAAAACAAGAACACCAACAGACAATTCAATAAATGAATGAATGAAACAATTACTAATAAGACCACATTATCTCCTAATCTTTAATGTTCCAAAGGATTCAGCTCCCTTCAAACAAGATAAAGAAGATTTAGCCAACAATGGTCATAACTATTACTAACTTCTAATAAAGAAAAGTGACTTTAACATTTACGTAAGAGAGGAAAAGAGAACTTTGTCAAAAGTTGGAATGTGTAGATGGAAAAACTTGGAATTAATTTCCTCCTTCACTTTGATCCTATTTATATTCACTTTAATCCTATGTATTGTTATTTTTTTGGCTCTTATAAATCGTACCTTCTCTGATTGCCACCTAGACCTAGTTAAAATAAGGTTCAAACAACTTTTAAGTTTTTCATACAAATTTGAAAATTTTAAGTTGTAATTTTCATTGAACATGCCTACGCATAATATTCAGAAATATTGTCATAAACTTTATCTTTCTAACTACTCATTATTTTGTGGTGTTTTGACGTGCTTAAGCTTTATATTAGCCAAAGATCATTTGAATATAAAAGATATGATAAAATTTAAGATACAATTAACAATAATAATAACATAACATAATTAATATTTGAAATATGATTCTTTGAAGCTCTTATCAAATTATCCTACAGTTATATTTTGCTTGTCCTCAAGTTAACCATATTAGAAACAAAACAATAACACCAACATGGTTTCATCACGCCATTTCATATGAAATCAAAGAGTGAAAACATTTTAAAATTCAATCCATTTAAGATTGAATTAATAACATACATCACAATTAAGCTTCACAAAGAAATATTAATAATGCTTAACTAAGACAGTATCATTCTAAAGCATGTATGAAGTTTTGATGATTTTCCTCGTGATTAGCATTCATTCCACTCACGTATTTGATGGTTTGGAGTTTCTCTCAAAATCCTCAAATGTAAATACTATGCTATATGATTGCTTTCACACCAAATCTCCACCATATAGAGTCTATACATGCATAAGTCAAAAGGACTTTATTTAAGGTATAATAAGGTTGTAATTTAAATGTAAGAACCAAAAGGTAAAAAGGCTTCAAACCATAGGTATTAGCAAGGCAATTAAACATATATAGTGAAAAAAAATTAAAAAGTTGAACCATGACATTCAGCTTAATTCGAAATGCTAAGCTACTTCATCTAAAGATAAAAGTTTGCAATTAGATTTTCTTATTGATGCCATTCTTTTCTTTTCTTTTTTTGATCTAATTTTTTGAACATATATATATGAATAGACAAAAGAATTTGAACCATAACACAAAGTAGTAGTGACAACATCACATCCCGTACTCTTTAAAAAAAACTTATTTGATACTATATTAACATTATTGAAATTACAAAAGATTTCTGTCTAAAGTCCCTGCCAAAAATTATGGTTAGTTAAGGATGTTTATGGATAATTTGCATTTGTAACATGGTTATAACATAAAAAGAAAATGGTTATGGCTTAAAGGAGCTATCTAGGGATACTGAAATGGGGTGATTTTCTGCAATGTATCTAACCTTATTTTATGGATGTTCACTTGAATAATTTCACTAAATCTAGACTCAAAAAGTCTTAGTTATCTCATTGGATCAATAGGAACAAAGTTAAAACATATTTGAGGCAAAAATTATAGATCTGAAGTTGTTTCTAGAAAATAAGCTCGGGTCTAGGAGTCATACGCTTGTGTCAATAGTGGACACAATTGTGTGCATGATCTTGTAAGCTTTTACAATGATATGGAAAAGAAAAGAAAATATTTTAGACATGACCGTGTAAATGTAGATGACCATGTAAGGTAATTGTATAAGTGTATATGGCCGTATAAGTTGACTGTATAACTCTCTGTAATTGTATATCTCCGTGATGTCAAGTTTTAAAGCTTAAAGATTGGACATAATCATTGTACAAGACAATGTAAGTAACCATATATGTTATAGACCATATCATTTTGAAGATTTAAAGATAAGTTTTAAGAGATAGAAGTCGTATAAGATATAATGACTTAACAAACTTTGTTCGAATATAGTTTTATTAGAATTTGATATCTAGAGTTAGTTCGGAGTAGTTTGGCATAGACATATCAATTCGTACTCAATCCTGGTGTGTGAGGATCATAGTGTTTGGAGAGCTTAAAATTGAGAGAGTTTAAAAGAGAGGGTTTACTATAATTTTCTTGTGAGGAAGTGATTAGTTCAAAATCTTCATCACTTGTATCTTGATATTTTGACATTTGTTGAATTTATTGTTGGTTCTTTCCTTAGTTTTTACCTATAAACTAAAGGGTTTTTCACATTAAATCTTGTGTTTAATTTATCTTTTAGTGATCTTTGTTGTTTGATTAATTTATTATAAATTGAGCAATCTCGAAGATCTTGCCATAATTCTTGATTGAAGCCCCAATAAGTGGTATCAGAGTCATAGATATAAAAAGTAGAATTATATCTATAATGAAGTTGACATTGAACAACTACTTGACATGGAGACCTATATTAGAAGATCTCTTATATTGCAAAGATCTTTGTAACCCAATTGATGTGGACAGAAGTATAAAAGACAATGTCTCAACTAAGCTAGAGAAGATGATGGATAAATAGTAGGAGATGATGAAGCAGAAGACCATGAGAATCATTAGATAATGGATTGATATTAGCATTTTTCAATAATGTATCCTAGGAGACATGTCCTTTCTAGTTGACAAAGAAGTTGGAGGGTCTTTATGAGAGGAAGACAGCTCACAATAAGGCACCCTTGATTAAAATGTTTGCAAACATGAAGTTGAAGGCTAAGAAATCAGTGTTGTAACATCTTAGTGATTTTCATGACATCATTAACAAGTTGACCACTATAAAGATTATTCTCGATGGCGAATTAAAAGTGTTGTTTCTATTAAGTTCTTTATTATATAGTTAGGAAACTTTAGTTATGACTATCAATAACTCCACTTTGGATGTTGTGCTTTTTTAGATGTAATTAAAGAGAGAATATTCAATGAAGAGATTAATAGGAAGGGGCAACATATAGGCTTTGTGGTAGAAAATAAAGGAAGAAGTAATAGTAGAGGTCCTAAAAGGCGAGGTAATTTAAAGAGAAAGTTGAAGTCAATAGATGGCCAAGAGATCAAAATGTGCCATTACTGCACGAAACCTAGACATTTAAAGAAGTTCTGCTACAAGAAGAAGAGAGATAGAAGAAGTAAGACAACCATAAGGATAAAGATGACAACAACACTTAAGCGACATCATCAAGTATAGATAATAAAGTATCGTTGATTTGTGTAGCTTGTGAATGTCTTTACATTGGTCACTCAGACTCAGAGTGACTTGTTGATACAAGGACATCTTATCATTGTGTTCTATGGGAAGATTACTTCACCAAATATAAGAAGTCTAAAGATGAGAAATTAGAGCTCCGCTAGCATTATTAACATATGAGACATTCAATTTCAAATTGACATTGAATGTATGTTAATCTTAAGAGGTGTATGACACATTTTATACTTCCGGCTCAATTTAATGTCTATGAATTTGTTTGAATAAGAGGGATAACAACATATGTTTGAGAATGTTAAGTGGAAGTTGTCTAAAGGAGCATTAATGGTGGCTTATAGTGAGTTGCGTTGCATCTTGTAAAAGACACACTTGAAGGTATGTACTAGAGAATTACATGTTGTTCAAGAAAATAATTCACCAAATTTATAGCTCCAAAGATTTGGACATATTAGCGAAACTGCAAAGACTATGATTTCTCTTAACCTTTATAATCATTCTATGGCTAAAAATTAGCATCAAATGTCTTTTTACAATAAGTCTACAAGGAGGAAGACGAAGTTAGAACTAGTGAACTCCTACATATGTGGTCTCATAGAGTTAGAGTCCTTGAAAGGTAACAAATACTTCATAACATTTATAGAGGATGCTACATGTAAGACTTAAGTCTTTATGTTGAAAACAAAAAGCTAAGTGTTAAACACCTTTCAAAGATTTCATGCTATAGTGGAAAAAGAGATGGAGAGAAAGTTAAAAGTGTCTCCAAACTGACAATACAGGCGAGTATGCCTCCAAAGAGTTTCAAGATTATTGTGTAAGATATGGCATAAGACATAAGAAGACAAAACCTGGTACCCAGAACACATTGTTGGTACTAAGAGGATGAATAAAACCATTATAGAGAAGGTTTAGTGTATGTTCTAAATGTTAAACTTACTGAAGTCCTTTTATGATGAGGCAATCAAAACCGCAGTGTTTATAATCAATAGAACTCCTTCAGTCCCTTTAAATCTTGAAATTCTTGAGAAAGCATGGAAAGGGAAGGATCCAACTTACTCATATCTAAGAGTGTCTTGATGCAAGGTCTTTAAGCATTTGACAAAGGAGCAGAGATCGAAGCCAGTTTTGAAGATTACTCCTTATATGTTTGTTGGATATAATGACGAAGAGTTTGGTTATGGCTCTATAACCTAAAAAAGTAGAAGATTATTAGAAGTAGGGACTTAGTCTTCTATGAACATGATATATCATTAATGAAGATAAGATTACATTTAGCAAGTATTTTGAAAATAAAGATATGACTCATATTCCCACTTCCATTAATAATCATAGGAGTGAAGAAGGTAAACATGATCTTACATAGGATGATAATGATTAAAGGTAACCAAATGGTGAAGATTCATATGTGACATATCTTGTGGATTATGAAGAAGGGTCACGGAGCATTATGAGCAACAGGAGAAGCCTACTTAAATGTTAGATGATATCTAACTTCGAAGTTCAATAAAAGAGAATAAGCCTTTTAGAAGATACCCTACTTTAGAATATCTCTTAGTGACTATTGAGGGGAGTTAGAGAGTTTCCAAAAAGTGTAGTTACTTAAATATAAAGATTCTTGGATTAAAGGAATGTAAAGGGAGATGGACTCATTAAAGAGGAATAAGACCTAGTGAAGCTTCCTGAAAATAAGAAAGTTTTGAACAATAGATGGGTGTTTAAGATTTACAAAAAAAATGGTGACAAACTAGTGAAGCATAAGGAAAGTCTAGTAGTAAAAGGTTACAATCAAAAGAAGGTATCAATTTTGACAAGATTTTTTCACCACTAGTTAAGATGATGTCAATATATATTGTATTAGGCTTACTTGCTAGTTTGGATATTAAACTCGAGCAGTCTGATATGAAAAATGCTTTCTTACATGGTAATTTATAAGAAAAGATTTGCATAGAGCAACCAAAAGGGTTCAAAGTCAAAAGGAAAGAGGACTTTGTATGTAAGTTACAGAAGAGTCTTTAAGGGCAAGGTATTGGTATAAGAAGTTTGATTATGATGAGCAGTGGTTATAACCAAATTATGTCTATTTTAGAAAATTCAGTAGAGGTAATTTTATCGTCCTTCTATTGTATGTGGATGATATGTCGATAGCTAGACAAGATGATGACATGATTTGCATGTCCAAGAAGGACTTATTGAAGCCCTTTAATGTTAAAGATTTAAGTCCTATAAAATAGATTTTAGGTGTTTTAACTTGTGATAGAAAGGTTAGAAAATCATCGTTGTCCTAAGAGAAATATATTGAACAAGTGCATAAGAGCTTTCATATGAAGAATGTCAAGCCAATGAATACACTTTTTGTTGGTCATTTCAAGTTGATCAAAAACACTTATCCTACCACCAAAAAGGAGAAAGAGTGTATGTCTTTTATTTCATACTTCTCTACCATTGATTTATTAATGCATGTTATGGTTTGCACTAGACAAGACATTGCAAATGTTTTTATATTAGTGCATAAATTTTAATATAATCTTAGAAAGGTACAATAGGAAGCTAGCTCATTAAAGTTTATAGAAGTGCATAATTCTAGCTAGTTTACCTAATATGTTACTACTCTTATCTTCAAATGATTGAATCTTTTATCATACACATAATCTAATTTAATCAAAATAAATTTGATGAAATCGTATAATGGACTAACTTGAAACTAACTAACTCACATTTGAAAAAAAATAAAGTAAAATAACACAACTATAAAGCAAACATAATAACTTAAAACATGCTTCTGCTCAAAATAAAACAAAACTAAACTAAACCTTTCACCCACACCTGAACCAAACATTGTCCTTAATGTAACATGTAAAGCATAGAAAGTAATAAGTCAAAGGACTTCTATGAATATAGGGGGAGAGTTGTGAAATGCACTTATGTTGGTGCGTCAATTGATTGGTGTATATGCTTACAACTTTATAACTCCTAGTGTTGACATAAATAAGATAGGTAGGATTAACGGGATAAGATGGGTGGCTCTTTGGCTAATGTGGTTGCATGTGTGCAGTTGGATTAAGCGAGGGCATGATTGTTGTTGGAATCGAGTGAGATGTGTAAGCTAGGTCTGGTGTATATGACAAGTGCATATAAGTTGAATGGGGAGGCTATTACTAATTCTTGATGGGTGTGGGTTGAGTAACTAATGTGTGATTTCTGATTGGACTACGAAGGTATAAAGGTAGAATGAAGAAAATTAGGGCCGACAAATAACTTCAAATGATTTAGGAGTGATTTTAATTCTAACTTTGGTGTTTGCAAAATCAACGACAAGTATTTCCAAATCAATATAAAGAGTCGTAACTATCAATTTTGAATCCTTAAATTTGTTTTATTTTTACCACTTATTCCTAAAAGGTAAGAGTGAATTTTAATTAATAGATTTATTCACATATGGTTAACTCTAACTCATCTTTCTCTTCTAGCTTAAAAAAAATCTTGTTCTAATGGATCGATTAAATCATTGCGTAAACAGGATAACCAACTTCATGATATTTTATTACATCATATATGTTGAATTGCACATAGTCCTTATTGAATTCCACAGATAATGTACCATTGTGAGCATTGATTTTTTTGGCAATTTTAAGGAAATACCTTCCAAACAAAATAGGTGATAATTAATCATTATTTTCCATTTCCAATATATGAAAATTTGGGTCCTTACATTTTTTAGGAAGGTTTTTCTAAATAATTCCTGAAAATTTTCTCCTACCTTAATCTTCTTTTATATTTATTGAGACATTGTTTCCTTTTAACTGTACACAATTTTTTCAAAAATTTAGCAAGGAAACGAGTTTATTTAATAGCATTCAAAAATGGAATATTCACTTTTCATTTTTTGAAAGTTTCATGTAAGCTTGCGTTATACTCATATTTCTAGTTATCCACTAAAGCTTTAGGAAAGGAATAACATGTTATATTCAATTAAAGGAGGGTTTTTACATCGCATTTCCTTAAGAGTTTTTGTTGCCTCTTCTCTTTCTTTTTGTGATGCTACAAATGGTGTTTTATTTAAAAGCTCCAATTCATTTTCACATCTTAATATTATGGCATAAATGTCTTCTTTTGGGTTTACCATTATTTTGAGATGAAATTTTACTATAATTTTACATCTCTAAATAGCTAATTGCAGTAGTCATTTAACCCATCTAACTTCTCAAATTCTGAATACTAGTTTTAGTCTCTTTTTGAAATTTAATGGTATTAGTAGTTAACATTTTAACAATGTCTTCAAGAGATACATATGAATTAGATGTTTGAGCTTTTTGTAGGTACTTAGGAGGATATGTTTGTATGCACTATTGAAAATTAGCCACTAGTTGATTTACTGGCACATTACAATATTAAAATTTTAGATGGTCTCTCTAGTTGAGATTATACGTGTTCAAATATGGATTTTATTAATAAACCTTATGTCGCATTTACTTATTCTACTAATTCTTTTTGTAACATTAGACATATATTAGTTGGGTTTTCTACTACCAAATATAATCCACAAATTTTTGCCACTTCCATTTTTCCTATAACTATTTAACAAACAAAAGAAGTTAGTTAATCTTGTTCTCTTTGAAAGGGAAAAAAGTGTTTACCTCATTTATGAATCATGATGAGTGCTTTAGTCTAGTTTCTAATTGTTGAGAGTTAGATTCTATATTAGTGATTAAAGTATGAGTTGCTTCAAGTATTTTGGCTATTATCATGTCATTATCTCTAACTCATCTTTTCCTTCTAGCTAAAAAAAATCATATGCTAATGAATCAATTAAATCAATTGCATAAATAGGATAATCAACATCATAATACTTCATTACATTGTACATA
>JANSVA010000001.1:23026828-23043381 GCA_025504915.1 Erythroxylum reticulatum
AAAACAATAATTTCTCAAAATGCAACTAAAGCATTGTTTTACAAAATCTAACTTCAAAAGAACAAAATGTGCAAATTAGAGTGATGCCTTGACACTCGACTCGATCACTCAATATCTTGCTCATCGTTTGTGAATGGGAAGGAGTGGGGGGGGAGGTGAGCTTAACGCTCGTGGGTAACAGTTTTATAATCGGTAATAAGCAAAAATCATTGAAAACCTTCATGATCATAGCAATTTTTTTGGACAAAATCCATAAAACATATATTTCTCACTTGTCAAACCAATTCACAATTCACATATGTCAAACATTCATCAAACTTGTCAACACATGTAAACACATAAGCACATCATAATGGTTTGGGTGGATCCATACAGAACGTACTACACGTTTCCCATACGGGTCATGTGTAACCGTGAACAAAACGTACTATCGCAATCCCACAAAATAGTCTTACGTAGCTATAAACTTATAGGAGTCCGTAAGGAAGCTCCATGCCACTAGCCGGTAGGTGGGAGAGGTCTTTTTAATCAAGTATACTTGATTTAACTTAGGGACCACCACAAACTCATATAACATGTAATTCATGACTTGAAAACTAATTGCCCAAATGGCACATTTCTAAAACTTGTTTGTCATGCACATGACATATTTCACATGCATTCCCATCAACATTCCTATACCAAGCATAAAGTCATTTTCCAAATAATTGAAAAGTGACAAATACAACTATTATAAAGCCATTTGAAAACATTTTCATATCAGCTCATAAGTCATTCACAGAAATTCACATACAAAATCACATGACACATTCTCAAGGCATTTTTAAAGGACAATAAATGCACATTGTCAACGTAGTTGGAAAATCATTAACTTCCATTTATTTGGAGAAACTTTAAGAGCTTATTAACTCAACTATAAAAATGTCACCCACCTTAGTTTCCTTGCTTGAAACTTGCTCAAGGATGTCTCTCCTATTGCTCCTCTTGCCTCTCTTAATTTTCTTCAATATTGACAACAAAATCCCAAATCAATTAGAATTCAAATTGGACAGCCCAAAGAACCATATGCACGAAATCAACCCTAGAAATCTTATACCAATGCATTTCCTAAGTTCTTTAAAACAAAACCTTTCCAAAAATCCAAATATTAAAACACAAACTTACCTTGAATCTTCACCAAACAATAAATTGTTTGACTCTAATGGAAGCTCTAACCTTCCTCTTCCTTTTTCCTTTCTTGATCACTCTCAAAATCCCTCTTGAAGGTTAAGAAAAATCAAAACTTAGCTTAGCTTCTTTCTCTCCTTTCTTTTCGCCTTACACGACACTCTCTCTCTTCTCTTTCTTCAATTTTTGTTTCTTCTTCTTCTAACACAAGCCAACTAGTTTTCCTCTTACTCTTATACCCTTAATGAGCATCAATTGTCCATTTTTCCCCTTCCCTCATGCCTTAAGACTTTAATGCTTAAGTGATCTTCCCAAAATGCCCTCATACATAAATTACCACCTTAACACTAATTCCCTTAACTTATATCATATTATCTTACTCACATTAACATGCTAATTAATTTCAACACAAACTAATTTAGCAAGACCCCAAAAAATCTAATTATGCTTATTTATAAAAAAAAATTAGGGGCCAACAATTTTCCCCTTCTTAAAAGAATTTTGTCCTCGAAATTCTTACCTAAATCATTGAAGAGGTGTGGATACTTTTCCCTCACGGTTTCTAAGGGCTCCCACGTGGCCTCTTCCACAGAATGGTTTCTTTACAGGACTTTGACCAGTTGAACTGTCTTGTTCCTGAGGACCTTTTCCTTGGTGTCCAAGATCTCCACCGGAATCTCCTTATAACTCAGATCATCTCTCAACTGAACCTCAGTGGTCTGAATGATGTGGGAGGGATCCGATCTATACCTCCGCAGCATGGACACATGAAAGACATCATATATCTGTGACAATTCTAGGGGTAACGCCAACTTATAGGCTAGTGGTCTAATCCTCTTGACAATTTCCTAGGGACCTATATATCTCAAACTCAACTTGCCTCTCTTTCCAAATCTCATGACTCCTTTCCAAGGAGATGTCTTAAGAAAGACTTTATCACCGACTTCATACTCTATTTCCTTTCGGTGTGCATAAGTATAACTTTTCATTCTATCCTGTGCTGCTTTAAGCCATTGCTTAACCAAATTAACCTTGTTAAATGTCATTTGTAGCAACTCTAATCCTATCAGTTTCCTTTCTCCTTCTTCATCCCAACATATCGGAGTTCTACAACTCCTTTCATACAATGCTTCATAAGAAGTCATCTGAATGCTTGAGTGGTACGAATTATTATACGCTAATTCGATCAATGGCAAGTGTTCATCCTAAGCGCCCCTAAAATCCATCACACATGCCCTGAGCATTCCTTATAGGGTCCTAATGGTCCTCTCAGATTGACTATCTGTCTGGGGATGAAAAGTCATACTAAAATTTAACTTGGATTTTAGAGCCTCTTGTAAGCTTCCCCAGAATCTCGAAATATATCAAGGATCCCTGTCCGAAACTATAGAATTTGGAACCCCATGTAATCTTACTATCTCATCAATATACTTCTTTGCTAGCACATGCAGAGAATCAGTTTGTTTAATTGCCAGAAAATGGGTTGACTTCATCAACCGATCCACAATAACCCATATGGCATCATGCTTCCTACTGGTCTTGGGCAAACCCATCAGAAAATCCCTAATTATCCTTTAACACTTCCACTCAGGAATGGACAATGGCCTTAACTTGCTTGAAGGTGCCTGGTGTTCAGCCTTGACTTGCTGACACACTAGATACTTGCTCACATATTCAGCTATATCTCTCTTCATGCCTTTCCACCAGAAATGCTCTTTCAGATCTCTGTACATCCTGGTGTTACCTGGGTGTATGGCATAAGGCGCATTGTGTGCCTCATCCAGTATTTCATCCTTGACTTCTTTGACATTTGGGATACAAAGTCTATTTCCTACAACCATGAGTCCATCATCCCTCACTACCACCTCAGATTTCTTGCCATTATGAATTTCTTCTCGGAGCTTACTCAATTCTACATCCTGTGCTTGTAACTCCTTAACTTTCTCCCTAAGTATTGGCCTTACTCTGAAATTTGCAATGACATAATCTGGTTCCTCCTGTTTCAAGCTTATCCTAAGCTTAGCCATCTCTTCCAATAACGACAGATAAACTGTTCAAACATGAGCTATAAAGGATTTCCTGCTCAAGGCATCTGCTACTACATTCGCCTTTCCTGGATGGTATTCAATCAACAAGTCATAATCCTTGAGCAACTCTAACCATCTTCTCTATCTCAAATTCAGCTCTTTCTGACTCAATAAATACTTGAGACTTTTGTAATCTGTAAAAATCCTTGTTTGCACCCCATATAAATAATGTCTCCAAAT
The DNA here is from genome assembly GCA_025504915.1 of Erythroxylum reticulatum. NCBI lineage: Eukaryota > Viridiplantae > Streptophyta > Magnoliopsida > Malpighiales > Erythroxylaceae > Erythroxylum > Erythroxylum reticulatum. The sequence goes on from JANSVA010000001.1 coordinate 23,030,263, forward strand.
TTTCAGAGCAAAAATTACTGCTGCCAATTCTAGATCATGGGTCGGGTAATTTAGTTCATAAGGCTTTAGCTGCCACGAGGCATAAGCTATTACCTTGTCTCCTTACATTAATACACGACCCAAAGCCTTCCTTGAAGCATTACTATAAACTATATGACCTTCCTCTCCTGTGGGCAAAGTCAAAATTGGAGCACTTGTCAATCTGTGCTTAAGCTCCTCAAAGCTCTTTTGACATTCATCATTCCAGATAAACTTTTGATTCTTCCTCAATAATTTGGTTATAGGGGCAGCTATCATCGAGAATCCTTCAACAAATCTCCTATACCCTGCCAAACCTAGAAAATTTCTTACCTCTTCCACTGTCGTCGGTGCATGTCAATTCACCACTGCTTTAATTTTTCTTGGTTCAATATGTACCCTATCTTTAGAAATCATATGTCCAAGGAAAATCACTTCATGAATCCAGAATTTACATTTGCTGAATTTGGCATAAAGCTTCTTCTCCCTTAATATCTGCAGCACTATCTTGAGATATTCCTTATGTTCCCCTTGACTTTTGGAATAAACCATAATGTCATCGATAAACACTATGACAAAATGATCAAGATACTCCTTGAAGAACCTATTCATAAGATCCATAAATGCAACTGGAGCATTGGTCAATCCGAAGGGCATGACCAAAAACTCATAATGCCCATAACGTGTTCTGAAGGCTATCTTGTTCACATCAGGCTCCTTAACTCTGAGCTGATGGTAGCCCGACCTGAGATCAATCTTGGAAAAGACCTTTGCTTCCTACAACTGGTCAAACAAATCATCAATCTGGGCCAAAGGATACTCGTTCTTAACAGTCACCTTGTTGAGTCTTCAGTAATCAATACAGATGTGCCATGTCCCATCCTTCTTTTTAACAAACAGAATCGGTAATCCCTATGGTGACGAACTCAGCCGTATAAAACCTTTCTCTAACAATTGCACCAACTGTTCCTTGAGTTCCTTCAGTTTTGTCGGAGCCATTCTATATGGTGGTATAGAAATGGGTGCGGTTCTGGGAATCAAGTCAATGGTAAACTCGATTTTTCTCACTGGTGGTAAACCAGGTAAATCCTTTGGGAACACATCTGGAAACTCCCTCACTACTAGAAAATCCTCGAACCTCCCTTCATTCATCTCAATGTCCACAACGTGTGTCAAGAAGGCTTCACACCCTTTTCTCATCATCGAAAACATGCTCCAAATAACTTGAAGCACTCTCCTCTGTGAAGCTTCCCACAATACTCACATTAGGGGTTCATGTTCTTGCTCCTCCCCACCAAGCTATTGCCTCCCACAGTTGAGGCTTGCACTGAAATTGCTCTTGATTGCTTGTTCTTAGCAGAGACACTACTCCCCACCTCACTCTGTGTATGGAAACTCTTCATACCCCTCTCAACCATTGGAGCACTCAAACCTTTCTTCGAAGACTGCTCACTGTTCTTCCTCTTCTTGTTCACTTCATACTTTATATTCTCCAGTTTTTTAGCCTGGAGTGCGGCATCTACTAGTTGCTGGTAGTTACAAAAATTGTGGATCAGCACCTTCTCCTTGATCGCTAGATGAAGTCCCCCCTCAAACTTGCGACACTTATCCTCCTCATTCGCCACAATGTTAGCCGTATACCATGAAAGCTGGGTGAACTTCAGCTCGTACTCACTCACATTCATGTTCCTCTGTGTAAGATTTAGAAATTCCCTGGCCTTCTCTTAGATATAGACCCTCGAGAAGTACTTTCTCCTGAAAGCTTCCAAAAAGTCCCTCCATGTCAGCATCTGAGGCATAGCCTGACTATAGGGCACTGATTCTCACCAATCAAGTGAATCCCCTTGCAGCAAACTAATTGCATAGTCCAGCTTCTCTTCATCGGAGCACTTCATCTGAATCGGGACTCTCTCGGTCCTCTTCAACCATGCTTCAACCTCTTCAGGATTAGTGGTTCCATTAAAATCAACAGCCCCATAATTGTGGAGCTTATTATATTGCCCACTCCTCTCCACTAAAGTTGGCACCGGCACTCATGACCCTTGGCCCATGGAATAAGTGAAAGTCTGGGAGAAGGCTTGAAAGAACTGTAGATCTAGAGGGTTTACTTGAGGCATAGGAGGAGGCAGCGGTGGCACTTCATGCTGCACACTAGGTGCCTCAGAGTCAGGAGCAGAGCGTGTCCCTGCGTCCTACGGGATATACGATTCATCCGTACTTCCCTAATGAGAGCCAGATTGAGTCAGAGCTCCTCGAGTTCTTTTTCGAGGCGACATAATCACTCTTTCAATATAAAACCATTGAAAATCTTTAGTTCATGCAAAACAGTTTCAATCATGTAAAACAATTAAAAACAATGTAAGTTGTTCATAAAAAAATGCATGCTCATTTCATAATTAAAAACTACCCACCTCAAAGTTTAGGATACCATAATATGTTGCACGCAGTTTTCGGAGCCCAACATCTATAGTTATAAACCTTGAGCTTATAACCCTGTAGGGTTATTCCAAAGAACTCTCTTTGCCCGTCATCTCACAATGGTGGTGTGCCCACACTAGTCAAACACCAAAATAAAATTGCCTTCTTCAAAAAATATTGTAGCTCCACATCTCTAGTTTAATTTGAATCAAGAACTATCTCAATTGGAATTCTATAGAAGAAGTTATGCTTAAAAAGCCAAAGTATGTTCATACCCCAATCAGGTCTCCCAATCGACCTCTCAGTTTCTCTCCATCAAACTTTCCAAATCAACTCACAAAGATCCCAATTTTGATGGAGAGACATATACAAGTGTTAGGAATCTATTGGTTTAAGAATCACTTCATTTGGAGGTTAGATGAGGAAGTTATGGCCAAAAGAATCTAACATGTTTATGTCCTTAATCATTTTGTACCTATCTTCACGCAATTGCCATAAATTTTGCTAAGGATGTTGGATTGCTGTCATTTTTGACCATCTGAAAGAGAACTTCGAGTTCTACAACTTTTATGAATAACTAAAAGTGAGATTTTGCCTCTAAAATGGTAAAAAACGCGATTTACTATAGCTATCCTGTGAATGTCCGTTTAACAGACATTGTTGGGGTTGGGAGCCAATTTTTACCCGAGAAGGTCCATTTAACGGACCATTGGCGAGGCTGGGGGTCCTTTTTCACCCGAGAGGTCAGTTTAATAGACCTAAAGTCCGTTTAACAGACATACTAAAGCTTCTCCAATACTTCCTACATCCAATATAACCTCATATTCACTCATAAACTTCCCAAATCCAACTCTTTCGACGCAAACTCACTTCATATCAACTCAAGCACCAAATTTATCTCATCAAACTCTCAATTCTCAACCCATTGATTCATCAAAACCACAATTTCCCATAATTCTCCATAGCTGTCCTATACGCACATCCTATGCAGCATCACATCTTGTAATGATCAGAACTAGCCACTCCGATATCCAAAACTTACAAACTTTATGTCGTTGGAAAACTAGAAAGATCATCTACAGCTTCCATGAAGACAACTTGGTCAAATTTATCCTAAATTATTCTAGAATTTCCCCTAAAGTTAGAACACAAATCCTAGCCCCATCAAAAGCTTGAAAATGCAATATAAAGACATTGGAAAGCCATAAACAAACATAATGAATATGTATTTCATTCGCATCAAACTAAGAGTGTTACAACACTTTAGTGGGCATTTCTAGCCACCTTACAACATAAGCCAAAATTACAAACTTTACAAAAACAATAATTTCTCAAAATGAAACTAAAGCATTGTTTTACAAAATCTAACTTCAAAAGAATAAAATGTGCAAATTGGAGTGATGCCTTGACGCTCGACTCGATCACTCAATATCTTGCTCATCGCCTGTGTATGGGAAGGAGTGGGGGGGGGTGAGCTTAATGCTCGTGGGTAACAGTTTTATAATCGGTAATAAGCAAAAATCATTGAAAACCTTCATGATCATAGCAATTTTTTTGACAAAATCCATAAAACATATATTTCTCACTTGTCAAACCAATTCACAATTCACATATGTCAAACATTCATCAAACTTCTCAACACATGTAAACACATAAGCACATCATAATGGTTTGGGTGGATCCATATAAAACGTACTACATATTTTCCATACGAGTCTTGTGTAGCCGTGAATAGAACACACTATCGCAATCCCACAAAATGGTCTTGCGTAGCCGTAAACTTATGGGAGTCTGCAAGGGAACTCCATGCCATTAGCGGGTAGGCGGGAGAGGCCTTTTTAATCAAGTGCACTTGATTTAACTTAGAGGACCACCACAAACCCACATAACATGTAATTCATGACTTGAAAACTAATTTCCCAAATGACACATTTCTAAAACTCGTTTGTCATGCACATGACATATTTCACATGCATTCCCATCAACATTCCTGTACCAAACATAAAGTCATTTCCCAAATCATTAAAAAGTGACAAATACAACTATTATAAAGCCATTTGAAAACATTTTCATATCAGCTCATAAGTCATTCACAGAAATTCACATACAAAATCACATGACACATTCTCAAGGCATTTTTAAAGGACAATAAATGCACATTGTCAACGTAGTTGGAAAATCATTAACTTCCATTTATTTGGAGAAACTTTAAAAGCTTAAATGTCACCCACCTTAATTTCCTTGCTTGAAACTTGCTCAAGGATGTCTCTCCTCTTGTTCCTCTTACCTCTCTTGATTTTCTTCAACATTAACAACAAAATCCCAAATCAATTAGAAAATTGGACAACCCAAAGCATGAAATTGACCCTAGAAAACTTATACCCATGCATTTCCTAAATTCTTTGAACCAAAACCTTTCCAAAAATCCAAATATTAAAACATAAACTTACCTTGAATCTTCACCAAACAATAAATTTCTTGGCTCTAACGGAAGCTCTAACCTTCCTCTTCCTTTTTCCCTTCTTGATTAATCTCAAAATCCCTTTTGAAGGTTAAGAAAAATCAAAACCTAGCTTAGCTTCTTTCTCTCCTTTCTTTTCTCCTTACACGACACTCTCTCTCTTCTCTTTCTTCAATTTTCGTTTCTTCTTCTTCTAACACAAGCCAACTAGTTTTCCTCTTACTCTTATACCCTCAATGAGCATCAATTGTCCATTTTGCCCCTTCCCTCATGCCTTAAGACTTTAATGCTTAAGTGATCTTCCCAAAATGCCCTCATACATAAATTACCACCTTAACACTTTAATTCCCTTAACTTATATCATATTATCTTACTCACATTAATATGCTAATTAATTCTAACATAAATTAATCTAGCAAGATCCCAAAATAATCTAATTATGCTTATTTATCAAGAAAAAAATTTAGGGTCTAACAGCACCGCACTCTTTTTTATTATGTTTTTTACCAAAACGCAAACGCTTGCAGCGCACGCCTACATTTTGGCTCCTTTGCCCATGCCTTATGCGTCGTAGCTTTGGCATTGGCTTCCAATATATATGCTATGTCGTTTCATGATCTTGTTTCCTTTTTGTTCCATTTTTCTTGTTTTTATTTTTTTCCTCCATGAAAACAAAATAAATCTTCAAAAAATGAGTAATATATAGTGCTTTCGACTCACTTTAATTTATTTGCTTCCAAATTGTACCTAAAATCATATATAAATTAAAGTGAGTATCTTAAGCATTTTCATATCATTAATCGCTAAGTGTAAATAATTAAATGTATCAACAATTAAACGCATATCAATTTCCCTTACACTTAGCTTTTGACCGTCCTCAGGTAAAACATTAAAATGAAGCTCAAAGATCCCAAAACATTGACTCATTTCCTAAATTTTCAAAGAATATATAATCACAAGCAAAAATAAGTGACTTTCAAAAATCATAGCAAGATGTCAACATTCCAAGCTTTTACTCATGATTAATCAATATTCATCCAATTAAAAAACTAAGTAATCTAATAGTAGACTTAGAAAATGTGTTTAACTAAAATATATCTACGGGTGCACTTAACACCATTCATAATTATGATAATCCACAACTTTGCATATCATTTCATTTCTCCACCACTAATGTTCATATGCAAAATCACGAATCAAAGCACTTTTTAGGGTTGTAATGTGGGCAAAGGTAAGGTGAGATGTATTTAGGTCAAGTAGCACAAAAGTCATCAAAGCTAGTGAAACAAAGCAACACTTATCAAAAACTAGGTATTGTCATCTATGACGAATATAACATTTATATTTCACAACCTCATTTAGCTCTTACATACAAATCACATGAAGCATATATCAATCCGAAGGAATCACTTATCCAGTGTATGCCAACAATATATTGAAATCATAAGAGTGAACCTTCTAAGTCAACATCTACCCCATATTCAACATATCAAATAACACATTTATTACAACTCTAAGAAGATGCATTAATCATGAATAACTTTGCAAACTCATATGCACTTTCTCCTTGATAAATTTATTTAAACTAATTTTTTCTTTTTCTTTTTCTTTTTCTTTTTCTTTTTCTTTTTCTTTTTCTTTCTTTTTTCATTTTCTTTTCTTTTCCCTTTTTCCCTTTTTTCTTTATTTTTCTTATAAAATTAAAATAAACTACATCAACGTGGGAATTTTAATGATAAGATATAAAATAACATCCCAACATTATAACCAACCTTCACATATGTACACCCCCACACTTAGACTTTTGTACATCCACAAACTCACCAATCACAAATGTTCTACTAGCTTTATGGCTTAGGTAGGACATTTGGTTAAGTATAAAGCATGTAATATGGTTGACATAAAAAGAAAGGCTAAAGCTCAAAGGGCTCTATCAATAGAAAAATCATGTCAATAGGATATGTTATTTGGCTAATGTAGTTTATGAAAAACAAAGAATACCTAATCATGTCCATGTTAATGCATGTAAAAATGTGGTGTGGAATAGAAATTCAATGCAAAATCGATATATACATGTCATGAAGGTCACAGATTATCAAAAGGCAATAAGATTGATATGGATGTGTTAGTCAAATAAGGCTTAAAATCTCACCGGCTTTGTCTACCATTAGTCACTACTCTTCTAAAGATAATGTATATCGACCAATCATAAGAGCAAATGTACATGCTAAAGTTGCTATGAAATTCTCTAGTCAATCCACACTCTAATCATAATTATATAATCCTAGAAGCAATAGAAAATGAGAAAATGTTTGTTTTATTTGTTTTATTCTTTCTCTCATTTTGATTGAAAACTTAAAAATAAGTAAAACAAACAAATTCAAAAACACACTTGCATATAAAAAGTAATGCAGAAATGTAAAGGAAAAGAAATTTACTTCCCTTAGGTTACCTCCTGCGAAGTACCTTTGTTTAGGGTCGCTGGCTCGACTCCTTCTTTACCTCACATGACAAAATTGTGATCTTTAGGTGTCATATATAGCTCCTCTATGTGAGGTAGTTCCGAATAGGGCCTTAGTTGATCATCATCGTCATTCAGCATCTTCCCTATCCTCAGATTCTCAATCTCGATTGAGTCCATACACTTCGGAAAGATTTCAAACATCTCTTCACCTTTTTCTTCATCATTTAATTCCTTTAATCTGTTATGTAAAGGTAAATAGTTAGTCTTAAAAATAATTATGGACTCAGTACTTACTTCCGAGCTAAAAGATGTGTCCCTTTCTACTTCGAGCTCCTTCTCAACTTCTTCGACACAAGCAATTCGTTGAGGGTTGACCTCAAAATTCTCAAGCTCCTCATCACTTTATAAAGTTTCCACAGAGACATATATTGGGTACACCTCAGATTGATGTGGTTGCTCCTCTTTGCTTTGCGATTCTAGGCGACTAAGCCTTATTGCCATCTGACTCATTTGGTGTTCAATGCTCTGTTGGCTTGCTTTTATCTCTTGTCAGAATTCTTGCAACTGTTACTACATATTCTGTTGAAATTGCAAATTGGTAGTGGTTAGATTCTTAATAAGCTCTAAAGATGCACATGAATCGTGTTGGTTCTCTGAATCTTGAGCTCTAGACCATGTGTTTTTTGGAAATTGTCCTCCATCCTTACGGAATTGTAGAATATTGTCCTGCAATTACAATGTATTAGCTTTCACAATATTGATGAACCTTTCCAAAGATGGATCGGAGTCATAATAGGAAGCTTCTGGCTTGTACCGAGAATTATTGTGCTTCCTACAATCTATCATGGAAGTAATTCTAATGATTATCTCATCTATAACAAAAGTCAGGTTGATTTTTATAAAATTGAAAATATGAGTTATAAAAGAAATTACTTCCGTCCATATAAAAAAATTTTAAAACATGAAACAAAAAAATAAAAAGATCACAAAAATAACTGAAAAGAAATCAATTACGAACAAATATATAAAAATACTAATTAAATCAGAAACAAAAACTAAAACAAATCATTAAAATCATCATCTCACAATACCCAATGAGTTCATACATAAATAATCGAATAATAACAAAAATATAGTTATCTATACACAAAACTCAAATAAATTAACATAGGATAATTCAATCAATTTTTAATAAGAGAAATAAATAACAAAATAATTAAAAAATACTTTCACCTCTAAACCGATATCAAGATACCTAACCTTTCATGTATCTTTTCCAAAAAAAAAAAACTTCAGCCCTAATTATAGCCCTGTCGAAGCTCCCTCCGTCTCTCCCTTATTGCCCACGCTTCTTATTGATGCACTTCACTATCACCTCTTTACTGTAGTATGGATGTGACAATTTAATGCTAGAGTCTATGCTCACACCAGTATTCACACCTCCAAATCTCTGCAGCTGCATCCCCTGTTCTCTTCTCATGCGGCACCAAGCTGTAACTCCAAGTCGTCCACTCCATTCATCTGGATTGTTCCCTTGTTCCTGTAGCGTGATGGGACAATTAAACATTGCTCCCGTTGTTCCCTTGTTCCCGTAGCGTGATGGGACAATTAAACATTGCTACCTTTAAAACCTTCTCCTCATACACTACGCCGCACTCTCTTTTACTGTACATTTTATCAAATTGCAAAACATCCTATGCACAGCGCAACGCACGCTTGCATTTTAACTCCTCTGCCCACGCCTTATGCGTTGTCGCTTTGGTGTTCGCTTCCAACATTTATGCTGCGTCATTTCATGCTCTTGTTTCCTTCTTCCATTTTTCTTCTCTTTTTTTCTCCTTAAAGACAAGCAAAAATAAATCTTTAAAAAAAAACTCATATATAATATTTTTGACTCACTTTAATTTTTTTATTTACAAATTGTACCTAAAATTATATATAAATCAAAGTGAATATCTTAAGAATTTTCATATCATTAATCGTTAAGTGTAAATAATTAACGGACTGTTTGGAAACTTTTGAATTGAATTCATTAACGAATTGGATTCAATTACATTAATAAGATTGAAATGAATTCAATTTACGCTGTTTGGAATAAACTCAATAATATTATAAATTAATCCAATTACATTATTTAGAATGAGAATAAATATAATGAAGAATATTATTATTATAATTATGATGGTTGATTAAGCGGAATGAATGATTTCTATTATCATTAACAGTAGTTGATTTATAAAAAATATTGAAAAATAAAATTTTATTATATTTTAATTAATTTATTAACTATATTTTAATTACTTATATTGTAATTAATCAATTACAATATATTGATTAAATAAAATATTGTAATTAATTTTAATTAATTATACTGTAGTTAATTAATTATTTATAATATTTTAATAATGGTGTTTGAAATACAATCAAGTGAAACACAAGAGAGTGAAAAGTGAAGTAATTAATTAATTAATTATAATATTTTAATTAATTATATTATAGTTAATTAATTATTCATAATATTTTAATTAATAGTTTTTGAAATACAATCAAATGAAGCACAAGAGAGTGAGAAGTAAAGTAGTCCAAAAAATGAAAGAGCAAAAGAGGAAAATGCTACCTTTGAATGGCACAGAGTGATTCTTGTTAAGAAATACAGGGCAAAGAATTATACTCAATAAAAACCCACAATAAATATATAAACTTTGATAAATGTTTGATTATAAACTCACAGCAAACAACAGTTTTTTATTCAAATGTGTCTTCCTTAAGCTTCAATGTAATTGAATTCCTATACTTGGAGGAGTGAATTCAATTTATAAAAAAAAAATGAATTTCAATTACATGTATGAATTGAATTCATCTCATTTTTGTGTTTTCAAACAACTGAATTCAATTCAATTCACTCCTTTCCAAACACACCCTAAATGTATCAACAATTAAACGCATATCACCACTGCTAACTTCTAATAAAGAAAATTTACTCTAACATCTACCAAATAAAGGAAAAGAGAACTTTATCAAAATTTAGAATATGCAGATGGAAAAAGTTGGAACAAAATAGCGTCCTTCAATTTGATCCTATTTATAACCACTTTAATCCCATGTGTTATTGATGTTAAGATCCTTTTGTTGTGAATCTTTGGCTCCTATAAATCATAACTTCTCTTATTGCCATTTAGACATATTCAAGATAAAGTTCAAATAACTTTTGAGACATTTTTTCTATAAAATTGAAATCTGGAAGTTATAATTTTCACTAAATATGCCTATGTTTAGTCCTTAGAAACAAAGTTGTCAACTTTATCTGTCTAGCTGCTCCTTATTTTATTGTGTTTAGCTGTTTTTAAGCTGTAGATTCACCAAGGATCATTGGAATGCAAAATATAAGATAAACTTTAAGTTAAAATTAATAATCATAATAAGAAAAGGGAATTAATATTTAAAATAATACTCTTTATAGATCTTATAACTATTTATTTTGGGTTGATTCTTTATTTTAATAGAATAGCCAAGTTTCCTTATGAATTATTCGTTACCTTGAATTAAAATTTGTTGGCATTTTGATTCAATTTCAAATTTTATATAAAGAGATTGAGAAATCATATGTATAAATAGTTCATGGCATCAATAATAAGATATAATTTTAGAAACAAGATCACATAAATCTTTCCAATTAGAGTCAAACCTAACAAAGGAATTTCTAGAATATGTTAATGCTAATTTTTGTTAGAAAAATATTATAATCAATCAATTTAAAAATAGAAGTCATATTTCTTAAGAAATATATGGTTATAACTTTAAATTTTCCACTTATCTAAAAGCTAGAATCAATAATTAAATCAAGATAAATTTAAGTATAAAAGTATTTAGAGAGATTTTACATATGAGTCATATTTATCAATTGAATGCTTTATTTTTTATTTATCGGTTTGATTTGTTATTTTATATTAGTAATTTTAGTTTAGTTGATCCTTCTTTTAAATCAATTATTCATTTTATTATATTAGCTAATAGAAAGATAGTAATTAGTAATACATATTATCCTTATAGGGACGATACTTACCTTCATTAGCATGTAATATAATAATGGTAATGAACTTGCCAAGTTGCTATTTACTGTATAGCTTGGAAAGAATATATCAGTAACTTTGGTAGAATTTATGGAATTACTTTCTCTAATAATCTTAGCCTTAAAATTCCAATCAATTGGAAAAGAGTTTCCTTTTAATGTAAATTCTCATCATTTCATGTCCTTTAGAGTTAATTATCACACATTTATCTTTAGAAAAGGTCACAGCATATCCCCTTTCAATCAATCGACCAACACTGAGTAGATTTTGATCAAGTTCAAGCATTAAAAGTAAAGAAGTTATCAACTTGATATTTGTTGAAGTTTTTATAATTAACATATCATTTTCCTTTGACCTTCGAGAAAGAACTATTAACTATTCCCACTTTGCTTTGGAAATTCTTATCTAAGACTTTGAAAAGAGACTCATCATATGCCATGTGACATGTAAACCCAAAATCCATATAATACTTACCGGTATAAGCAAGTAAAACAAGAGTAGTGAAACATGTTTCTTTAGCTATCATATCATATGCCCTGTGACATGTAAACCAAAATCCATAGAACACCTACTGGTACAAGAAAATAAAACAAAAGTAGTGAAACATGTTTCTTTAGCTATCATATCTCTTTCTCCACTACCTTAGCATGTTTTGTTGTCTCTTTTATTTTACTTTTGTACAACTTTTCAATGTGCCTCTTAGGTTACAACCCCTACACTCTATATTAGGCCTAAACTTGTAATACTTAGAGTGATTTATTTTCATTGTTACATTTAGATTAACCTTAAAAGATCCTTTATTATGTTTTTCCAACCTTAGCACTCTCCTTTTTACGAATTTCATAAAGATGTAATGAACATTTATCTTATTAAATTCATTTAATTTTTTGAAAAAAAAACTACTATAAAATAATGTATGTTAAAATGAACTTTGTTAACTCAATTCAATCCAGCTGCTTCCAACTTCCTTCTTTTTTTTTTTATCCCTCTTTGTTGCATCAAATCCTTCAATTCACTTAATTCATCTCACTTAGCAAACCTCAAAAGAGTGACTCTTTCCAAATGCATGCTTCTTTTGTATTTTAGTCCTCTGAATACTGTGTCGTATGGATGGGTAATGTCATTGGTAACGTTGTCGTTTTTTGAGTGGTTTTTGTATCCTTAGTAAAGGATAGAGATGTAATGAACATTTATCTTATTAATTTCATTTAATTTTTCAAAAAAAAACTGCTGTGAAACTGTATATGTCGAAGTCAACTTTGTTACCTCAATTCAATCCAACTACATTCGGCTTCTTTTTTTTTTATCCCTCTTTATTAAATCAAATCCCTCAATTTGCTTAATTCATCTCACTTACAAAATCTCGAAAGAGTGGCTCTCTTTAGATGTATGCTTCTTTCGGGCTTTAGTCCTCTGAATACTGTTTCGTGTAGTTGGGTAATGTCATTGGCAACGTCGTCATTTTTTGAGTAGTTTTTGTACCCTTGGTAAAGAATAGAGATGTAATGAACATTTATCTTATTAATTTTATTTAATTTTTTGAAAAAAACTGTTATGAAATTGTGTATATTAAGCCAACTTTGTTACCTCAGTTCAATCCAGCTACTTCCAGCTTCTTTTTTTATCCCTCTTTGTTGCATCAAATCCCTCAATTCACTTAATTCATCCCACTTACCAAACCTTGCATA
>JANSVA010000001.1:23043481-23058541 GCA_025504915.1 Erythroxylum reticulatum
GCTTCTTTTTTTATCCCTCTTTGTTGCATCAAATCCCTCAATTCACTTAATTCATCCCACTTACCAAACCTTGCATACAAATTAGACAACATGACATAGATACCAACGTTTTTGGGCTCCAGTTTGAGTGCTCTTTGAGCAGCCAATTTTCCCAACTCAATGTTCCCATGCTCCTCACAAGCACTGACCAAAGGTCCCCACAACGAAGCGCTCAAACTCTCCTCCCCTTCAGGAAGCATCTCATTTACTAGCTTCCATGCTTTATCCAGCCTACCAGCTCTACACAGCAAATCAACTACACAACTATAATGTTCCGGACCAGGACTCAACTCGAAGTTCCCAGTCATTGATTCAAAATACTCAATCCCAAGATCAACTTGGCCAGTGTGACCACAAGCTGAGATGACTGTCACAAATGCCACCCCATCTGGCTTAATGCCTTCGTTTAACATCTCTTTGAACAATTCAACCACTTCACTGTAATGCCCATTCCGACCATATACACCCAGCATTGAGGTCCATACCACTATGTCCCTCGTTCTCCTTCCCCTAACTCTGAAACCTGCCAAATCGAAAACTTGAAATGCATTCCTCACAGAACCGCATTTACCATACATTTCAATTAGAGAACTCTGCAAAAATACATCACTCTCTAGATCATAGAATTTCCGAACTACATAGGCATGCACTTGCCTGCCCAACTCTATTGCAGATAAGCCTGCACATGACCGTAAGGTCGCCAATAAAATGTAATTATCGTAATCTAAATCCAAAGAAGGCATCTTTCGGAAAAATTCAAGTCCCTGAACCCACAATTTAGTCCCGCCATAACCTGATAAAAGACTATTCGCACATACTGTATTCTTCTCAGGCAATTCCTCAAACAGCATTACGGCGTCACCAACAAATGACCTTTTTGCATATAAGTCGATCAAAGCACTACCCACAAACGCACTAGATAACCAACCAAGTTTTGTTACGTGGGCGTGTATCTGTTTCCCAAAGTCCAGACTTTGAATCGAAGAAGCAGCTGTGATGGAACTACACAAGGCATAAGTATCTAAAGGAACGGTCTCACTATGCATTAAAGACAGAGTCTTTATTGCATAAAAAGCAAAACCATTTCGACAATACTCGGATATTAGCACATTGAAGGGCATTGGATTTTTGGGGTGTATGAATTTGAGGCAACTTGTTAAGGTTTTCAGGTTGTTTTTGTAGGGAGAAGTGGTGTAGCAGAAAATGACCTGCGCATGTAGATAAGGAGAGAAAAAGAGTGAACTTTTCCGTAGTAAGTGAGCATGGAGAAGCTTAAGGGCCATGAGATTCTTAGTTTGAGAAGAATGACGGAGGAACTGAACAACTGATCCATAGGTTTTCACGATATCGAAATTTGATTTGTTAGACATCAGGGTACATAACTTTGAAGGGCTTCTGCAATTATCACGTACCAACTTGTTAACCTGACTTTCTTTTGCCGAAGCAAAATATTAGGGTGTTATTAACCAAACACACGCTCTCCAGTTTACTCGGGATCGAAAGTTCATTATTTTACTGAATTATAAAGAGGCGGTTTAACGATGTATGAGTAATTTCAAGATCATATCTGATGTATATCCTTATTTTTCACCATCCTTTGAAGGGTATATCAAGCTCCACAGAGAACTTCGACAATCATGAACCGTGGGCTTCTCAAAACTTTGTGTTTATGAGTTTGGAAGACTAGGTTTACCCCCTCTCTATTGGGCTTCTCTTCTGAATTTGGACCAATAGAATTATGGGTTTGTCAGCTCTTCAAGAGACAACCGGTTTATTTTTCGATTGTATCCATATTTATTGGTCCATTTCGTTTATTCTCCTTGTTTCTTTTCTCCACTTATTATCTTTTTTTTATTTCCTTAATTGCTCTAACAAAAAGTTATTACATTATTCCTTACATAATTGTAGTTTGTTATAATCTGATTCAAGTCTATGTATCAACTTGTACATAGGCAACAATTATTCAACACCATCAAGGAGCCATTTATTCCTTTTTTGTTGTTTTTCCATCATGGTATCAAAGCGCTATAATAGCTTTTTATTTTGGCTTCCTTCTTCGTGGTCGTCAACTGTCTAACAGTACCACACCAACTTCTTATCCTTCTTTTTTATTTCCCTTTTCGTTGGTCTTCAACTGTCCAATTTTTTCAATTCTTTCTTCTTCCTTCCTTTATCATGTCAGGCCCTTTATACGCTATATCGTCGTAAATCAAGGTCAAAACAATTACAGATCAGAGGATCATCCAGCTAGTTCATATTATTTACTCCCTAATGAAAACCCCTTTCTCATTCTTGTTTCTTCTCCTCTCATTGGTACCAATTACCATCCATAGGCAAGATCCATGCGAATGACCCTTCTATCCAAAAACAAACTAAAATTTATTGACAATATCATACTCATGCCTAACAGAGATGACCCCTTGTTTGTATATTGAGAAAGATGCAACATAATGGTTCTATCTTGGCTCTTAAGATTAGTGTCTAAATCCATAGCACAAAGTTTAATATGGTTTGATTCAGCATTGGATGTTTGGAAGGACCTAGAAGGAAGATTTCATAGGTTGACTCTTTCAAATATCAGACTTACAAGAGGAAATCTATGCTTTCCGTCAAGGAACCCTCTCTGTCTCAAACTACTACAGCTATTAAAAAAATGCTATGGGATGAGTTCTTCAGCCTCAATCTTCTCTCTAAATGCAGCTGTCAACCACAGTGTTCATGTGATCTCTTGGCTACCATAATATCCTATCAAGATGGTGATTGTGTCATCACATTTCTTAGAAGTTTGAATGAGTTTCTTGCAACTGTTAAATCTCACATAATGCTTATGGACCCCAACATCAAAAAGGTTTTTGACATGGTTGCCCAACAAGAAAGATAACTAAATCTTACTTTCCAACACTCCCTCTCCATACCCTCTATTGAACCCCAAGCCTTCTATGCTAGGTCTGACGCCAAATGATCTTTCTTTTCTAGCAAGAAACCTGTATGTACCGTTTGTGGCAACAGTGGCCACATAGAAGCTAAATGTTATCACAAACATGGCTACTCACCCAACTTTTCTCAAACTCGCAGAAACTCTTATTCTACTAAAGACAATCATCAGACTAGATTTAAAGCCATTAACCAAGTAAAAACTAACCTTGAAAATGTTGCAACAAATTTCACTGATTTTTCTGTCTCAAAACCATCTCAGGACTCTCCAGGTTATCACCTCATTGTAGAACAATACTCTCAGCTACTCCAACTTCTACATAGAGAAGGAGATATCAAAGGAAAACCAGTCAATGCTTTTTAAGTCAACCCAATTTCTGGCGCTCAGCAAGGTGTTTCCAACTCAATCTTACCTTTTGTTTTATGGTCATCCATATGGATTCTTAATTCCGGAGCTCCATATCACATTATCTGCTCCCTAGATCAATTTTCTACCTACAAGGTAGTAGAAAATTTAACAGTTAGATTACCAAATAATGCCTTTGTCTCTGTTACACACATTGAGACTATCTACGTCTCTTTTCTGACCTCACAAATGTTCTCTTTATGCTTATCTTTTCTTTCAATCTTATTTCCATTAGCAAACTCACTAAAGATTCTCAATGTCAACTAACTGTTTTTCCAAACTTATGCCAAATTCAGGACACCAAGTCGCTGAAGACGATTGGTTTTGCTAGGTAAGTCAATGGATTATATCATCTCACTCCCCCTTCCCAAGACTTCAGCACCCTTCTATGCATTGCTTTAACACATCAAGATAACTTATGGCACAAAAGACTAGAGACACTTATTTAATCAAGGACTCAAAGTCTATCTGTTACCTTTCAATTAATTGAATAGTGTGAAGTCTGTTATTTTGCTAAACAGAGGAAAGTACCTTGCTTTACTAGTTTATCAATTTCAAATTCTTATTTTGATCTTATTTATATTAATATATAGGGCCCTTACCATACATCATCTGCTCTAGGATATAAGCTTTTTTTAACCATTGTGGATGACCATAGTAGAATGACTTGGATTTACATGATGAAACAAAAATCATAAACTAGAGACTTGCTCAAAATTAAACGACTTCGTAGTGATAATGGCATAGAATTTTCAATGACACAATATTATAGAGAAAAGGGCATTTTACATAAAAACTACCTGTGTTGAAACAACACAACAAAATGGAAGAACTGAAAGGAAACATCAACATATTCTAAATGTAGCTAGAGCTTTGAAAATCCAAGCTAATCTACCCACTAAATTCTGGTCTGAATGTATTCTTCATGCTGTTTATCTAATCAACTGGGTTCCCTCCCCTCTCTTATCTTATAAATCCCCATATTCTATCCTCTTTGGCACTAAAGCTAAACTTGCCTCCTTAAAGGTATTTGGCTGCCTCTGTTTTGCTTCCACTAAAGAAGCAAATAAAGGTAAGTTCGATACCAGAGCAAGAAAATGTGTGCTTTTTGGTTTTTCTATAAGTACTAAAGGTTACAAAGTTTTTGACTTAATTGCCAAAACCTTCCTTCTATCTAGAGACATCTTTTTTATGAGAACCATTTTCCATTTCTTGTTTCATCAGAAGACACTTATTCTCCCTTTCTTATTTTACCTACCCCTCCTTTCCATCTTTTGCTGATCCATTTCCCTCACCTTTACCCCCACCTATACCCTCTCCTTCTTCTCCTTCACCTTCCCCTCCCTCTCTTTGCCGCTCAACAAGACATTCTCATCCCTCTGCCTACCTTATAAACTATGGCTGTCTTACGCTACCTCATACTTCTCCTCATCTTTTGTACTCTTTTCTCACATATAATAATCTATCCCCTCAACACCAAGTCTACTCCACTACATTGACAACTTTTAAAGAACCTAGAATTTATCAGCAAGCAATCAAACATCAAGAATGGAGAGATGCAATGCAGGTAGAGCTAAAAGCTTTACAAGGCAATAACATATAGGAGCTTACCTTCTTACCTTCAAATAAACGAGTAGTTGACTGCAGATGGGTCCATAAATATAAATTCATCGCTGATGGCACTCTTCAATTTTGCAAGAGCAGATTCGTCGCTAAAGGCTTCACTTAGTAGGAGGGATTGCATTATACAGAAACATTCTCCCTTGTTGTCAAGATCACCACCATCTGTGTGTTACTGACCTTGGTAGCTTCAAAACAATTGCACTTACACCAGTTAGACATCAATAACGCATTTCTACATGGTGAATTAAATAAGGAGGTGTATATGAAACCATATGAGGGCCTTGACTTACCTAATCAAGATATGGTCTGTCATCTCAGAAAGAGCATCTAAGCTCAAACAGGCCAATAGATAGTGGCACTCCAAACTAAGCTCAGCTTTAATCTCCAGTGGCTTCACTCAATCAACCTCCAATCACTCCATGTTCAAGAAAAGGTAGCACACTGGATTCATCTTCCTACTTGTGTACGTTAATGATATCCTTTTGTCCAACAACTCCCTTGTTCTCATCCATTCAGCAAAGCAGTTCCTCGGTGACACCTTCAAGATCAAGGACTTGAGATTTGTCAAATATTTTTTAGGACTTAAACTAGCTTATTCTTCCTCTGGTATTAACCTATGCCAACATAAATATGTCATTGATCTTCTTCAAGAAACAGGTTTTCTTCATGATAAACCAGTATCTACCTTGATGGTCGAAAACACAAGACTTAATGTTGACCGAGAACCAATAGTCGACATCACCTCCTATCGCTACTTAGTTGGGAAGCTCATCTACTTGACCATCACACGGCCTAACATCTGCTTTGCCATCCAACAACTTTCACAGTTTCTCATTAAGCCCATGGTGTCACATGTCCAGGCTGCTCATTGAGTTCTTTGTTGCCTCAAGGGCTCTCCAGGTCAAGGTGTCCTGATAAGACTTTGCAAGTATATGGGTTTAGTTGCAACAATCAAGTGTCGATCCACAAGGACTAGGTCAAAGTACTAAATTTATTCCTTCTAAATTTGCTAAGCAATTGAATATGAAAGTTTATTTGTTAAGGAATTATCAATATGCGATTAACAGAATTTAAGCTAATATTATAGGAATTCATCCCAACAAAGAAATCATGTCATCCTTATGAAATAAAATATTGTTCCAAGTACATTAACCCACTCTTATCAATTAATTCTTTTGAAGTAATTGACGTGATGATTCCAATTTTTAAACTAGTTTCTTAGATCAAAATCGAATCCAACCTAATGAACACAATGGTTAATCTCAAGCACTCTTAATGAAGAATTCTCTTTCTAGATTTTCTTTCAATTAAGTCTAATCTAGTAATTCAGACATTAAACATCACTTTTTAGTACTTAGTTTAATATCTATCAACATTCAATAAGAAACCCTAGATTAGATAGATCAAATCAACATTAGATTAAATTACTTTACTAAAATCAAGATAACATTGAATTAAGAAGTAAAGGCATAAGGTTTAATAAATAAATTCCAAGTTGAAACAAACATCCAAGAATAAGAAAATTTACAGACTCATAATTGAATTCAACTAAAGAGTAAAACCATAAACATGAATATCAAAGATAAATAACAAGCAACAGAGGAGGAGAAAGAACTCCAGTTGATTCTTGAATCTTGATTTCTCAATCTTTAAGTTTTCCCTTACAATTTACTTGGTCTTTCTCCTTTTTCTTCTCTTATTTTCTTTCTAGATTTGACCCAAAATATCTCTCTCCCCTTCCAAATTCATTAACTGCCTTTTTAACCACTGAAAACTATCAAAAATCGTCGCACATGGGTCGTGTGACAATACACAGTCAAACAGTGTTTTTCTCAGGTCTAGTTGCCTTCTCGCTGTTGGAGGAAATGGTTAGTGTTAATTTATACGGCCTGACCATGTACTCCTTTGATCTTCACCTCTTAATGGCAAACTTTACACAAGCTGTGTATCTTTAAATGGGTAGACCATGTATTCCTCCGATTGTCTTCATTGTCCTCCCAAAACAGCTGTAAATATCGAAAACAAAGCAGCAGTACCAAATTCACAAAAACTAAAGGTAGTTTAACATTATTCAATATAAAAACAATGACAAAATATAGTTAAAATATATCAAGAATATCGACTTATCATGTCCTCTTCCGTAGTGATTCTCCTCTCCAGCTTCGAGCCTTTTTTGACTCTGATTGGGGGATTTGTCCAGACTCCTGAAAGTCCATCACCGACTATTGTGTATTTTTAGGAGCCTTGCTGATCTCTTGGAAGTCGAAGAAGCAACCCACCGTCTCTAGAAGCTCTTCCGAAGACAAGTATCGTGCACTCGCCACCACTGCCTGCCAATTGCAGTGGTTATCATATCTCCTCTCCGATTTGGACATCGACCATTCACAACTAGCCTACCTCTACTGTGATAATAACTCATCAATTCATATTGTAGAAAATCCTATTTTTCACAAAAGAACTAAACATATAGAAATATATTGTCACCTGGTTTGTGAATTAGTTCAATCCAACGTTCTTCACCTCCTTCGAGTCACCTCTAGTGGCCATCTTGTTGACATCTTCACAAAGGCTCTCCCTCGATTATCTTTCCACATCCTTAAGCTCAAGCTAGGTGTTCTCCATGACGTGTACTGCCCGGTATACGGCAATATGTCAAGCTCTCAAGAGAACTTCGACGATGATGAACCCTAGGCTTCTTAAAACATTCTGATTTTGTGTTTAGAAGACTAGGTTTACCCCCTATTGGGCTTCCCTCCTGGACTTGGACCAACAAGATCATGGGCTCATCAACCTTTCAAAGACAACTTGTCCATTTTTCGGTTGTGTCCATGTTTATTGGTCCAGTCCTTTTATTCTCCCTATTTCCTTTTTCTTCACTTATTGTCTTTTCTTTATTTCCTTAATTACTTTAACAGAAAGTTGTTGCATTATTCTGTTATAATTTTATGGGCTACGTATATAAATATATGTACGTAGATTTCTATCTCGGTTATGGGCTTAATAAAATGTGATCTAACTTTAGTAAATTAATTGGGCCTACAGAAATAGTAATTAATTATTAGTATGGGCCTGGTGTGTAGAAGCCCATTATGAGTCATTGTGGTTAATGGACCCACAATGTCTAGTAAGTCAAAACTAACTATAAATAGGGTTGTGGTCCCCAAGTCAGATTCCGCTTGACATTTTCTCTAAAAAAGGTTCTGTTAGTTTTCTCTGTTCTATAAGGAGAATTCATTCAGTTTTTGAATCTTGGCTTGGAAGAGCACAAATCCATTAAGTTTTGCTGTTTATGCTTCCGTTGTGCAATGGATCAAGGTTAGCGTTCTTATTTGTACATATATCGTTGTTTATTCGATCTGTGTGTGATTCTGATTGATTAAATGTTTAGAAATTTGATTATAATAATCATAAGGTTAAATTTCTAACAAGTGGTATCAGAGCCTCATTACGTAGATTATTTCAACATGATATTTAGTTTCATTTTTCACTCCGTTCGATATGTTTATGGTAGTAAACATGAATTACAAATTTATCATTTGAGATTTCATTTGTTTTGGGTTGTTGTTTATTATTTTCTTAATTATAATTGGCCAAGATAGAACTTTTTTGGGTAGAAATGTTTTGATTTCTTGATTATCTTAGTTTGCGATGAATTAGAAAATAAGTAAATGTTGTTGTTATTGTTGAAAAATTGTTTCATTCATTTTTTAAATGATTTTTTTTCCTCAAAAGTGATGAAATATTACTAATAATCATTAAAAATCTGTATATATTTTTGTAGACCCGTTTTTCTTATTCGGGTCATTTATTGGGTTTCATAACCCATCAGAGGTCAAGGACAAGACCGCTTCATTTTTGGTCAGGAGTTATCCTGACCGTTTCTGCAGTTTTGTTTTGGCCAGGGACAAGAACGTTTTTACAGTTTTTGGTCAGGAGTTATCCTTGACCATTTTTGCAGTTTTATTTTGGCCTGCGTGTTTATAACTTCTGGCGCGTGTTTTCTCTTGAACTTATCATAGTTTGTCTCTTATTATTATTATACTTGTCATGCCAGTCAGGTCTCTTATTATTATTAAAGTCTCCCTATTAATGGAGACTCACCATTTACTTAATAAAAAAGGTAATACACTAGATGTGGGAATCAAACCCACGTCCAAATGGTGAAGAGCCTTGTGCTCTACCAACTGAGCTAGACCATGCATGCTACCATCTTCATACATGCATATAAAATATAGTCCTCGATTATTATATAATATTATTATAGACTAAAGTTATAATTTCGTAATAATTAATTGAAGACAAAATTTGGGGTTTATAGATTGTCCATTTTTAAATTATAATTAAATTACCTAAATTTATCTAAATTTTTTATGTTTATCATTTTGAATTAAATAGATTGAACCGATATGTTGCAAAAGTAACCTCTATTGGATAAATTTTATTAATTTAGAATGAGAATGCATGTTTCATTTATGCAGAATAATCGACCTAAAGGAAGGCTATTTTGGCCAAATGACTAGTAATTTAATCTTATCTATGCGAAATAATCAGCCCAAAGGAAAGTTATTTTGGACAGATAGTAAGTAAATTTTTATAACATTACTGCGAAATAATCAGCCTAAAGGAAGGTTATTTTGGCACGATGGGTAGTATTAAATTATGTGAAGCATTTGACATAACATTCTGACAATGCGTCAGTCAAAAGAAAGGCACATTATTAGGCTGTTTTAGTTTCAATATTTTTACTATGACCAAGAGGACCACTTATAAATTTTTTTTTTCCAAAGACTGAATAATAATATTGTGTCAGGGATCTTGTAATCACCCCTTTGACAAATTTTGCTATTTTGACTTCTTAACTAATCCTCAGCATTTTATTTTGTTTTCTTTCTTAAAGTGTCATCAATTTCTACTAACATGAACAATATTCCCTTGCTTAATGGCACAATCTTCAAGAAATGGAAGGAGCATATAATGATTGTGCTTGTCTGAATGGATCTAGACTTTGCATTTAGTTTTGAACGTCCTGTAGCTTTAACCAGCATCAGTACCGCTGATCAGATAGTTACATATAAGAAGTGAGAACTTGCAAACCACATGAGTCTGATGATCATGAAGCATTCCATTCTAGACTTCATAAAAGGTGGAATTCTTAATGAAACTGATGCTAAAAGTTTTCTTAAGCAAAATTTTGACCGATTCACTGCAAACAAAAAGATCGAAACAAGCACTGTACTAACCAAGCTTTTTTCAATGCACTATAAGGGAAAAGGAAACATCAGGGAGTATACAATGAAAATGTCTAATCTTGTCAGAAAGCTAAGGGCACTTAAGTTAGAGTTGTCTAATGTCATACTCATGCACTTAGTTTTGATTTCCTTTCCTACATAATTTAGTCAGTTCAAAGTCTCCGACAATACTCAAAAGGAGAAGTGGAGTCTAAATGAGCTTATAGCTCAATGTGTGCAAGAAGAGGAGGGGCTGAAACAAGAGAAGACTGAAAGCGCTCATTTAGCAACAATTTCTCAGGGAAATTCCAATAAGAGGAAAAGGAAGAAAGGTAAAGAAACTACAAACTCTGGAACAGTGTAAGGTGCACAAAAGAAACAGAATATGGCTATTCTCTATTCCTTTTGTAAGAAACTGGGACACGTAAAGAAAGAATGTACCAAGTCTGCCAACTGGCGTGTTAAGAAAGGTATATTTCTCAACTTTGTTTGTTCTGAAGTTAATTTGGCTTTAGTACCAATTGACACTTGGTGGATGGATACCGATGTTACCACTCATATAAGTATCACTATGCAGGATTGCTTTAGGAGCTGAAAGCCAACTGATGGTGAAAAATACATCTATGTGGGAAATGGCAACATAGCTGCTATTAAAGGTATTGGTTATTTTAGAATTCAATTAGAGTCTGGTGTTTATTTAGATTTAGATGAAACTTTTGTTATGCTGTCGTTTAGACATAACTTAATTTCTGTTTCTAATGTGGACAACTCTAGTTACTTTTGTCTATTTGGAAATGGTAAATGTGTTGTTTCTCTAAATTTTCAAGTTGTAGCAACTGGTACTTGTGTTGACAAACTATACAAACTAGATTCTAAGACAACTAATCATTATGAATGTAGCACCCCCTTACTGCAGGGTACACAACGGGACACCCGGAGGTCAATCCGGTATATAACCTACGATAAGGGCGAGCTACGTTCGATCACTACATTCACTTCTCTTAGCATCATATCAATATTCACTTATAAAGCATAAATAGAAAAATCACAATATTTTAAAAACCAACTTTTTCCTCATTTCATTTCATAAAACCCGAATGTCTACATTGTATCTTTCAACATTTCTACAAGTACATCATCAAAATCTAATACAAAAGTACTACATGAAAGAGGAAAATATACACAATCTAACTAATTTGTCCCAAAAATCCTAGCTGACCGACCTTTGAGCTATGACTTCCCTTGCCAATCACAATCTACATGGCTGGTAGAGCCTCTCAGTAGCTAGAGTCATCTCTTGGTCCTGAAAAGACAATGTTGTAATTTTGGTGAGTTTTGCGAACTCAATGAGGGAACCATCATCGATGGTTCACTGAATTCATGTAACACACCATTTCATATAACATGTAATCCAAAATTTTGCTTAATAGGTCATGTAACTCATTTTCACTCAAGCATATGCAATTACTCATTTTAATTAATCAAACATACTTATCAAAATGCATATAAAACGCTTATGAGACACTTTCTGATTGTTATGTTGTTGTGACCGATTGCCTGAACTGTCTCGTATCTATTTTGGATACCTGGCTCATTACTAACTGTTCCTTATCTAATGAGGATACAGGGCTCATTATACATAGTAAGCTTTAAGCTCTTAATTAATTTTGAGCTCGAGGCTCATTTTCACTCATTGAGCTTTAAGCTTTGATCGGTGGTTACTTTGGTCACAACTACCATTATCTGATTTTGCATTCATGTATGGGATGCACATACCATAATCACTCACATTATAAAGCACTTAGGTCTTCACATTCACATTCAAGTAGTACTGCAATATCTCAATCCACATTCACATTCATCGGACCTTTTGTTCGGATTCCACAATTAAACACATTCAAAATTGTCATGCAAAACATAAATTAAGCAAATAAGTAATTAAGTGAGACTATTTAGGTTACTCACAAGTTGCTCCCGAAACTAAAGCCTAGAAGATCTGGCAACGTCTGGAGGTTGATGTTCCAGTTGCTCCTCTATCATAAATAATGTACATAACATCACATTTTGTAAAATCACAATTATTCAATAATGCACATGTATGAAATGAATTATGTACAATGCATATTCATGATAATCCCGGGTATCAATCCATCAATTTCCTCACACATTCAATCTCATTTTAAAACTCATCAAAGTATAATTCATACTTAGGTTTATGTCTCACTAAAACCATTAAAATCACAATTCATTTCCTATTGGCTTACTTTCAGATTTTTCCATGACACTCTTTCGGGTCTACTGTTCATGTTAAATTAGAGTGTGTGATTGATATAATTTGGTCATACCCTCTTTTAGAAAAGTGTTCCTCAATCATACAGGACCTAGCTCGGGACAATTCGCATAACTCACTCTACATATGTCAGATTAAGATTATCTTAGGATGATTTCAAAGAGGACTTCAATATCTACCACTTTTGTGAAGACCTTGAAGACAAATTCTATCGTTTGAAGGGCCAAAAATGGACCAAACAAATAGTGTACAGAAGAAGAAGTTTCGGTCATATAAGCAAAAAGTAAACGAAGTAGAAAGTAAACGAACAAAAAACAGACGAAGCAGAAAGCAGACGAAAAAAAAGGTAGACGAAACAGAAAATAGACAAAGAAAAAAGTAGACAAAACAGAAAGCAAACGAAGCAAAAGGTAGGCAAAACAGAAAGCAAACGAAGCAAAAAGCAGACGAAGCAGAAAGCAGACGAAGCAAAAAGTAGATGAAGCAGATAGCAGATGAAACAGAAAGCAGACGAAGCAAAAAGGTAGACAAAATAGAAAGCAGATGAAGCAAAAAACAGATGAAGCAGATAGCAGATGAAGCAGATGGTCAACTTAAGACAAAGCAGAAGTCAACCTAAGACGATACACATGGTCAAATTAGGATGAAGTAGAAGTCAACTTAAGACGATACAGATGGTCAACTTAAGATGAAGCAGATACAGATAGTTAACTTAAGACAAAGTAGAAGTCAACCTAAGACGATACTTCTTCACAGACAATATGACGTCATCACAGACGATATGACATCATCACAGATTATACGTCATCATAAACGATATGACGTTATCATAGACGATATGACGTTGTCACAGACAATATGTCTTCACAAACGATATGACACAAATCATAGACGATGTGACACATATCACAAACGATATGACGTCATTACATACGATACTATCTATACTCCTCAACTCAAAAACCTTTTTCTTGAACATCTTTAAGTCTTCATCAACTCTCGTATAAACACCTATATATTCATACATGCTTAGTGAAAAAACAGAGCATATCACCTTTCCATATCTAACTCTCTACACTAATCCTATACATCATTTCATTGCTATTTCAACTCCAAGAACCATTTCCTCAACTCCTGATTACTAACAATCCATCAAAAACCAAATAACACCATATCCTTAATTTTCATCCCCTTAACACGATGTTCAAGAATATAAATATACATAAATGTTATGATCATGCATTGACAATAAATTCATCAACTTTGTTTCAAAAAATCCAAAACTCTAACAATTTTATTCACTACTTACTTGTTGAAGATTCAAAAAGCTTTAACTATCTTCAAGCCCTAACTCCATACAAAATTACATAAACCACTGTGAACACTAACCAACTTCTAGTTTTTCTTAAAGTAGAAGAAACACTTAGTAGTAAAGGAAGTGGTAAGGGATATGAAAAATCAAAGTTAACTCTTAGAAGAAGTTTGATGGAAAACTCTATGTATGGGAAGAAATTCGGAGAAGATGATAACAAGGAAAGAACTTAGGAAAAGAACAAACCCCTTTTTAACGCTCAGATAACTCAAACTTACTTCTGACAAATAATAAAGGCAACTTCACACTTGTCACTTTTCCTAAGGTCTAATTCTAACTAAGTTTCTTTGAAACTAACTCCATTAATTCTATCTTTACCAACTATCACAAATCTTCTTTTGATTTATTTTTCCCTATTTTCTAAAACTTTTCTTCGAAATTTATTCCTAAATTCACTGAGATTCATAAATCTCACAATTCTACTAACCAATGATATGTTCAACATAAATAAATTCAGAATTCACTAAATTTCCAAATATCCCAATTCAATTTAATTATACCTGGAATAATTCATGAATGCATGTACAATTATTTTTATATGCAAAAACTTCACTTATTCACGTGTATTTTCATGTCATATTATGCATAAGCATGAAAAATGCATTTCTAAGCTCTCATTAATCACTCATATTTACTACTCTAACCTCCCACAGGTGATGGGATGTTACAATGAAAACCTGCACTCAAGTGAAATTGGTATTAAAAGGAATAGAGAATACAAAGACTTATGTCTGAAGGAATTCTCAATTCCCTTGATTTATCAAATCTTGAGGTTTGCATAGAATGTGTAAAGGGAAAACAAACATACATAAGGAAAACAAGGCAAACAGGAGTAATGAACTATTGGAACTGATTCATATAGATATATGTGGTCCATTCCCTACGACTTCATAGAATAGACAACAATACTTTATTAGTTTCATAGACAATTACTCTCACTATGGTTATTTGTACTTAATTCATGAGAAGTCACAATCCTTAGATATGTTAAAGAATTTCAAAGCTGAAGTTGAAAATCAACTAAGCAAGAAAATAAAGGCCGTCAGGTCTGACTGTGGTGGTGAATACTATGGTAGATATGATAGATCAGGTGAACAACGTCAAGGACCCTTTGCCAAATATTTAACTGAGTTTGGTATAGTTACTCAGTACACCATGCTTAGGACTC
>JANSVA010000001.1:23119753-23136228 GCA_025504915.1 Erythroxylum reticulatum
CAAATCCTACTAACCTTGACATAATTATAACTCCAAATTTAATCTATCTAAACCTCCAAAATTATTTTTAAATCATGCGTAACCTAAAGAAAAATTTCAGGGTCCAACATAATGTCTTGTATAGCTGTAAAATAGTATGACAAAACTAAAAATTGTCACTTTTTAAAAGTCAAGTGCACATTTCATAGAAAAATATGATATTGTTTTATGCATTCCACTTGTCTACTAGCTAGCAACAAATAAGCTTTAATAAAGACACCTTGCAGATCTATTTTCTTCCTATCGGTTTAAGCATTCAAGGGTTATTGTTGGAAAAGAACAACAGAAAATTAAAAAAACAAATCTTTTACAAAGAAGGAGATTACAAATGAGATCCTACAAAACCTAGAGGAATTAATTCATTAAACTGGTCAAGGAATTAATTCCTTATTCCTTTTTTTCTAAGCTGTTGATGTTTGTATCTTGTTTTTTTTAGATGGATGGTAAATTATTATTAAACCAAAAAAATATACAAGGTCATTAGGTCATACACCGACCAAAAGAAGTAAATCAAAACATCAAAATAGACCAACAACAATAAAATCGAAGAGTGATCAAAGTTTCAAGATATATTCTATACAAAATCTTATAAATCATAGTCATTATCTTAAATATTGCATCAAAGCACGTAAAAGAAATAAAGTCTAAAATAACTGCATTTCTTATCTTCGAAAAAGTGCAGATGTGCAACAAAATGCCAGTCTTATAGTTTTACTTCTTAATTGTGCTCCAGTATAGTCTTTACGGATCCATTTAATAGCACTAGTCATTGTGGACATCCCCCATGCTAATCCAAGCCATCCTCAAATTGTATCCCAGATTGTACCTGAAAATGACCATCTAAAAAACAAATAGGCCACCATCTCCTACTCAACTCAACATAAACTAATTGTTATATCTATGTATAGAAACATCAAATTATCTCTGGTTAGCAATCTATTACGTAAACGAAGCCAAGTAACAAAGGAGAACTTTGGAGGAATGTAGTTCTTCTAAATGAATGGCAACCACTGTTGGACCCCGCTTCCGAAGCCCAACATCGGAGTCGTGAGAACATGAGCCTAATACCCTATAGTTTTCAGAGCTCAACAATCTGGAGTCATAAAACGTGAGCTTGTACTTGTTACCATTTATGGTTATTCCAATTAACCCTCATTAGTCATCCTCAGTTCATCTTCATACTCTGATACCACAACTGTTGGACACCAATTCTGGAACCTAACTCTTGCTCTAATACCACAACTGTTAGACCCCACTTTCAAAGTCCAAAATTTGGAATCATAAAACGTGAGCTTGTACTTGTTACCATATATGGTTATTCCAATTAACCCTCATTAGTCATCCTCGGTTCTTCTTCAAGCTCTGATACCATAACTCTTGGGCACCAATTCCAAAACCCAACTCTTGCTCTGATACCATAACTGTTAGACCCTATCCTTATTTACTTATTTAAATTTAAGGAAAGGAATTTTTTAATTAATTTGTACATTCCTTAATAATTTATATATTTATTAAAAAGTATTCCGTTGAATGGATTCTTTCAAGTTTGATGATTGAATAAAAATAGCTTATTATAATTTCGACCAAGACGGTATGGTTAAATCGGTAGACATGCTGCTCTTAGGAAGCAGTGCTAGAGCATCTTGGTTTAAGTCCGAGTGGTGACATAAACGTCTTATGGCATCAGAGAATGAAGATGAACCGAGGATGACTATTGAGGGTTAATTGGAATAACTATACATGGTAACAAGTACAAGCTCACGTTTTATGACTCCAAATGTTAGGCTCCGAAAGTAAGGTCCAACAGTTATGGTATCAGAGCAAGAGTTGGGTTCTAGAATTAGTGCCCAATAACCAAGGTCTTTTTATTTGCTTCATATGTAATAACTCATACACCTTCCTTGAAGAAAGTCTTTCATTTATGCACATCTTCTAAAGTCCCCACACCATAATTTCCCTTCCACCAAGTTTCTCCATCAAAGAATCTCTAATAAAGGCAAACATCTTCATCAAAGGTGAATATCTATTCGAAGGTTTCCAATCCTAAATAGATTTCCCCCTTAAAAAAAACCTTATATATCCATCGAACCCAAAAAGTGTCAACTTTGGAATGAATATTCCATTTGATAATATCGTAACATTCCAAACTCTGAAAATTTTTACACCCAAGCCACCTTCTTCCCTTGGAAAAAAAATATCATCCTAGGACACCATATAATGTTTCCCTCCCCATAAGAACAACCTACACATAAAGGTGATTCTATTCAAGATGGTGATAGGTATTGGAAACTCTTGGAGCCATAATGATTGTACTCCTTATATTACTGCCTTAATCAATTCAAGGCGTCTAACATAAGAGAGCATTTTAGCATTCCAATTATTAACATAACCCTTAATAGTCTTAATTAGAGAGGAGAATTAGTCTATTGAAACTTTTAATAGAGCCAATGGAATGCCCAAATAATGAATCAGAAATATTCTTAATGGAAAATCAACCCTCCCGGTCTCTGCCATATACTCCCGCAAGATACATAATAAATTTGGAAGGGTTAACCTTCAGTCCTGACACCCCTTCCAAATCTCTAAGAACGTCCATAAGAATTTTAATAGACATAAAATCCCCTCTCAAGAACAGCATAAGATCAACAGCAAAGGCAATGTGCATAATACCAAGTTTATTACACTTTGGGTGGTAGTTAAAATAAGAGTTTGTGGTTCTCGTATAGCAACCTAGAAAGTTACTCCAAATATAGAATGAACAAAGTAGGAGACATGGGATCTCGTTGTCCACTGAACATACTATGCAAGACCTTATTAATGGATATGGAGAATGATGTCATAGTGATAGACTCCATATCCATCCCACAAATTGTAATGGGAATCCCAATCCAATCAACATATCCCACAAATTGTATCTTGTTGATTTCATGAGAAGTGACTTCATTAGATTTATCTATAGTGATTGGTTGTATTTATAAACCTTTTGTAATTTCCATTGGCTTCTTAACATATTCTTTTAACTTCTAAAAAAAAGAGTTTGCAACACTGCCGCTACCATTTCGAGCCACCATCTTTGTCTATATGATATTTCACTATCCTATATGTCTTTGTGATGAAATTATGAAGAAAAAGAAATTTTGGAGAATGTCAAGAGAAAACAAAATTTTCATTTAGTTTGTTTAAGTGTGTGATCAAGAGGGAAAACTACCAACTAGTGGACAAGTTCTTTTAAAGAAAAATTGCAATAAAATCAAATTTGATGGAGATTCCAAGGAGGCTCTATGTAACAGCATCGATTGTTCTGTACCAAAATATAAATCTGACTTCATTAACCATTAGTAAAAAAGCAACAACTTGTATGAATTCATGTTGATTCAAAATCATTTTTATTGTTTTCAACACACACATCCAGTTTTGTCTTCAATTTTTTTCTTGATTTCTGTCGAATATGAGTGAAGTTTGCTGGAGTATTAGTGATTTACATCACACTTTCCCTCCTACTCCATCAATCTTTGCTCATATGAAAAACCCTAGAGTGATTTGGAAAAATTCAAAACCCTAACCTTCGCCACTTCAATGAGATTTGGTGGATCTGCCTTTAGAATCAAGGGGCTTCTGTAATTTGTAAGTAGTCCCTATAAAAATTAAAATTCTTTTGTGTTAGTATTTTTGTTCTGAAGTCAAAAGGATTTTGCTCATCTTTTATTTTCTCCAGATTGAAGTTTCCCTTGGCGATTTGGTCTCTGAAAAAATGCAATCGCACATCTATGTGCTTGGGTCGTTCATGGAGGAATGGATCTTGACTAAGGTACCACACACTTTGACTATCCGTATATAGTACTGGTGTTATGATGTTTGTGTTAATTTCCTTTAGAATTCTTGATAGCCACGTTAGTTCCTTTACTCCTTCTGTGATAGCATAACACTCTGCCTCTGTAGTTGATAAACTCACTGCCGAGTGTTGTTGTGATTTCTAACTTACTGTGTTTGCTGATAATGTAAATACATATGCTGAGATTGACTTCCTTATATCCTTATCTGCTACATAATCTGCATCCACATATCCATATAGAGACAAGTAATTTCATTTGATTAGTTCTATTTTTAAGAAGCATAACCTGTAGTCCATTGTTCTAGATAAATATTTGAGAACAGTTTTGAGCCCTTGCCAGTGTTTCAAACCTGGATTGGCCATGAATTTACTTAAGATACTAATAACATAGGCTAGATCAGGCCTTGTGCATAGCATAAGGCACATTAGACTTCCAACACCTACATTATAGGGATAGTGAGCCATAGCCCTCTGTTCATCTTCAGTTTTAGGACACCTGTTAGAAGCAACTTATAAGAGTGATCCTAAGGGTACCGAAGTAGGTTTAGCTTGTTCCATATTGAATTGAGCTATGATCTTTCTTATGTAATTCCTTTGAACAAGCCAAAGCTTTCCTTCCCTCCTATGTCTGATTATTTGCATTCCTAGAAGCTTCTGAGCTTCTCGTAGGTATTTCATTTCAAAGTGATTGCATAATTCAGACTTCACTTCTTGAATTCTATTCAAGTCCTTTCCTGTGATGATAAGATCATCTACATAGACTAACATAAAAATTATTTTAGTCATTCTTAGGTCCTTCAAATATAGGTAGTAATCATATGAACTTCTGACGAAGTTCATACTAGCAGTAACCTCATGGAATTTTTTGTTCCATTGTCTAGTTGCTTGTTTGAGCCCATATAGGGATTTTTGTAATAGGCAAACGTAGTCTAGCTTATTTTAATCCTCAAATCTGACTAGTTACTTCATGTAAATTGTCTCCTCTAGCTTTCCATATAGGAAAGCTATCTTGACATCCATTTGATGGATTTTCTAGTCATATAGTGTTGCTAGAACTAATATAATCGTAATTGTCTTAAATTTGACTACTAGAGAGAATATCTTCTTGTAGTCAACTCCTTCCTTTTGTCTAAATCCCTTAGCTACTAGCCTAGCCTTGTCAATTCTTGGTTTTGCTTCTATTACTCCTTCTTTTAATTTGAATAGCCATTTGTTCTTAATTAACTTGGCTTTATAAGTTCTAGGGACTAAAGTCCAAGTCTTATTCTTCATCAATGAATAGTATTCCTTCTCACAAGCTTCTTTCCACTATCTTGTATAGCTTCTTCATAAGTTTTTGGAGCCCAATTTTCTACACTTTCAGCCATGAAGCATGCAAATTCAACCAAGTCTAGTTTATTGTACCTTCTATTAGGAATTCTTAGTCTTTGTTGCCTATCCTTTGTGAGTTGATAGTCTTGTAGGTTTTTTTGAACTTCATCCGTCTTGAACTTCATCCGAAGTTGGGTGTGTGGTTTCTCCTTCACCCTCACCTTCAGCCTCTTCTCTCCTTTCTTCATACTGTGTAATACTTTCTGTAGTCTCCAAATTTTTAGATTGTGTAGTGCCACCTTCTTTAGGTTCTGGTGGTACATAAAAAGGGGCTGATTGGTTCAGTGATCCTAAATTCTCCTAAATTTCCCTTTGGAGGTCAAAATTAGAGGAATTCTTGTTCAGTAGAGGAGATTCATCTTCTTTAAAGATGACATCTCTGCTTATGATTGTTTTATAGGCTCCCTTTTAGAGTAGTGAAATCTTATATCCCTTTACACCATATAGATATCCTAAGAAAACTCCCTTAATTGCTCTAGGTTCCAATTTCCCCTCTTTCTAATGTGTACAGGTTGCACATCCGAAAGTCCTAAGGTGGGTGAGTTTAGGTTTCTTACCACTCCAAATTTCCTGTAGAGTCTTGTAATCATTAGCAGAGATTGGGAGCCTATTAATTAGATAGGTGGCTATCCTAATTGTTTCTCCCTATGGAGAATGTGAGTAAGGAGAATACACCTTGTCTTTTCTAGGAGAGTTCTATTAAGTCTTTCAGCTACTCCATTCTGCTAAGGAGTAGCTCTTACTGTTTTATGCCTTAGGATTCTTTTATTGCTGCAATACTCCTCAAACTATTTATTGTAGTATTCTAGTCCATTGTCAACCCTGAGGCATTTTAACTTCTTCCCAATCTGATTTTCTATAAGAATATGCCATCTTATGAAAATCTCTAGTGCTTCATCCTTTATCTTCATAAGATATACCTAACATTTTCTTAATTTGTCATTGATTATGGATATAAAATATAGGTTCCCTCCTACTGTGGGGACTTGAGCTAGCGCCCATAGATCATTATGAGCATATTCTATGATCTCTATGGCTCTCAGAGCTCCCTTTTGAAACCTTGATCTGTGGTGCTTTCCCAACACACAAGATTCACAAATTTCCAACTTCTGTAAGTTTTGTTCAGGGATTAGACCTTGTTTGGAGTGATAGAACAAGCTTTTGTTCCTTTCATGACCATCCTTGCATGCTATTGCTTGGTTGGTTTATGGCTTCCATTTTTTGAAATTTGATTTATTTCAGTTGAGCCTATAACATAGTATAGACCATGCCTTTCCACTCCTCTAATGATGACTCTACCATCCCTTAGGATTTCTCTGAGTCCATCTTTTGACCTGAAAACCTTGCTTATCAAAGAAGCTTTCAAAATTAGGTTTCTCCTTATTCTAGGCACAAATCTGACATTTGTGAGGGTCCTTCTCTTTCCATCAAACATGTTAATGGAAACACTTCCAATGCTCTCTATCTTTTACTGCCCAGAATCTACCATTTTAACCTTTGTAGTGACTGGTTCAAATGTAGTGAACCAGCCCCTATGAGGAGTGACATGTATTGTGCACCCTGAATCAAAAATTCACTCTCTACTAAGGCCTTCATTATCCTAAGTAACAGCTAGAATTTCATCTCCACTTGAATCTTCTAGCTTTTCCACATTCCCTAAAACTCCACTTTTTACAGCCTTATCCCTCTTCTTCTTTCTACAATCCCTTACAAAATGCCCCTCCTTATCACAGTAAAATCATTTCTTTCCTTTTTCCTTTTTCTTCTTTTCATCACCTTCCTTAGAGTGATTATCCTTCCCACTTCCCTTCTGCCACTTTCCTTTCTTGCTATTTTTCTTATAAGACTCCCTTTCTTGATTATTCTCCATAAACATCACTTCTGCCTCTTTCTTAAAAGGGTTAACTTTCACTATTTCTTCCATTAGAGAATCTAAAACCCTCTTTACAGTAACGGATTCTCCACTAGCATGCTTAATTACCTTCTTGAATGCATTAAATTCAGAAGGTAATGCCTTTAGGATTACTACGGCTTGATGGTCCTCCGATATTTTCTCATCTGTAGCTTCTAAATCCTGAACTAGCTTAAAGAAATAGTCTATGTTATCATCTAAGGAGACAAAGGTGTTCATATTATAGTTAGCAAGATTGTGAAGAAGTGCCATCTTGTTAGGGAGACACTTCTTGGCATACATTCATCAAGTTTGATCCAAAGATTTTGTGTAGTGTTACAATTCTGCACTTTTCATATCATTGTTGGTGATAAGTGAAGCATTAACTTGCAATGTGCAAATCTTTACATCTTTAGCTTCTTTACTGGATCAGTCTTTAAATTATACTGACCTTCTATAGCTCCATAAGAATTATATGATTCAAGAAGAGCTTACATTTGGAGTTTCCAGATGGCAAAGTTTTATTTACCAGTAAAAACATCCATTTCTTTTCCTACCATGATTACTGTACTGTAAAGAAATTAAAGTCTCTTACTTACTAATTGTTCTTGATGATTCTTTGATCCTTGAAGTGTCCAAAAAATGCCAAAAGAAGTTTCTGATTCTCTGATACCACTTCTGTTGGGATATTGCTACTTTACTGCTGTTCTTTTAAACAAAACTGATAAAGAGTTTTTGTTAATTTTGTAGGAATGTAAATACTAAAAAGTAAAGGAGAACATATTTACTTGGTTTGATAGTTGAAAACTATCTACGTCCAAGGTTCTGACAGATGTGGTGATTCACTAGTAATGATGAAGAAGATGAGAAAACAATACAGAGATTGAGTGTTTTTCAACACTTACAAGAGCCTCAAAAGCTCCCTTAGTACCTACAAGTTAGTACCCCAGCACTCTCTTATCTTTTTGTCCCTCTATTCTTGCACTCTCAAAGACTGAATATAATGAAAATAGAAATTTGAAGTTTCTATATTGTGTTGTTTCTCTAATGCTTAAACTCTGTTGTTTTTATAGCTGATGGAGAAGAAGATGGCTTTCAGACTTTTTTTTCATGTATCAAACAAACCCCATATGCCTTCCACGTGAGTCACTTATTCCCCTCCTTCTGTCTACGTTTTATATTGGTGAAGCTATGTTTTATGAATTAGCTTCTGAAGTATATAAATGATTATGTATTGAGAGAATTATGACTTGTAATAAACGACTGTGTTTTGTGTTGATTAGCTCCAGACATGAGTTTTGTCTTTTTTCCCCACATGTTAATGACTTAGGCTTTAGTTCTTGTCTTCAGCTAATAGATCTTTTGAGAGTTTCTCCCCCTTCTCTCTTCGAAGCACTTTAGACACCAACACACACATCCACTTTTGTCTTTAATTTTTTTCTTGTTTTCTATCAAATTTGAGTGAAGTTTGTTGAAGTATTAGTGATTTGCATCATAGAAAGCAAAACAATTTGGTGAGCTAAAAGATTGGATAAGGATAGTTCAATATCAATCATGAAACAAATGCTTACCTATGTGATTACTAGGTTTAGTGCATGCTGAAGACAATCTACGATTTTTTGATACCTTGATTGAGGACATCCTCCAAACAACTTATTTATGTAACTTAAGCAAGAAATATGATCCAGTTACAAAGCTATGTTGTTCCTAATAAGGAATTAACAAAAAAAAGGAGAACTAACCCACAAATATATAAAAGATGTCAGCAATGGAGTACAGTTGAATTGTGTGTAAAAAAAATTACAAGGTACTTTCAAATTGATAATATCCTGTTAAATAAAATAAATTTATAAATATAAGAGTCCTATTAACTTTCAAAAAGATCTTGTTACCATTGAAAACAAATGGAGCCTGTTAAAAGACGGGAGCTTGCTAACGCTAAAAAAGAAAGGAGCCTGTCAAAAGACAGCAGCTTGCTAGTGCTAAAAAGTAAAGAAGCCTGTTAACACTCGAAAAGAAATGATTATGTTAATTGATAGGGTCCTGTTAATGATCAAAATGAAAGGAGCTTGTTAATTGTTTCAAAAACAAAAGGAACCCCTTGAGATATAAAAGCAAAAGGAGTCTCTTGAAAACACAAACTTATAATGTGGAAATTTAAAAGTTAGGAAGAGAACAAGAATGACACAATTGATTTATACTAGTTCGGCTAATAACGAAACCTACATCCAGTCCCCAAGTATCCAACTTAAGTATTTAACTACAAGAATCTAAGTATTGAATTTGACAAGCCTCTCCAAGCTCATAAGTACATATTTTTCAAAGTTCTTCAACTTTCCACACTCGAAGTGTTTTAACAAGCCTCTAAAAGCTTTAAAAAATAAATATAAAATAAGCTTAATGTAAGCTCTTAATGAATAACAATATCTCTCTTGATAGAGTGTTTTCACTTTCTAAGACACAAGAAAATTGATATAACTTTTAAGAATATTGATGCTATTGGAGTATTTAAAAAATCTAAGTATTTCATAAATGCAATGACTTTTCCTTAAGTAGACATTTTCTTCAACTAGCCATTCTTTCAATTTGATTCTGAGTTAACTTTGTATCTAACGAATCTTAGACATCATCTCTGTTGAAATCTTTGATATTTAGGCATTAAGATAAAAGTTCTATCAAAATTTTCAGGGCTAATTATTCGAATTAGTAAGATCCTTTCAAATGTTAGGGGACCTTTTTAATTAGGTAAGTTCATAAAAAAGGTTCCTGCAAGAAAGGAAGCAATTATTCTATGATTTTATTTCTTTTTAAGAATTATATCATTACCTATATAAGGAAATAAATCCAATTTAAAATTTGAAAAAATATAATAATGTTATCATTAAAATCTTTTAAAAAATAAACCTTGAGCTAACATAGACCTCCAGTAGACAAAGTTGAAGTGCTTTATGCATTTATCAAGTCCCAACTTATAAACCTGAGTTTCCTTTGTTGAAGTAAAAATCAAGGATATGAACCAAAGACACACTTTCCAGTTTACTCGAATGAAAACCTTAATGCTTTGTAGAATTATAAAGAGACAGTTTAATAGTGTACATCTAACTAAAAAACATATATAGCCCATATCATTTGCTTTCACTTCGTATGAAAGTTAGTCAACCAAAGCATGATAGCTCCTTACAGTTTTGACACATTTTTGAGTTAGAATCATTCATTTTGGCACTTTCAAGTTAATAAACAAAGGGTTGATAAGTACTATATAAGTTAGATTGTAAGGGATTGATAAATAGGAAAATTGAGTGTAATTTATCATTAGTTATGTGACTAAAAAAAATAGTAACTTTACATTTCTCCTATTCTTATAAAGCTTCCAAGCTAAATTCTTGCTAGAAAGAACCATATATTCTTCTGTGAATGTTTATCTTCCTTCAATCATGATCTGCTCAATCCTGAAGTGACATGGATAAAAGTTTCTTCTCTATAAGGAATTGTTAATTTGCCTATTGGATGGTCAAAACCGAATTCCTCTTCAGCTTTTCAAAGCAAATCTCGAAATGAAGGCTGGTTTAGGTATGGCACAGGAACTATAAAAAAAATGCTTATTTTCATTTTTCCCACGTAGACTATTAGGAATTTGCAGTAAACACAAGAGGTTGCCACATAAGACTTTAATCAAACAGATGGTAAGCAAGAGAGAAATTGTGCAGTAGGCTTGAGCTAAATTAGAAGAAAAGAAATAACAAAGAAATTATACAGAAAAGACAAGAAATAATTGATCACAGTTTGTTGTTTTATTATCTTACTAAATGAAGTAAACAGTGGGCCTTTAAATAGGCTTTACACAAAACCAATTGAGGAACAACATACTAGCATAATTGAAACTGAAAGTAGAAAATAAAGGAACAAAAATAACAACGTACATCTCAGTCTAAACTAATATTTCGGTAACTAACTTTGAATCATTCTCCAATACTCTCCCTTGTTTGCTTTGGTTTACTCCAACGTACAACAACTAATCCAAAACTAAAATCATAACTAGACGTGCTTATTCTATCCTCCAAACACCTAGCCCAATCGCTATCAGTATAACCAAATTGTTTGAACTCAGAAACTTGATCATACCATAGCCTAAAATCAATTATTCCAGCAATATATCATAGAACCATATTTGTAGCTCCAAAATGATGCTTTGATGGATGATGCGTTAATTTGGAAATAACTCCAACAACAAAAGAAATATCAAGCTGTGTATGAGTCAAGTAGATTAAACCTCCAATCAAACTTCAAAAACTCATTGCATCTACTGGCTTAAAATATCTCATACCAAAATAGTGCTCTTTAAGCTATACAATCTGGTAACACATATCATCATTCAGTACTACTAACTTCTTGGCATGTCAACCTTATTACATTCCTCAAATTCCTATATATTTTACTAAAGGAAATTTTATTTAAAATTTCATTGAACTTTAATGATATAGTCTTATAATAGCCAATTCAAGATATTTTATATTCGACCAAAGTAAATGTCACTACATAATGTCATTTTCTTTCATTTTTAGTTTTAAATTAGTTCATAAAACATTCAAGACATATTCACCTCACCAATTAGTCAAAATAACATATATATCAAATTTCTAAATTCAAACATAATGTATGCCAATTGAGGAAAAATATAAATTATAAGTCTAAAATTCCAATTAATCACATATACTACTTTATTTAGCATCCAATTAAATATTTTTAACATTAATTTCATAAACTCCCAATAACCTTGAATTACATAATACACAATTTTTAGGGAAAAATAAAATTGCGTGGACATATACCAAAATGATTTCCAATTCTTCAAATTAAACTTCATAAACTTCAATTTCACCATCATTTCCTTATTCCTTCTCTTTTTGTTTCTCTCTTTCCTTGAATTCATCTTCTTTATCTTCATAATATTGTATAACAATTCAATTTCATGCATTTTACTCATTAATGCATACAACTGCACTATAATCATGTGCTAAAAGCAACCAAAAGTTGATTAACTTATCTTGTTAATTTTATCAAGAACACCCATATACTTTTTCTTCATCTTTTTCCTAAAATTCTTGTTGATATGGTGAGCTTGGGGAACCTAGGATGATGATTTAGTATTTAATAGTTGATTTAAAGGGTTAAAGATAGAGAAGATTGGCTTGAAAATGGAAGAAAATAAAAGAAAATGGAGAAGAAAGAGGGGGGCTAATTCTCGACAAGTTTTTGGTGAAGAAGAGAATGACTAGTTGGCATTTAATGCTATTTGGTGGCAATTAATGCTATTTGGTCCCATTCAAACTTAAAATCCATTAATGCATATAAAAAAACAAATGCAATTCTTTTCTTCTCAATAAATAATACCTATTAGAAAAAAATCAACCTACATAAATACCTTAATTAATATCATTTATTTCCATTAATATTTTCAAGTTTGACTTTCATCCTTTTCTTGAGTCAAATTGTGACCTCAAATTAAATCCTCTAGCTATCCTTGAATAATACTATTCGATACCAAATGAAATAAATTGTAGTTTGGGTCCCAAGTGTCACCATTCACCTCAAGATGTACTGTTTATGGCCCAAAGAGTACTATTTCACGAAACTGAGCATTTGGGGTGTTAAATTTCTCAAATTGGTAACTCTATCTGTCATTTCTTCCCACTTTGAGCTAGAATTTTGACACCTAGACCTGATGTTATTCTTTTCCAGATAAGTTTCATATAGTTACAATTTAAAAGCAAATGATCTACTAATTCATGCTTTGCATTGCATAATTCACAGTTAAGATTCTCAGAGAGGCCAAGTAGTATAATATTCTCATCTTTTTTTGATTATTTAAGATTTGTTTGAGTGTTTGTTGATTAACATATCAACTTTGTTTCATTCCTTAAACTTTGTGTTATTGTCTCATAACAAGTTTATTATAACCCTTATTAATTCCTAAGGTAAGTTTTAGCATATATGAGTCTTGGCTTTATATAAGACTTACTCTGGCTCAATGAATACTCAAATATTATTATAGTTGTTGATAGGCTCAATAAGTAGAGACGCTTTCTTTTCCTCAATCATCCTTATTATATAACTAAAGTAACCCAATTATTAGTGGATCATTGTTGAGCAAGTTTTACTTCTAATAAAACCCTCAATATCTACAAGTATACGAATCGTAACTTATATTATCAAAGATGTCGATCCTATGATGAAATAGTTAAAAACTAAATGAACCTAACTTTGTCTAAGGCGATAAAAGATGATTTTAATAAAATAATTAAAATAATTAAATCAAGCAAATAATCAAATAACAAATGAGCTATCACAAATATGTGAGGAAAATCAAGGATGAAGCTTAGGATTTATTCTATCATTATTTTGTCCTTTAACCCCTATTGGTTCAATTATGTGTTGATTCAAGATCTTCTAATAGATTGACTAATCTTTCTTAAGACCTAATCAAATAACCCTAATTGAATCAGGAAATTCTAGAATTGCAATCTCTAAATTCATAACTCTTTCACTAACAATTTCAATTATTTCGGAAGTTATTTATCAAATAATCAAGTTATCACATAAGATATCTCTTTCAATGATATTTGTTTTGTTAATTTTGTTACATATTAATCTATCAACTCTCGTTGTGCAAATTAATCGAATTAATTTTGACTCATTCTTTCTATTTATTGCCGAAGTATATGCATTCACCATTAACACAACAAAAAATGTGTTGAATCAATTGAAATCAAAGTCACAAAATAATTCAAGAACAAACCCTGATATGGAAATTTAGAACATAATAAATGTGAAGAAAATCATCAAATTTAGTTCATACATCAAGTTTAATGAAAATAACAAGAAGAGAGAAAGAAGAACTTGATTTGGAACTTGAACTCAAAATCTAGAAATCTCCAATGCTCTCCTTGATGCTCCTTCTTTGATCCAAGAATGCAAGATGGTGACTACCTTTTTTTGAGTGTTTTATATTCTTAAATAGTTATTGAGGCTTCTATTTTATCCATTTAATTTGGTTCCAAAAATAGCCCCCAAAATGTTAAAATTACAAAAAGAGTCGTGTGCTGGAAAAGCTAAAATTTACTGGAATTGCTGTCTACGCTTTCTGTCACGATCATGATCTGCTTCTGCACTTCCAATTCTTCTATTTTCTTACAATTTCTTGTTTTCATACCCTCAAACACACATCACATACCTCTTGAAACATAAACTTAAGATTTAAATTATGCTCAAAATGACACAAACACTTAGAATATAAACAAACACTAATAATAACATAATTCCAAGCCTATATACATGATAATCATCTAAGAAATACTCAAAAGCACACGTAAGAGGGATTTTTTTAGGATTCAAGGACTTACAAGAATTGTTAGTGACAGAGACCCCATTTTTACTTATGAGTCTTTAGAGGGATTTTTTTAGGATTCAAGGACTTATTTTTCACCGTTTCACATTATACCACCCTACATAAACAAATTAAGGTGGTGAGTAGAATAATAGAGATGAATCTACATTTATGGCAAGAAATTGCCCTTATTAGTAGACAGATGGCTGCCATTAGTTGAGTGATAGAATAATGCCACTTTTTATTCGACAATTCTTTATACTCTATTGTATATTCTACACTCCTTAAGTGACTTAAAACTTTTAATGGTGGATTAAGTCATACAAGATCGAGAGGGAACCTTGAATATGATTAAGTTTCATATACATTGTATACAAAATAGAATGAAACAATTAATAGATATAAAGAGAGCATATAAACAATTCAAGGTGGGTGAATGGGTATATGTCAAGCTGAAACCTTATCGATATCATAATGAGAGATAATCACAAGCTCTCTTCTCTTTCTTTTACCCTTTCTGAATCATCTGAAGGATTAGTCTTGTAGTATATAAATTATAGCTACTATATAACTCACATATGCACTCGATGTTTTATGTCTCAAAACTTAAGAGATATATTTCAAATTCTAATTGAGTTATTTTGGTCTTGCTTGTGTCTTTAGCAATTACAATTTAGATGCCAGTAGCTATTCATAATTGAAAATTGGTAAAATAAAGAAATCAACTAATGGTTCAAATGCTGATTAAATAGTCACTTTAGGATAACAAAGATGTATCATATGAATACCTTTTGAAA
This sequence comes from Erythroxylum reticulatum, assembly GCA_025504915.1. Classification (NCBI taxonomy): domain Eukaryota; kingdom Viridiplantae; phylum Streptophyta; class Magnoliopsida; order Malpighiales; family Erythroxylaceae; genus Erythroxylum; species Erythroxylum reticulatum. Next base: position 23,135,068 of record JANSVA010000001.1, read on the forward strand.
AAATTATCCTAACATTAACCTTATGGACTTAGTTGCTAAAGGATGGACTAATTAGGAAAGCGGTAGTAGAGTTGAGCAAGAGACTGAAGACGGCGACCAAAAATAACAAGGCATTGTCGTTTATTCATAGTAAAAGAAGAAAGACATAGTATTATTTATTTTAATGTGAATAGTTTGCTTAGACGTGTAATATTATGATTAAATATTGATTAAAATATACTATAATTTTTGTAGATAAGAGTAATAGATTTTGGAATAATTAATTAATGACTATTAATAGTCATTTCTCTCTCTTCTTCCTCTCTCCTAATTTTTTTCTCTATATACATAACCATAATCACAAATTAGTTCTCATATTTCTAACCCTAATAGAATGGAAATTCCAAAGAGTTAAAATAGCATATTAAAATTAACTTTTAAAATTTCATCACCTATTTTTCTCTTTAGCTATCCTCTTCTCTCCTTATCTTTTCTAATTTTTAACCCTTTTTTACTATTAATAGTGTAGGAATATTCTCGCCCAATTAAATTGAATTAGAAGTCACACTCTTCCCCCTATACTTTTAAATTGCAATTTTTAACATAAATGATCCCCTTGCTCCTCTTGATCTTGGTTCTCCTCCCAATTAATGGATCTCTCCCTTTTGTTACTACCTCTAAGGCTAACAATTTCTCTCCACCCTTAGACCCTCACTCCCTTTTAATTAAGCCTTTAACTTATCCCTTGTTACCAACTTCAACTTTAGAAAAGCCCAGTACCAAGTAGTTGGAGATAGTTTAGTTTTTAATAAACTCACTTATCTTCTTCTTTTACCAGTTCCCTCTTCTAGTATCCCTCCTATTGTATTTCTTCCTATAAAGATGCTTAAGTTTGGTGCACGAAATGATCCTCCAAACTTGTTAGTTCTAAAAGTAGATGGTAACTTTTCCAGTCATGTATAAATAAGCAATGCATAACTATATTATCCATTTTACGTTGGAATATTTGTGGAGCATTTTTTAGTCCAAAAGGCATTACCAACCATTCATATTAACCTTGAGGAGTAGAAAATGTTGTATATTGAATACTATCAGGGTGCATTTCAATCTGCCAAAAACCACTTTTACAGTCAAATTTTGAGAAGATCTTTTTATTTCGAGTTCTGTTTATCAAACTTTCTT
>JANSVA010000001.1:23137086-23150167 GCA_025504915.1 Erythroxylum reticulatum
TGGAACCTAAGAGGGGAGGTGAATTAGGTATTGATAAAATTTTAACAAAATATTACTAATTTAGTGTGCTAATGAATATAATTTATAAAAGATAAAAATATGAAATAAAATAATAAATTTTAGTAACATACTTAAACAATAATATAAAAAGGGTAACGAAAGTAAAACAAAATTGATAGATAGTGGTTTAACAAAATCCACTTGCCTATGTCCAATCCTGAAACTGTTCTTGAAACTACACTATAATTCTTCTTTCAAGGCAAAGAATAACCTTTTTTATAATATTTTCTCAATAAAGAGGAAACCTTTTACAATCTTCATTCACAATAAAAAGTAATGTGTGTATAAGACACCTAAATACTTTTTAATGCAAGAAATGGTGGGAAAGCATGTATTTATAATTTTTTGAACCTTGTCACTAGAAAAAAAAGTAAGGATCAAACTAAAGAAAAAAGGTCCTCCTAATGATCTTATGTTGAGATGTTAAAAGCTCTAACAAAATCAAAAAATAAACAATAATTTGTAAATGCATTAATGACAAAAGGTTTGCTTTTTAAGGTCTCTTAGTGACCAAGCTCAAACTAAGCCAAATGGAAAACAAAATTTGGTTCCTACCTAAGGAATGATGTCTTATTTACCATCACTCAATTCACTAATATGGTAAAATTATGATATCCTATAACCTTTTTGTGTGTGTGTGTGTGTGTGTGTGTGTGTGTGTGTGTGTTTGTGTCTGTGTCTGTGTCTGTGTCTATGTCTGTGTCTGTGTGCATAGTGCTAAGTCTTAATGGACCCTAAGAGGGGAGGGTGAATTGAGTATTGATAAAATTTTAACAAAATATTACTAACTTAGTGTGTTAATGAATATAATTTATAAAAGATAAAAATATGAAATAAAATAATAAATTTCAGTAATATACTTAAATAACAATATAAAAAGGGTAACAAAAGTAAAACAAAAATCGATAGATTGTGGTTCAACAAAAACCACATGCCTATGTCCAATCCTAAAAATCTTTTTAGAACTCCACTATAATTCTTCTTTCAAGGCAAAGAATAACCTTTTTATAATATTTTCTCAATAAAAGGGAAGCCTTTTACAATCTTCATTCACAATAAAAAGGAATATATGTATAAGACACCTAAATTCTTTTTAATGCAATAATTGATGAGAAAGCATGTATTTATAGGTTTTTGGACCTTTAATAGTTGTTGGAGTCAAAAAATTATCGGTACAACGAATAATTACAAAGTATTGGTTAATGTAGCATATTGGTTGGCCAGTATGTATTAAATGCAAAGATCTACAAGTCATTGAAACATTGATCAACCACTAGGGTATATTGGTTAAATGATGTGTCCTTTAAAGGGACATTAGTTAACTACACCATTATATTGATTGACCAATGTGACCACAAAAAGTTATATTATAAGTTTAACTTACATTAGTCGATCATAAAGTAATATTGGTTAACCAATATTCCTTTAAATTATAAAATATATTATTTGTTACACATTGTTCGATCAATCAACTATATTGGTTGACCCATGTGTCCTTTGTAGGGATATTGATCAACCACGTCACCATATTGATCAACCAATATGTAAACAAACTCAAATTTTATATATCTAACTTAAATTAGTTAACTAATCCTCTAAAGGCATGATTTTAACAATTTCAAATACTCAAAATTGATTTGTTCTATGAAATTATAAGTAAAACAACATTCAAAATATCCTTTAAAGAGTTTTTAAAAGATCATAAGGCTTCTTTTTTAAAAATAAAAGTTGCAGTGGCTCTTAATAAATGAAAGGACTCATATAATTAGGTAAGATGAAATGTTTATACATGATGAGCTTTTAAGATTACAAAAATAAAAAAAGATTATAATTGACATTATAAAATATAAAATGATTTTAATGTGCCTTGATATTCTTTTCTTCTTAACTTGATCTTCACTTTAAAGGTTGCAAGTTTTAATTTTTCTTTTTAAATTTCATAAACTATCTTCTTAAGTTTATAGATAATCTTATTCTTATATTACTTATCATAAAAATAATAAATTCATTATCATTAATTATATTTTTTATTATCAAAATGTCAATTGGAGCCTTATTTGGTTCAACATATAGCTCATAATTTTTTCTATGGTAAACTTATTCATCTTAAGTTGACTTTCAATCCATCTTGCACTTAAATGTTGGTCATCTTTGTTTATACCTCCAACTTCAATTACAATATATCCAATTTTTTGAATGACTTTATTAAGATAGCAACATCATAACTTCTCTTTGGTTAGTAACATGTAACTTCAATAATACCTTATTTAACAGTGAATCGTAAGACATGGCACTATCCAAAAAAGTGTATAATGGAGACTTTAAGAAATTCATCTCTCAATATGAACTATTTGATCTCGTATTTGATAGGTAGATCTTTACTTAAGAAAAATAAACAATCTAAAAAGTGGCATACTAGGAAGAAACTAAATCATACTTTAGTCAACTCTTTATGGCTTGGCACTTTTGACAATAATAAGGCTCACTTCAATCTTCCTCAATGTTCAGACCATTCTCCTATTAAGGTATACATATAAATCAACTTGTCTCTAAGGAACACTCCTTTTAAGGAGGCAATAAATAAAATATTATTATTGAATATATGGAGTGGATTCCTTTAAATGTGTAAACTTGACCATCTAATAGGAATTAAAACTATTACATATAAACAACATCAATCAGATAAAAGAAACTATAATCAAATTAATAGATAATATAACCTCTGTACAAGCTGAATTAAGCTTCAATCCAAATAATGAGCTACTCCTCCAAAGGCAAAAAAAAAACCATAGCCCTTTGTATAGCTACTTTTAAAAACCAAGGTTTCTTTTGAAGCAGAAATCTCGATTTCCTTAGCTAGATGATGGTGATAGAAATTCCAAAATTTTCATAATGCTATTCTCATAAGGAGGAACGTTAACATAATTGACCCTTTCAGGGATCAATAATGGATTCTTTATATGGATCAAATTTAACTTTTAACTCATTGAAGGCTTTATTTTGAGCAGATCTTTAACACTCCCATCTTTGCTAACTTGACAATTTTAGAGATTAGATCTAGTATTACTCAAACCATTATCCTTGATCAAATTGAGACTCTTACAAAACCATTCATAACCAAGGAGATTAAAGAAGCCCTCATTAGCCTTTTTAACCCCAATAAGGCACAATCTCTAGATGGGTTGAATGCTTACTTTTTCTAAAAACTAGTGGCTTTATAAGATACTTGGTTACCAATTTGATGCTAGAATTCTTTAGAACTGGTAAAATGTTAAAAAAAAACTCAAACCTCATATTTGCCTTATTCCTATATGCTTTAATTCATTTTCTTTAATGCATTATTAGCCTAAAACTTGCTATAATGTAATATAAAAGATTACTTCTAAAATACTTGTCAGTAAGTTCAAGAGCACTCTGAACTCATTGATCAATCCTTACAAAAGAGAATTTTTATAGGGTGGTAACATCAGTGACAACATCTAGATTATCCAAGATCTATTTAAGAATTACCACAGGAAACTATCTATTAGAAGCTGCTCCATTAAAGTAGACTGCAGAAAGCATTTGATACTACTGGTTAGAATTTTCTATTCCAAGTTATGATAGCTTTTGGATGCCCAAACAAATTCATTCATTGGATTCTAAAATGTGTCACAACCACTACTTATAGCGTCATGGTGAACGGAGAACCCTTTAAGCTTTTCTAAAGTGCTAAGGGCTTAGATAAGGAGATCCCCTTTCCTGTACCTTTAAATATTATTCATTGAAGTACTATCTAAATTCACTTAATCAAACATAAACTCATGTAAAGAGTTTAAATGCCATATAAAATGTAGGAAGTTAAAGTTGTTCAATCTCCCTTTTATATATGGTCTCTTTTTATTCTACAAAATCGAATCATAACCCCTTGAAAAATTTTGATCGATTCCCTAAATCTTTTTAAATATTTATCAATTCTAGTTAATTACTAAAAGCTCTTTTTATGTATCTACAATTAGCATAGAAAAGGAAGAGCATCTTGTACAAATCATAGGTATCAAGCTTTAATAGATGGCTCTCAAGTGTCTTTTGATCTCTATCTCAACTACCAAATTGTACCATAGTAACTGTCAACCCTTATATAGGTTGTTGGAACAACAAGTTCTTAACCTATGCAGGTAGGGTTCTTCTGTTAATGTTTGTTCTACTTAGAATAAGTGTTTATTGGTGCTCCTTTTTTCCCTTCCTGTTAGTCAAACTAAGGAAATTGAAAGGATGCTAAAGAATTTTCTCCATACTAGGAAAGTTGATGACCATGCTAAAGCCAAAGTTAGTTGGTCTAAAATCGACTCCAAGGAAAAAGAAGGAGGTTTAGGGATCAAATTGATTAGAATAATAAACAAAGTGTTTCATAGAAAAAGGATTTAAAAGCTCTTTATTGAATAAGAGTCCCTTTGAGTACAATAAATACATTCACAATTTCTAAAAGGGACCAACTTTTGGAATACTTAACCCAAGAATACAATCCCGGACCTTTAAGCAAAATTTAAAGCTTAGGGACCATATCGAACATTATATGGAGGTCAAAATTGGAAATAGAGCTAGAACATCGTTGTGGTTTGTCAATTGGCACCCCTAGGGTCATTTGTGTAATATGCTAAATGCAAATATACTAATATTTGTCATGCTTGAAAACTCAAGGGTAGCACCTATCACACTTTGCAACACATAACACTATCCTTTACTCAACTTTAGACATTTTAGCACAATTATCAGTTCAATTTTAACTTACTCCTTATATCTATCCATTGAGGACAAAGTAATCAAATCGAAACATTGATTAAGAACCTACAATAATCACTTATGTTGAAGCATTTTTGTAGGTAATAAGGAATAAGTTCAATGGAGGAAATTGTTTTTGGTTCCCTATGAATCATTAAAAATAACATTTATTTTATAGCTAACTATTAAGGAAAAGTTACAAACTAAGAATATAATCAATATTGCACTCTCTTCATCTACCTATGCTTTATACAACAAGGAGATTGAGTCATACGATAGCTTATTCTTCACCTACCAATTCTTTGCAAGCTCCATGAAACATAAGTTGCATGACAAATCAAGAAAATAAATCATTCAATAGGCTGCCAAAGTCAATTACATCCATGAGGGTGATTTGATCATGTTCAAATTTTCTTTGAGTCATATTGTTTAATCAATTTAGATGGAAAAGAATATAGGAATATTTAAAAGAGAAGCTAGAGAGGTGAACTTCATCTTCCATAGTGTATTTAGTTATTGAAAAGAGTTTGTTTTTGTGAAGAACTTGCAGACATCTTTCGGCGATGGAATGGCATCTTGCTCCCCTTATTTGAATTGAATTCTACCCTCCTTCCCATCTTGTACCACATCTTCATTATTAGATGCTAGGCCCTTATTAAGTATTGTATTTGCATTAGCCTATCCCTATTTTGTTGCAACTTGATTGCCTTTTTGGGCCTCTAATACAATTTTTTATTTTAATTTCCAAAAAAACTTTTAAGATTTGAACAAAATACATTGATGTATTGACCATTCATGCAAAACCAGAGTCCATAGCAGAAGGAATTATTTCTTATATGATAATAGAAGTGCTACATTAAAATTTTGAAATCCAACCAATGTCACTTGGAGACGAGAGAATCGAGTATAATCATCAATTTTAACGGTCAGTCGGTGAAAAGTGCAATGCTTCACCTACATGTCCTCATTTATGTTAAAGACTGGACACGCATCAATGCAAGAGCTTCACCAGCTTGCAATTTAGTCGAAAGTCGGAGCTTTCTATAATCTTCGTACGTGAATGGCACATATACTCGAGGATGTTCAGGGTCTACAAATTCTGGGGGAACCTCTATCGCTGCCTCCTTTGGTCCTAGAAGGAATGAAGCAATTGAAATGCGAATTGTTGCTTCTTTGCATTGAACTCTATGTTTAACATTGCAAAACTTTCCATTGCTCCACACCTTTGTCACACACAAACAAGAACTTTAGTACCATTTCCACCACAGTTTGTACTAAAAGGTGAATCTTTCAAAAGCAAATTACGAAGCAGGAACCATGCAAGTACCGTGGCAAGGTCTCCGAGATTGACGAAGAGAGTGCCAGGAGCTGGCTCAGCTTCTACAAATGAACCAGACTTGTCCATTACTTCAAGACCGCCAACATTTTCATCGTCTTGAAGTATGCTTAGGAACCCTGAATCTGTGTGTATTTGGACTCCAGAGGATCCTACAGTTTCTGGGGTGAAGTTGTACTTGTTAATCCTAAACTGGCAAGGCCATTCACTGAATATGTCACTGCTTGAACCCAAACTTCGAGCCAACTTTTGTGCTAAATTTACAGCAAGTTGATGAATAGCTTGAGCATAGCTCTGAATTATCTCTCTGACAACATGTTCGGGCCAAAAAGAATCAAAAGAAAGCAGTCAATCAGAGGAAATCGCCAGGAAGAAACATCAATTATCCATCAGTGACAGTCAGTATTGAGAACCTAACTAAGAGATCTACCAGAAAATCGATTGTAAATTCGTGGTTCCTGCTTTTTAAGACCAACATAGATTCGCTATTTTTGACAAAACCAATCGAGGCGATGATACAGAAGACTAGTTAAGCTTGAGACTTGATAGTGTCAATCACATTACAATTCACAATCAATATGACATAAACACTCCACAATGTTTGATTTAACATGTAATACAATATTTATTTATTTATTTATACGTCATGAGTTTTGTGGCCATTTACGAGGCCAAAGATGAGAACTTTAGATGCCTCAGCCATACAATAGAGAATTGCAAGACAAATTAAACAAAAAGAGAAGAAAGGAACAACCTTTGATGAAGTGAGACATCTAGCTGATCGCAGAAACTTTGTACAGCTTCGGAATTGCTCATGTCGTAAAGACCCAAGGCTTCATAGAGAGGATTGGCCTGGCTTGGTGCCATGTACCCACTACCTGCAATCACATCTGTGTTACGCTTTTTAACCTCCATGGGAAGGTCTAACAGTGATCTAACTACCCTCTTCATTTCAGACATTAGTGTTATTGGGACATTATGATTGACGATCCTGAAACAACCCCATTCCTCGCAAGCTGTCCTAAGCTTCTCGTACTGTGCTGGGAAATCTTGAAGATCGATGGATGGGATTCCAACTTCTTTCATGATAGTTTGGATGTTCTCTATGTCTTCCTCTGTAGCCTCTGCTCCACTATGATGGCATGTTATAATTTGGCGACCTTCTATCTTTTCTTTTGATTGCTTTTATCTTGTGGCATACGGTATTTATGCTTAACCACGCCTTCTCTGTTCAAGGCCGACAAACTTTTCAAAATGTTCATATAAGACAAAACATTCAACTTGTTTATTTTATACTACCATTGAAACTTGGTGACCTTAGGTACTCTGAATAGTTGCGTCTGAAGTTGCAAGACTCGAAAAGATAACAAATCTGGTTAAGGATTCAAATCACTTGTGTCATTATTCGGTTTTAACTCTGTTTAGTTGGATCAGAGTTATTGAAATAGAGGATCTGGTTCATGTCAGCTAAAGATTGTAAATTGACTACTGGATATTGGTGGTTCAAGGAATAATAGAACTAAATGTTAGAATAGTGCTTGAGAGTTGAGACAAAGAGTGGATTTTCTCAATGTTTATTCATTTGTTAATCAAGGCATTGCCAGTTTTTTAAAAACAATGTTAAAATGCACATTCTTCCATTTAGTAGTTAATGTCCTTCTTTTTATCAAGTACTTTTTTTTTTTAGTTCTAGGGTCAGTTTTGAATTATCTTATTTGAATATTAAGTCATTGTGTTTAGAGCCTTTTCCTCTTCATATGAACAACTTGATTTATTAAAGTGAAGTATTTAGATTTTTTATTCTTCAATAAATTTTCTCCATATTCCTATGATTTATTTCTATTTTTTGGTTTATCATTTAGTATCAGAACAGTTTTCAATGCAAAATGGCGACTACTAGAATTTTGCTTCGCATAATGATCAACTCAATCCTTCTGTAAATTCTCCGATTGCAACAAATCCATATATGTTGGCCCAACAATTATCATCAATTGCTTCTTGACTCAAAGCCCTCGACATTTTAGCAGTTGATGTGGTTGCATTTAAAGCTTAACAAGGTGATAATAATCCAATAGATCCAGCAAAGGCAAGACTAAGGAAGATCGATTTGGGCGATAAGAAAGTGTTTCAATACCATGGGAGGATATGGCAGATGATGAGGTGGAGAACCCAGGACGGTATAAGAATCCCATGAGGCCACACCATGCGAAGATGGAATTTCCTAAATTCAAAGAAGGTGACCCATGTGGGTGAATTTTCAAAATGGAAAAGTATTTCCACTACTATCAAGTATTGGACAACCTTAAATTCGAAACTGCTTATATATATTTGAAAGGTGATGCACTCGACCTGTTTTCTTAGATGAATGGTGGGAACACCATTTTTACTGTGACGAACTAATGAGGGTCTTTGTAAGAGAACTTCGAACTAGCAGAATTTTAGAATCCAGATGAGCCTGGCATATTTCTTTTGTTCATGATTGGCCGAAGCATTGCCTATTGGGAATTTTCTTTAATGGCAAACATCATGATCCATAAACGTAGGATAGTTTTTAAGGTTGTGAGTCTAGCCCTACAGTTTGAATATAAGTTAGGCCCAACTAAAGGCCATTACTTAAAACTTGATAAGCAAGCCCAACCTCCGCTCCTCTTCTTCTATCAGTAGTCATGATGCAGGACCTGTAATAACTGAGTCACAGAGCAACACATCCTCCCACCGCCAGACAAATTATAGTACCACTGGTGTGGACCAATCCTTGGGAGGCTGAGTGGTAGCTGCGTCGCGACAATGGGCTCTACTATAGGTGTAACGAGAAGTTTGCTCTAGGCCATTGGTATAAATAGGAAACTTTCTCACTATTTTAAATCCACAAAGATAAGCTCGAAGTTAAGAGGCAGTACTAACTTTTGGAGTGGATATAGGGAAAGAGGACATAATTTTGTGCAATACGATTTTTCTGTAATGTTTTAGTGCAGCTACTAGGCCTAAAAATTACCGAGGAATAGTTTCCACTCTTAACTGGAGGAGCAGGTGTTGTTTTGGGTATTATATGGTTTTCTTCTTTCAACACAATGCACACCAATAGGAAGGAGATGTTCGTGATCTTTTATTTGGATGGAAAATGGCACAAGTTATAGGGTATTTCTCTTATAGCTAACACAGAGGTCTCTCTCCAATCTCTTTGCAACGTGGACACGATCATAGGTACTCCAGTGCCCCTCTTTCCATTTAATCACTTTTATCTAATTATCGTGATGTCTTTGCGAGGTTACCACTTTACCCCCAATAAGATCTTATTATCACACCATTTCCCTGTTACCCAACTCAACTCCACCAAATATCAAGCCCTATCATTTGCCTCATAAAACAGAGGTTGAAACCAAGGTCAATGCCCTATTAACTTTAGGATTCATTCGACCTATCTCTAGTCCCTTTGCTAGTCCTATCCTTAGTAATTAAAAAACAATTCTTAGGATTTTTGTATAGATTATATGAAATTAAATCAACTAACTATTCTCAATAAATACTTCATTTTTAACATATATGAGCTTCTTGATGAACTCTATATGGCAACAGTGTTTTAAAAACTTAAACTTAAGTCTAGTTACTTCTAGATTTGTATGAACCATCTAAACATATACAAAAATAACTTTTGGGGACCCATTCTAGACACTAGCAATTACTTATCATGCCTTTTGTCTTAATGAATGCCCCCTTTACCTTTTAGTCAACCAATTCAAAGCCGGTCCTGACGTTTTATAGGTCCTGCGTAAATAAGAAAGGTTTTTATTTTGTCTTTTTCTTTCTTTATGATAATCAAGAGTGGACTCTTATAAAGAATAATAAAGGTAAAATAGAGGTCCTTTTGTTGCTTTTTATGAAGATCAAGAATTTCATAAAGAACAAAATGAAATAAAATGGGGCCCTTTTCTTTGCCGATTTTATTCTTCATGAAACTGGGCCCTGGGCAGGTGCCCTGCCTGCCCTTGCCCAGGGCCAAGTCTATCGACATAAATCACCATTTCATCCCCATCTTTGTAAATTTATATTAATATTTTTAATGATATTTTGGTATATAGTGCCAACCTAGAGGATCAATTGTGACACTTGCAAATTACTCTTAATCTCTTACACACATATTTATTATTTACCAATACAAAGAAGTGCTCAATTAGCCAGGAGTATATCCAATTTTTAAGATATGTAGTCTCGAAACAAAGGGTGGCAGTAGATTCTGAAAAAATCTATGCAATATTATATTAGCCTTCACCATAAAATGTCAAAAGAGATACGAGGATTTCTCGATTTAATGGGTTATTACCATCAATTTGTCAAAGATTATAAGTTGATTGCAAAGCCTTTGACTGATTTAACTAAAAAGAATAGTTTCCAATGGGATCTTCAAGCTAAATTAACCTTACAAAAACTTGAAATGGCACTAACCTCTATTCCTATTCTATAATTGCCAAATTTTAACAATCCCTTTATAGTTGAGTGTGATGCTTCTTCAGTAAGTGTCAAAGCCAATTTATTGTAATATGAGTATCTCATTGTGTATTTCATTAAGGGTTTACCTTGCATCCTATTGCGTATTTCATTAATAGCCTGTTTGGTTGGAGGTAATAGGTATTTTATTACCCACCTATTCTTATTTATTAGATATTTTGTTGTTTGGTTGGAAAAAAGCTTAAAGAATAACTATTCCTAAAAATACCCATTCCCAGACATGAGGGAATAGGTAAAGATCATATGAACTTGTCTTTACCTATTCCACGCATATTCAAAATAGGTAAACACATCTCTTTAGCTTCTGGACAAGTTCGTCCCTCTCCCATTGTCTTCACTCTCACGCTTTTTTGAGTCATTGTTTGTTCTTTGTTTTAGTCATGATTCTCTGAGCAACTCTCCAGTGGATTTCTAAAGTATGTTAAAGAAATCTTCTTTGTCCCCCAATCTCTGTCTCTGACTCTCTGCTCCATGCAATGCATAGACTAATAATGGAAGCAAATATAGGTCCGATGGATGCGGCATACTTCATTGGAAGATCTGAGAGGGCGTAGGAAAGCTTTGAGGTTCAAGTACAATGGCACGATCAACTCTCAAGAACGTCTTACAAAAATTGCCACTACTTATAAGAATCATCTCCGTGCTCAAAAACCTACTTCGAATTGAAAGCTCACAAAATCCCATTCTGCCATTTACTCTTTAATGCCAAAGTCCCAATCTTTACATCAATCCAAGTAAAAACCTTGGTTCTAACGTCCCTCCGGTTGTGGGTTCATTTACCCATTTGTATCCCTCTATTTATTTTCCCATCTCTCAAACTGGGTATTTTTTATATCTGATTTCATCATTTGGGTGGATCCAAGGTGAACTTAAGGACGATGATTCGGGGATGTGGGCTGATAGTGTGAAGAAAAAGAGGAAGAAAAAGATGAATAAGCACAAGCTGATCTTGGAGTTGCTTCCCTTTTCAGTTAAGGGTTGAATTCAATTCCAAAGTTGGCCCATTTGGCTCTGTTGATCATCTTTGCCGATATGGTTGATCTTGGAGCTATGGGTGCGGTGATAACAAAGGATGTGATGTTTTATTTGAAAAACAAACCTCCTTTGGAGGCATTTAGTGGGTTCTTAGTTTTTTTTTATGGTCTGGGTGTAGTTGTCTATGCCTTTGAAGGAATTGGAATGGTGTTGCCATTAAAATCTGAGGCTAAGCACAAGGCCAAGTTTGGGAAAGTGTTGGCACTTTGTATGACATTTATTGAGTTGTTATGTGGAGGATTTGGAGTATTAAGTTATTTTGCCTTTGGTGATGATACTAAAGATATAATCACAATCAATTTAGGGGAAGGAATATTGAGTGTCCTTGCGTAGATTGGCTTGTGTGTGATGTTCTTCACTTTCCCATTGACGATGAATCCAGTATATAAGGTTACGGAGAGGCGCTGCTACGATTCTAGGTACTCCTTGTGGCTAAGATGGGTGGCGATTTTGGGAGTGAGTTTGATTGGTCTGTTGGTGCCTAATTTTGTAGAATTCTTGGCTCTAGTGGCTAGCAGTGTGTGATGTGCTCTAGGGTTTGTACTACCTGCTTTGTTTCATCTTATAGCGTTTAAACAAGAGTAGGGATGGAGGGGTTTCATTTTGGATAGTGTTATTATAGCTTTTGGGTTCATTGTTGTAATCTCTGGAACCTGGATTTCCTTGTTAGAGATACTTGCTGCCAAGTCTTCCTAAGAAGATGAAGGTACTTGCTTCCTTTGATCATGTAAAGTAAGTATTTGGGATGCACATTGTCTATCTGACACTTCACTTTTTCTGATCTTTTGCTATATTCCCTATCATTTCATAATAGCATAATTATACCGTGTAAAGGAAAGTAATTAAGATGTATTTAATAATAAGAGGACTTGTCCATAGATTCGTAGCATTTCATTATTGGATTTTTGTTACATTTCAACCAACACTTGCAATGTTATGATGATGAATACTTTGATTCGAGTTTTGGTGTAGTCATGTATTTTCGTATGTAATTACGACTGGTAACTAATATCTTTATATTACTAGTGTACTAAGATCTTCCTTTTGTGCTCATTCCCGCAGTCTAAATGATCCATAAAGGGAATGAAAGAAAGCATACTTTATATCATCAAACTAAGGCAAGGAGAAGTTAATAGCAAACCTCTATGTATGATTTGAGTTGGTATATATTGAAATTATATATTATATAAAGTTTTTATTTCAATTATACTAAACTATCAAAAAATTTCAAACAAACCAAAAGTTTAGTTTAATAGTAAGAGTAGCTTCATATTTTAATAAGAAGAAAATTAATTCTGTATACTACAATAATAATAATAATAATAATAATAGTAGTAGTAGTAGTAGTAGTAGTAGTAGTAGTAGTAGTAGTAGTAGTAGTAG
>JANSVA010000001.1:23186585-23198237 GCA_025504915.1 Erythroxylum reticulatum
TAAAGTTCAACAACAATTCAACAAAAACACCTATAGGCATTTTGTCAAACACTTGGTGTGCAAACATTTGTTCATCCCTAATTCAACAAAATTTCATACATTTTTCCCTTTAAGCTACAACAAACACAAACCCATTCATTAACAATCACTAATTAACATTTTTAATCAAACAAAAAATTAATATTAACCTAAAATAAACTCCACCGATTGTAGAGGAAGGAGAGGAAGAAACCACGTTACCTTCGGATGTAACCACCGGAGCAAGGGACATCGGCGACGAAGATGGCTGAGCAGACGGCGGCGATGGCGTTTCACGGTGTCCACAGGCGAGGTAGAGGCGACGGAGAAGAAGAGAGGAGAAGGAGAGAACGTGGGAGAATGGGAGGAGAGGAGGTCTGCTGAAGGCTTAAAACGTTAACCAAAACGACGTAATTTTGGCTAACTTCAAAACGATGTCGTTTTGGTCAGTTTTTTAAAATTTAAACGACACCATTTACCGACGGATTATATGCCGCCAATAAATGGTTGCTTCCCGTCTTCTTTTCCCAACGTATTCTTTATTTCGTCAGTAATTACCAACGGAATAAGTTCCGTCCCTGAAATTCCGTTCCTATTTACATCATTTTCTTGTAGCGTAACCATCTTTTATCTTCTACTACTACTTGAAAGCTTATAGGCTCATAATCAACAAATAGAAAAAGGAGATATTGAGTGACCTTATAAATTTTTTCCATAGTTTTATAGCATTGGACTTCATCATTAGTACTCAAACTTAATGAAGTATCTTGAACTTATGATAAAGTAAGAGCTGATGGTGATGAAGTAGAAGTTAATGTTGGACTAGTTACTTTTCAAGTAGTTGAATATCTTATGCTTCTTCTCTAAAGATGGGAAAGAAATTTTCATCTTTATTTTCTTTAATACTTCAATCCCATAAAGCTTTAGGCATGTCAATTGGGTTCAGGCCAAACCTGGTCAGGGTTAATCAGGCCATTGACTGAACTCATTTTTTGAATTTAAAAAATAATTAATCAGGCCTATCCGGGCCAGTCTGGGCACCTTGGACCAATCCAAAGCCTAGCCTGGCCTATTGTTATCCCTACGAAGCTTTCTCATAAAACTCAACATCTCTACTCACAATGATCTTTCTATTAATTAGATTATAAAGCTTGTAACCTTTAAACATCTTGTTATAGCCAATGAAGTCTACCTTTTGACTTTTGTCATCAAGTTTGATATGCTCTTCTTGAATTCGAACGTAAGTTAAGCTTCCAGATATTTGCAAGTACTTAACACTTAGTTTTCTTTCATTCCATGCTTCTATTGGAGTAACTTCAGAAGGACTTTTGGAGAGACTCTTATTGGATATATTTTTGGCACATCTTACATCTTCATCCCAAAACTCCTTTGGTACCTTCTTGCTTTTCAATATGTTTTAGCTATGTAAAACTTGTTTTTTTTTTCTTTCAATCATATCATTTTATAGTAGAGAACTTAGCATGGTTAAACGATGACATATCTTATTATCTTTGTAGTAGTTATTGAATTATTTAGATATTGACTCTTCTTCCCCATCAAATCTCATGACTTTAATTTTGTGATCACTCCCCTTTTCTATGACAGCCTTGAACTTCTTAAATATGATGAATGTCTTTGAGTTTTATTTAAAAAAATATACCTAAGTTTTATGGTTAAAATCATCAATGAATAGTAAAAAGTACTTTTTTTTCATGAGAATTTGGATTTATTAGTCTACAAATAGCCGTGTGAAAGAGCTCTAATAGCTTTTTTGCTCTTGATGTAGCTTCTTTCAGAAAACTTTGTCTCTTTTGCTTTCCAAGGAGAACCTTCACATAATTTCTTAGGATGATCGATGCAAGGCAAACCTTTTACAATATCCTTTTCTAGAGAAAATTTAAGTTATTAAAGTTTATATGACGAAACCTCAGGTTCCAAAGCTAGTAGTCCTCCTTTACACATGCTTGTAGGAATTTATCAACATTATTTTGAATATTTAAGGAGAATAATCGATTTATTGTCATTAACAATTTAGTTATCAAATTTTTGACCTCTTCCATTATCTTGTAATGTCTATTTTTAAATTTGATCTCACAATTTTTCTCTAACAATTGCTCCAAATTTAAGATATACTTTTTAAATCAAGCATATAGTAAACATCATAAATAAATTTATGCCTACTATCATTTAGGCATATAAGAATGTTACATCTTCCTTTTAATGGAACTCTGGAACCATTTTTTAACATCACAGCATATTATATTTTTTTTATCAAACTCAAAGAACATGTCTCTACTTCCAGTCATATGGTTGCTGGCTCTTATGTCAAGATACCATGTGCTATCTTCTCCTTTTTCTTCTATGCATTATGGCATTACTAAGGTGAGCTCCTCTTCTTTTTCATGAAATTTATGAATTTTACCTTCTCATTCATAGTTTGGCTTTTGTTCCAAGACATGTAGTGCCCATACCTTTGACAATTGTAGCATTGATGTGCTTTCTTGATTGATTGTCACATCTATGTCTGTTAATTGAAGGAAAACTTTGACTTGCTTTTTCTTCTTAATTACTTTGATAGTTTCATCCTCTTTTATCACATTCATGGCCTCGACCTCATTGACATCTATGATTTTTTTTTTTTACATCCATTGTCTATAGTAAACTTAATTTGAAGAAATTGCTACTTCTTGATTCTTTTTGTTCCTTAACCTTTTTCATGAGCTTATTGTGTCCCTATAAGTTCATCAATATTCATGGAGTCTATATTTTTTTTATTCTTCAAATGCAGTAGCAATATAATCAAAATTTGAAATTAAAGATCGAAGAATTTTCTCGATTACTCATACTTTGGTCAAGGCTTCTCTATTTCTTTTCATTTCATTAACAACAACCAACATTTGAGGACAATAATCTGAAATGGATTAGGACTCTTTCATATTAACAGATTCAAAATCACGAATCAAGAATTTGTGACATACCTTTTTCATTTTATTAAATTGTGAGCATTTTGAAGAATCTCCCATGCCTCTTATAAAATTGTTACGTTTGCAACTTTCTCGAACTTAGCATTATCCAAGCATTGGTGGATAAGAGTGAGGGTTTATTGATCCCTTCTTTTGGCTTTTTGCAAATCCTCCCTTTAGGTAGGACTTAGGGAAGCATCATTTTGAGGTTTCTCGTAACCTGTCTCTACCATCTCCCATATATCATGAGAGCCTAGTAGAATCTTCACACAAATATGTCAACTTCTGTAGTTATCTTTTGTAAGGAAAGGAATTGGAAGGGAAAAAAATGTTATTTTCTATCTTTTTTGTCATGATTAAGATCGTCGAACTTTAATACCACTTTGTTGCATTAAGGATATTGAAAGAAGAATTTGTAAGGTATTGTGAGAGAAGACTTAAAAGAATGAAGTTTTTTTTTAATTATAAGCTCTTCTTATTTTTGACTGAACTTACAATGTGAGACTCATCTCTCATTTATAGGAGTCATAAGAGAGTTTTAGATTTAAGTATGTCTGTTTAATACTTCTTCCAACCTCTATCATTTAATATAACATTAACCTAACTTGTAACTATTAAATAATTTTAAATAATAGACTTTAGATAATGTACCAAAATGTAGATCACAATTTACAAAGATAATAAATAAAGACTCAAGTTTATTTTTCTAGCATCTTTCAGTTTATTGATTTCCCAGTTATAAATAACCGGAAAAAAGTTCTTTATACTTCTAAGAATTTTAGTACTTGAGACAAGTAATTTCTTGATGTTCTGTTTTCATTAAATAAGTTTTTAAGCTATGAAATTTTCACTTTACCCATTAAATCACTATACACCACAAACATTTCCAATTGGTGCATAAACCTATTTATTAAAATAAAATTAGAGGTAAAAATATAACTTTACCATTCTCCGGCTTCATGGCTAAGATTGTCATTACATAGGTTCCACCACAAGTTACTCATCTTACAAAAGAAAGAAAAACATGATAAAAACAAAAATATATATATACATGTTTTACCATTTCTCTATTAAAATAAAGATAATGTATTATCTATTAATATTGCAAGGCCTAGATCACATAGTGTTTTAAAACCAAACTGACAATCTAGTCAATACATCAAAGCCGTTACTAATATACATCTAAGGCACAAGCAAAACATGAGAAACCCATTAGAGATGTCAGAAGCACTTCCGGTGGACAATGGATGGTCCAGTTTCATCGTAGTCTCCCTTGGTAACGTGTTGATTTTGAGGGAACACAACTTTAGCAAGTATGGCACCTCCTACCCACGCAGAATACTGTGTCAACTTGTCTGGCATGTATTCCGGGGCCTGCAACAAACAAGAGAAAAGAACTTTAAAGACCGCTTGACATAAAAGTCGGTTAGTGAGTGACATGGATAATCAAACTTTAACCTAGAAAGACTGATTCAAATGAAGGAAATTGGTCCAACTAAGAATATACTTGCATTCAACTATATTTTGACGAGAAGAATTTTAAACTGACAACTAGAGCTAACTATATGGACTGCAGAAACTATGTGTTACATGTCGTTTATGCACCGGCAATCCAGTACCAGACAATATCAGTTACTGTTACCAGGCAATTTCCAGACCAAGCTAAATCATTAAACACGACCTCTACTCAAAGATTATCCAGATAGGCATGCACCCTATTGATCAACAATAAAATAAAGGATTCATCGTCAAAGAATAAAGAAACTAACTCTAAGATATGCTGTATTTAGCTAATGGGAAGGCTAAATCTGATATGCATGTTTTAGTTCATCTCAATGGCAAAAACTAATCACCTTTACAAGCGAAGGGCGAATAGCTGATGAGCACAAGCTAGACTCCTTCTGGAATCGATCTTCAAATCCTGCAATGGGTAGCAAAAACATAATCTGACAACTTCCCAAAGTAACAAACTCATCATTCATAGATGTTATAACTATCAGAGATATGTAGTCCATTAAATCTGTTAGAGTAGGCAAACAGAAGGGGGGGGGGGGAACTCACCGGACATAGAGGTAATGCCACCACAAAGTACAGTATTTTCCAAAAGCTGTCGATGGTTCTCAGAAGAAACTGTTGAAATAGCATGCACAAGCTGCTCAACAATACCATGTGCCTCTAAGCCCAAAATTGATGGTTGGAATAAAGCCTCACCAACAGTATACCTTTCTTTGCCAATAGTTATCACCTGATGACACATCCAAAGCTATAACAAAATTTCTGACTTTGCTGTTAAAATGCACAACACAACACCAACATTGAAGTATCTTACGACTAACCTTGTAAATACAGAAAGTGGATGCAGTATGTTGAATTTTATACATTTTATACTCCAAACATGACATAGAACAGAGACATTGAAAAGCCAGGTAGACAGGAGTACTATCCAAATGAGGAAATCCACGAATTCAATAAAGAAACAAAACCAAACCATGCATAGCATCAGGCCAGCTAAATTTTAGCTAACATAAAAAAAGTAATTGCATAAATGATAATTTTACCACACAAAAACCTGATATCAATTTTGTTTTAAGAACATCTAAAAAGCACTAACCTGACCATCGGGTAGGGTATGCTGCTCTGTTCCACTAGATCGCTGGGTTTTCGCATAAGCAACATCATCCTCAGCACAGCAAGAGTACTTTTCTTTAATTAAATCAACATCGGAAACTGAGAGATTTACGTGAGGATTAGATTTACTGAGTTCCTGGGATAGCAACTTCGTCAAATCAATTCCTCCAGTCTCAAACCTCCTCGAGGCAATGTGTTGAACAGCACCTTCAAGGACTGGTCCGATATCTGGTAATACACTGTTAAAGTTAATCGTAGCAATTGGAGAGAAGCTTGATAGCATTAAGCTAACATTTCATCTCATTAAGGGGCATGGCATCGGAAAACCATTGCTTAATATTCTTTAAAGGCTACTAATTACTTCCTTTAATTTTCAGAAACCCTGCTGATAACCAGTAAGTATAAAACGTTAAAAGGAGTTCTTAACTATTATGTTTTACCAAAGATTGCATTAATAACAGAACGCACTTCACTTCAGTTCAGTTTTACTAAAGATTGCTTTAATAACAAGGCCAGCTTCATCACTTCAGTCCAAGTTCTTCCTACAACTTCATCTTCCATGCTCACATAAGTGTACTCTTTGCATCTGCAGGCCTATCCTAGATGCGACTAATCAATCTCAAGTGAATCCGATCAGTAAGGATATTAAACAAATGACCACTAGAAAGAAAGTTTATAGATATTAAGATGTTTCTGAATCATGCATTCATAATTACTACATGAAACAAAACTAAAAGTAGTTAATAATAAGACCACTTATGCGATCAGAAAAGATAGATTACCAATCTTCCCATGACCAATATCAACAGTACATCCTGAAATACGCCCAACAGCATAAAGTGACAATACTGCTTGCTCCGAAGCATAAAATCCAGAGACATTGAATGTTTCAAACATCAATTGGACCAATTGTTCCCTGAGAGCCTGTCAAACAAATTCTTTTAAGTTTGGAAGCTCTAAACAAGCTATATCAATTCACAACAGTTTTAACAGAATAACTCAATCTAGTTCAGAAGAAGAGATAAATCGAAATCAAAGACAACATCGAGGAAGTTAGACAAAGAACTTAACATTAACTCCAATTGTTCATGTCATCACCAAAGTAAAAGTTACATAGAACAAAAGAAAAGGAATCCTCCCGCATCACCTAAAACAGCATGCCAAATTGGCACAAAAGTTGAGTAAATGCTAAATATTGTCAGATATATGGACCCAACACTCTACTTACATCATAAAAATATTATGTTTCTAGCAGCACATTGTATTTTATTCCCAAGCTGGAAACTTGAAGCATATTACCAGTTGTACTTTGTCACTGAAATGAACTCCAACAATAGTTCAAGATCAGACATGATTTTGGCACCCAAGAAGCATCTGCCCATCTTGACATTGGCAAATTTTTCACACACAAACATATGAGGAAAGGAAAAGGGTAAAGGATGAGTTTGATGGGCAAAAGAGTTAGAGATGGTTTTGGGCTACTAGTGCGTTTGAATTTAAATCAAATATAAAACACCTGTAACCAAATTTTATACTCTCTCTCTTCGCTCTCCTTCTGCATTCTGGATTTTTTCTCTTCTCTATTCTTTATTTCTTCTTTAGCAAAAAATAATCACAACAAATGGTATCAAAGCTTTATGATTCTTGGCTAAAAAATTCTTGAGACATGACGAAAGACATTTGGGACCATGAGTTCAAGAAGCTCGAAGAAGGTATCCAAAAAAAATCAAGGAGTCTCATTTATGAGGTGAGAAATGAATGCAAGAAATTCAGGTACGATCTGACCACCATGAACATGAGATATGTAAGCTAAGATCAATGTTTAATCAATTTATACAAACATGAGGAAGAGCTACTTCATATTCTACCTTATCAAACGATCAATCAGTTAAGGATGAAGAAGGTATCCAAAAAAAATCAAGGAGTCTCATTTATGAGGTGAGAAATGAATGCAAGAAATTCAGGTACGATCTGACCACCATGAACATGAGATATGTAAGCTAAGATCAATGTTTAATCAATTTATACAAACATGAGGAAGAGCTACTTCATATTCTACCTTATCAAACGATCAATCAGTTAAGGATGAAGAAACTTTAATATCCAAGCGCAGAAATATAGAAAGTGCAACGCTTGTTTCATATGCAACAATAGTTGACTGACAATATGATGTTTGTGATCAAGATCCAATCGATGTGATTGATCAAAAGATTTATGTTAGTGACAATGGCAAAAGACGGACAATAATGTTGAAGACAAGAGTTTTAATGAGTAACTTGAATTTCAATATGAGGCTAGTAGTGATCACAACACAAGACAATGGTGAGCAGTACAAGTGAAAATCTATGGCTGGTGATCCTTACAACGCTACAAGAGATGTTAAAGGAGATCAACATAGCAGAGAAACTAAGATAAATCTTTGTCTTAATGAGGACCAGCTTAAATATCTGGAGGAGAATAACTGTCAGTATACTATTGGACAATTGCAAAAGATTGATAAAGGGAAGTTTATTGTTGTTAATAAGAGGAGATGGTTGTTCCATTTTTATCCCTTTTGCTGACCTCCATGACTAATTTATGTCAAACCTTGTGGCCAAGATTTTCTAAAGTAAGGGGAATTATTACGTATAAAAGAGCTAGAAATGATTTTGAGTTAGTACTGTATTTGAATCTAAATCGAGCATAAAAACCCTTGAAACCATTTAATAAGGAACGAGTATGAGTTTAAAAATTTTTGCTCTCGTTTTTCTGTGTGCTTCTCCCTCTTCCCTCTCCTTCTGCGTTCTAGATTCTTCTCTCCCCTCTTCTGTTCTTCATTTCTAATAACAAATTCTAAACCGAATGAAAAGTGTTGGCTAACCTTGGGGGTACAAAGTGGATCTGTAAACAACACTTGCCCTTCATTACCCTCTTCCCATTCAAGGCCAGTATATAAAACATACTGAAGTAAATCTTCTATAGCATCCCAATCTCGAATAAAACCCCGACCAACTGGATCAACAAAGACATCCTCTAACAATGGATTATCAGCTGACGGTCCATCTTCAAGTGTGCGTTGCATTTGAGTAGGAATTATCTGTTCAAAGTTCATAGCCGCAATCAGCAACAAAGTTTAAGTAAAATTCACAATAGACACGTTTTTTGACATTGAAAATTGAAAAGTACACAACCTCAAAACAAAAAATAAGAGGCAATGTAATGTATTCACAAGAAAGAAACATTATTTCTCCAGTTTATCAAGTTTGGAATTTTCTTCTCCTATACAGAAGTAACAAGGCCAAGAATAAACAATCAGCCTAACAGAGAACCCGTACAACAGAAAAGAAACGAACTTTAGCTAGAGTAAGAAGCTACCATTAAGGGAAGAAAAAAGGGCAATCCCAAGAGATGTACAGGCGATAGTTAAACGCCAAGAAAACAAAACAAAAACAGGAAAAGACCTGAAAATTCTTTTTAAGTTAACAGACTCAAACTTGTTAAGTCATCATAGATATCATATTTGTTAAACCAAAAATAGGAGTAAACGGAAGAACCCAATTAGACGCAGAGCTTAATTACAATGGGAGGAGCCTGATCAGGGACAGCCGTGCCCGCTTTGAGGAGCTTGGATCCGGCGTCTATCACCGCTGCCTCCATTATGGAACAGCAGAGCAAACTCTAAAACCAAAATAGGGAAGAACCCTAAAAGCAAATATGCACAGATGGATGAACTGCAAAGTGGGATGTGCCTGGCTCCAGTTTGAGGCTAGAAGCGGGCTTCGTTCATTTCAAACTCTGCTCCCTACTTCCACTCTTCCTTCAGCACTTTTCCTTTGGTTTATTTTATTAAAAATTTGGTCCAAATAAAAGTTAGGAGGATAGGGTTTATATATACTTAAATCATCTTTTTAATTTTAAGGAGAAATAAGGTAGGTATAATTGGCCCATGTTGTTTTGTATTTGTAAATCTTACCCTATCCTCCTAGCTACATTAATCATTGAGTTTGAATCGTGAGAGGCTTTTAAGCTTTAACATAATTGAGAATTCTTGTTATTCTCGCTCTCTCTTTCTCTATGTTTTCTTTTTTCTAGTTAAACTCCATTGATGCCTGAACGTAAGTTGGTATTAAAGTTAATGATTTCCAATAGTGGGTACAACATGATGTAGGATAACATGGTTGAAGAAACGAAATCCTAATTTGCTAATTGATTAGAAGAAACTATCATGAGGATTTATATTCAACAAACGAAATTAAGATATGAGAGGCTTGAAGAATATGATTGGAAAACATATTTGATAGCATTTATTTAATGATTTGGAGAATCTCTCCTCAATTGTGCAAATTTTGAATTTTTGTGCAAATTCATAATACAAAAGCTTCATTTGGTGAGTAAGTTATTGAAAGGTTTCAAAGTGAGAAATGAAATACATAATAAAGCTTTTTAACCTAAGGAGTTCATGACAAGTGTACAATGCAGCCAAAAAGAATGGGCTAGTTTTTTTAATGCTATTTTGAGCATTCAAAAAACTTGAAGATCGAACTATAAGAAAATAAGTAGTCTGATAGAATATTGATCTCTTACTTTTTACCTCTATTTGATTTTAAAATTTGACATTTTATCAAATTCATTTAACGTTTCATTCAAAGAACTGTGTTTGGCCCCCGTTCAAGAAATGACTTTAACAGCCCCAAGGCTTGACGTACCCTTTGAATTCCCAATCTCAAAGTACCAAGCGAGTCGTGCTTGTAACATTAGAAGGAGCGGTGGTGTATGATTAGAGAGCCAGTCTCATTGAGTTCTTTAGTTTAGCACACTCTTCAAAGCCAAGACTATATAAGGCAACGGAATTATCAATAAGGAATGCAATTAGTATCTCAATCATAGAGTGTTCATTAAGGCCTTATATCAAAACCTCAATTAAAATGTTCCTTTTAAATAAACTAGGTACACAAAGAAATCCATAACAATAAGTAGTAAAGTGTCTGATGAATGAACAAATGAAGGTAAGTTTGGCAAAATAGTTTGGTCCACTTCAATCTATCTTAGTCTAACTGAAGTTAATGGACTTAGTCTAAATTGATTGGACATTAAGTCAAACTTAGGCTTAATCTTTATAGTCTCACCAGACCTTAAGCCCAACTATATTTAAAAAAACAAACTATAATTTTAAGTTTTTACTTTTCCTTATTTTCTATAGCATATGAAATGTTGTAGTTCTTCTTTGATCTCTTCAATCTTCTTGTCCATTTCTTGGATCTTTAATTGCAAGCTCACATCATTCTTCTTTTTCTCATCAAAAACTTTATGTATCATCCCTCTCTTTTCTTAGTTGAGCCAAAGGTTCGTTACTATAGCAAACTTTAAAAATCCAATTATTTATTCTTATCTTTTTTTAATCTTTGATGGATTCTTACATTGTAAACTCAATATTCATTCGTTATTAATGATATTTTTCTTTCTTCTATGTTTGTTTTCCCTTTTTTTTTAATCAAAATTCCTCTTCACACTTTCATCATCTTTCTTCTCTTCTTTGTTTTTTTTTTCCACAACTAGTGTTATGTTGTCTAGTGACCATTTACTGGTGTCAATTTTATTTGAGTTATATGTTTTATTGGCTAATAGTTTTTGTAAGAAGGGTGTGTCCAAATTAATCTACCAGACTCCCTGGTTCCTGTCAACGTTGAGTCAGTTCAAGTAGGAGCTAAGTGGGTTCGTGATCAAATTTCATCCCAAAAGGATCGATATAGACCAAGTTATTGCCATTCTTAGCTAAAGGATTATGCTTTTGTGCAAGAAAAAGTTTACTTCATGACATAGATGCAAAAGGAAGTAATCACATATACATTTAGTAGATGATGAGGAAGAGGGTGAAGATGGTGTTGAAAGAATAGAATTAGAGGATGAGCAATAACTTACTATTTCAATACAAGCTAGAACAGGAACCATAATTATTTCATTTTGGTAGATGTAGGTAGTGAGAATTTTTAAGAGAAAATAATATATATATATATATTGATTGATAGAGGAACTATATATCAATCTATTTATAAAAGCAGAACTA
>JANSVA010000001.1:23206241-23219742 GCA_025504915.1 Erythroxylum reticulatum
TAATTTTTTCTTTAACTCTTACTCTCAATCCTATAACTAAGGTTGGACTGATTAATCTAACTTCAGTTATGGATGGGATAATCAACAAAGTTACATCCATGATAGTTTGCAGAATGCACAACAATTCCCGTATGGACCAGAAGTTTCTTATCACAATTTAGGTACATCTTTGGACGACTATGTCAAGATATGTAATGCTAACAATCTTCAATTTCAACAGGGTATGCAAAAATTTTAAGAGAGTATAGAGAAGACTCAGTAGGATATCCAACAATTCCAGCAAGATGAAAGGCAATTTTGGTATAGTTTCCAAAATTGGGAGAGCCAACAAAACTCAGGTACATCCTTGGAAAAATTAGTTGATAATGTCACTGTTAACACTTTGCAATTTCAGCAGGATGTGAAATAGTTCCAGGAAGATGCATTGCCTCGATGGGGAGATGTCAATCATCTGGAACTACAAAGCGAAGAGGAGCAATTGTATCAACCCGAGGTGTACCTAATGGACATTAGTGCGAAAACCTTATGGAGTGATGAGGAACTTAAAAATTTTGAGGGCAATACTCAAAGAATTGTGTAATAGCCCATTTCTACACTTAGGAATTAAACTGCTAAATGAAGTCATATGAGTCATATCATATGAGAATATATGAAATGCATTTCATTTGCATGCATCATATTCGCATATATACATGAATCATACTTTAGAGGCATTGTAAAGATAATTTATACACTCAATTGATTTATTTCAGGGTATGAAAGATTTTAAATGTTTATGATGTGATTGTGTCTTATTTATGTCTTGAATTTTAGTTTGATGGATTAAATTAGTGAATTGGAAGTTAATGTTACATTTGAGTGATTGATGAAGTAATATGAGTATCTAAGATAAGAAAAATGTTGAATAGAAAGGTAAATTGATATATGGAAATTTAGGTTGACTAAACCTATGAAATAGTGACATATGGCTTGATTAAATGAGTGACAAATGGTGGCTCAATTGGGTGACAAATGGTCTAGTGATTATGAGACAAATGGACTAATTATGGAGTGACAATTAGTAGCTTATAAAAGGAGACATGTAGCATGGGTCTTTGTTTGACAAGTGTTTGGACAAGTGTCCAAACCCTCACCACTCACCTAACCCACGATTTTACTCTTGAAAGACCATTGTTTTGTCTAGTTTGGGTTATATGCTTTCTTCTTCTTATTGCCACCGACCCACATCTATAACCTTTACACTTTGACTTTTTCCTGAATTTCTACACTTTTCTACTCCAAAATTTCTATAGCCCTCATTTTGGGATTGAAACTCCTTTCTATTTCCATCTTGTTTTTGGAGTATCCTTACCTGTTGGAAGATTAAGTTAACTTGAATATTGAGGTGGAATTAGGGCTAATCAAGTAAGTGATTTTTGATCTCTATGGCATGTTAAAATAGAAACATTCATGATGATTAAATTGAGATGAGTGATATGTAGGGTTGACGTTAAAGTTATGCTGGAATTTGATGAATAAGTGTATGGTTTCTATTTTATTTTTTATACTTGAAAGTGGATTATATGGATGGTTTAGGTTGAGATTTAAAGAGTAAATGAAGATGTAACTATGCAGAAAAATGGGTATATTGGGAGTGTTCCAGAAATTGATAAGTTAGGTTATATGTATAAAGGTGAATGATGGTTCTATTTTGATTATGGTGTATGAAAGACTATGATTTATGACTTATCAATTAAATGCTTTTGAGTTGGAATTAGTGATGAAATTGATGAGGAAATGAAGTATAATTTAGTTATAATTAAGGTATGATCAATGGATTAGTATGATGGTGTTAAAATTTGGACAAAAAAGATTGAAGGAAAGGGATGGTGAACCGTCTGTTCACCCATTCCATGATCGTGGAAGCAGTATGAACTCCTTCATATGACCTTGGGAAATACCCTGGAGAACAAAAGCTTTTGTTTAGTCTTTCCACAATTGTGGAAAGGTACCCACGATCATGGGAAATGCTTGGGAAATGAAAAACTCTATTTTGTGTGATTATTGAACTAACCAAGGATAAGTTACTTTACTTTGGTGTAATTGGATTTGATTGAGGTTTGAAATGAACCTAAAAGGTTGTTTGATTGATTGATTAAGGGTTTAATAAGTTAAGGTTAATAATTGATGTTAGAATTAAGGAATGAGTTATTTGATATCAATGTATATGAATTTAGGAAGTATGAGTTGTTAAAGAAATGAAAGTGTTTTTATGAATGCAAGTGTGAATCAAAGGATATGAACAATGTAAATTAGGTATGATTGAAGGATAATTGGGAAGCTATGTGAGTATGGAATGTTAGGAAGTGATGGATAAATGTATGATTGAATGAATTTAAAGTAATCGAGATTTCTTAAGGCATAGCCTAATTGCAAACAAGTTGTATACAAACTATAATGAATGAATGAGCAAGATTTGTGAATAAGGATACATACTTGGGGAAATTCAATTGAGCATACTTTAAACATAACACATATATATGTGTATGCATGATATAGAAGCATAAATTGACCGACCACATCTAGACATTGCTGGATCGTCAAGGTAATAGATATTTTGGATCATACTGTGAGTCAACTTAGATGTTCTCTCACCATAATCTAGTTGCTTTGTTTAAAATTCAGTTATTGAATTGCTACTCATATGATTGTGATAATTTCAGACCATCAATTGTCTGAGGACATTGATATTCAGGAATGTACTGGAAGTGTTTTATAAATGTATGTGAATATGAAAATATATGTTCTCAATTGAATGTTAAATGCGGAGCTTAGATCCGAAGAATGTGATATATGACTGGAATATATCAAATGTGAAATAATGAATGCATCATATATGAATTGATGTATCTCATTACATTGAAATGCATGAATAGATAAAGGAGTTATGGCCGGAATGACCTAAGTGAAAAAGAGCTTAAAGCTAAAAAAATGTACACAAAGAGTCGCAAGCTCAGTTATCAATGAGCCCAGTATCCATAATGGGTACAGGATAATATATAAAATAAGCCTAGTATTTACAACGGAGTCGAGACAGTTAAATAGGCGCTCAGTCACAACAAAGTAAAAATGAAGTGGAGTCATATGTGCATTTGCATATGCATTCTTATTTATTAAATGATTGAATGGATATACCATATTGACTAATTGAATTAACATGCCCATTGAACTCAGATGAAATATTGAATGGTTGAAATCAATGATGTATGTGAATTATTCATTTATATTACGTAAACTAGACTATATAAGTGTTATTTAGTGCTGATATGAGTGAGAGCATCGATGATGGTTCACTTACTGAGTTTGCAAACTCATCAAAATTGTAATGTTGTTTTTCAGGTTCAAAGGCGTTCTAACTCCTAAGTAGATCAAGTAGAAATCTAGTACTTGTATTTTGGAGCAAGAATGAGTCAAAAGTCGGTCAGTTGACACTAAAGAGTCTAGATAGGATATTTTGGTTTAACATTTCACTTCATATAGAATGACTTGCAAAGAGTAGCAAACTCTTAGATATTGTTGGTAATGTATATATATGGATTATATACTGTAATGCTACAATGTATGTTCATGTTTATGAATAAAATGGAAAGTTTTGATCTTCTTAAATACTTGTGTTATGTATGATGCCTTAATAAGTGAATGTGATTGCTCTAACATGCCATTCTCATAGCGTATATTTTTGGATAATCTATAGATGTTCAACCATATGCACTATGGTAGTAGTGTGTTACAAATTGTGTGTGAAGAAGAATTTGAGGACGAGCTTGAAGTAGAAAAAACTATATCTTTCTGCTCGGAGGTAAATATTGAGTTCCATTTATTGTTGAGAATGAAACTTTACTTTTTACCTAGTAGGTTAAAGGAATTAAACGAGGAAGAAAAAGCTGAAGAGGCATTCGTGATATTTCTGGAGTGTATGGACTTAGTAGAGATTAAGAGTTTGAGGATAGGGAAGATGTTGAATGGGAATGATTATCAACCAAGTCCTTATCTAGAAGGACCCCACATAGAGGAACCGTAAGATCATAATTTTTTCACAAGAGGGAAGTGTGGAGTCGAGCCAGTGACCTTAAACAAAGGCGCTTCTTAGGAGGCAACGTAAGGGAAGTAAATTTCTTTTCCTTTCAAATTTTTTAATTTAGTTTTTATATACGAGCGCATTGTTAGTTTGTTTCTTACTTATTTTAAGTTTTCAATGAAATGAAAGAAAGAATAAAACAAACAAACATTTGCACGTTTTCTATTGCTTCTAGGATTATATAGTCATAAGTAGAGAATGAAATGACTAGAAAATTTCATAGCAACTCTAGGATGTACTTTTTCTCTTATTATTGGTCAATGTACATTATCTTTAGAAGAGTTGTGACTAGTGGTAGATAAAGTTAGTGAGATTTTAAGCCTTATTTGACTGACACATTCATATCAATCTCATTATCTTTTAATAATGTGTGACCTTTATGGCATGTACATCTTGATTTTGTCTTAAATTTCTATTCGAGACTACATTTTTATCATATGCATTAACATGGATATAATTAGGCATTCTTTGCTTTTCCGAACTATATTAGCCAAATAGCCTACCCATTATATGATTTTCCTTTTTGATAAGCCCCCTTAAGCTTTATTTGCCTTTTCTTTATGTATTAGCCACATTACATGCTTTAACCTACCAAATGCCCTTCTCAAGCTTTAAACCTAGTGGAAGATTTGCTGATTTTTGAGTTTATGGAGGTATAGATTCTAAGTGTGGGGGTATGCATATGTGTGGGTTGGTTATAATGCTGGGATATTATTTTATGTCTTATTATTGAAATTCCCATATTGACATAGTTTATTTTAATTTTTAAAAGAGAAAAGAAAAGAAAGGAAAAGAAAGAAAGAAAAGAGAAAGGCAAAAGAAAAAATAAAAAATAAAAAATAAATGTAGCAAGGAGGAATTGTATATGTGTTGAAAAGGTGTTTATGATTAATGCATCATCCTAAAGTTGTAATGAATTTGCTATTAAAGTACGTTGAATATGAGGTAGATATTGGTTTGGAAGGCTAACTCTTTTGTGGTTTCCATGTATTGTCATCAATTGTATGAGTGATTCTTTTGGATTGGTATATGCTTCATGTGGTTTGTATGTGAGAGATGAATTGGGTTATAAAATATAAATATTGTATTCGTCATAACTGACAGTATCCAACTTTTTATGAGTGTTAACTTATGCACTTGATGTCACATTGAGTGTTGCTTTGTTTCACTAGCATAATGGATTTCAAGTTACATAACCCAAACACATCTCACCTTACCTTTACCCACACTACAACCTTGAAAAGTCTATTGATTCATGATTTTGCATGTGAATCTTAGTAGTAAAGAAATGAAATGATATGTAAAGTTATGGATTGTGATGATCATGAATGGTGTTGAGTGTGCCCATGAACATATCTTGTTTAAACACATTTTCCAAGTCTACCATTAGATCACTCAGTTTTTAAAGGTATTGAATGTTGATTAATCATGAGTAAAAGCTTGAAATGTTAATTTCTTACTATGATTTATGAAAGTCATTAATCTTTGCTTATGATTATCTAGTTAAGGAAAATATGAGAATTAAGTAAATGTTTTGGGTCTTTAAGATTAATTTTAATGTTTGCCCAAGGACGACCAAAAGCTAAGTGTGGGAAAATTTGATAAGTGTTTAATTAATTATGAAATTATTCCATAACACTTGGTGATTAATGACATGGAATTGCTTTAGATACTCACTTTATTTTACGAACAATTTGGAAGGAAAGAAGTTAAAGTGGGTCGAAAGCATAATATTTGGGCTATTGTCTAAAGATTAATATTCAGTTATCTTCATATAATAAGAAGAAGCTTACAAAAAGAGGAGACAAGAAAAAGCATACAAAATGGAGAGTGACATGCCTATGTAATGCAAGCTATTCATGTAAGGTGTCTCACGTGAGTGTTGCACCACTCACTCCATGAGACATCTGTCACTCACGTGATAGATGAGCTAGCCATGAGTATTGTCTAACAATTAAAATTAATATGACTTAAAAGCATGTGAGACACTCTCATTCCATGCAAGATAATGTATGGGTGTGAGACACCACTCTCATCCATAAGACATCTTTCAACAACGTGAAACAAATGAATAGTTGTCCATTGGAACTAGGTATCCATTAGCTACCTATTTCTCACGTGTTTTAACCTAGCTTTGGCTGTATAAAGTATGGAGCATTAAGAAAAAGTGTGGCACAATAAGACAAGGTGTTAACTGCTAAGAAGTGTGGAAAATTAAGAGTAAAAATAAAGGAAAGTATTTGATGTGTGGATAAAGGAGGGGAATATAATAGTTGTCCCATTTTACATAAAAACCTAGCTGTCTCACTTATTTTTCACATAGCTACTAAATAAATAAAAGAGGGGAAGCAAGTGTCGATGGGAGCTAGAGCAAAAAGAGAGTGCAGGTTCGGCTGAAGTGAGTGAGGGGATGCACTTTAAAAATAAAACAAGGAAAGAGAGTGGAGCAGCTTGCTCTCTTCAGTTCTTGCCACCTACCCTGCTCCATTTGACCTAACTATTTATTATATGAGGGATGGAATGTGTATGATGCCAAGGAGATAGCTCGACAAGGAGAATAACCGAGAGAGGAAAGTTGATAGCAACTTGGACTCCATTCATCGTCATCTTCTTTCAATTTCTAAGGTGAGCAACCAAAGGTGGACAGTAGCTAGTTTATTCATTATTCATCTTTTATTCCTAAGATGGAGAACCGAGACATCATTTAGGAATTTTGACATGTGCTTAATTGATTGTTTTATTATTTCATAATACTTAGCGATTAATGATATAAAATTGCTTAAGATACTCACTTTAGTTTATATGTGGTTTTAGGCACAATTCAGAAGCAATGGAGATAAAGTGAGTCGAAAGTATGATATTTTGAGCCATTTTTCAAAGATTAATTTTCATTTGTCTTCATGGAGCAAGAAGAAGAAAATTTAAAAAAGAAAAAGAAAACACAAACAAGAAAATTCGAAGTTGCTCACAACAAAGAAGTAGAAAAGCTGGCATGGAATACATGTAATTTACGTCCATTAATAGCAACATAGTAGGAGAAGAAAAGAAGAAAAAAAGTCAAGGGAAGCAGCAACAATACGACAGCATGTGGGCAGAAGGAGGACCAAACGACGTAGCAGCATAGATAGGAAGTAGCAACACTTCAGGACTAAAATGACAACAACGTGAAGGGAAAATGCAGTCTCCATTTCATACAAATGTCCTTCAAAAACATAGACGACATCTGCGTAACGCAGACAAGGACTATGCTCAAGGCCAAGATGTTTGTAAGGTTTTTAAAGGGTGTACAGTAGCTTGTGCCAAATGTTTTAATTATCACATCAGTGAATAGTAGCGGGAGAGAATAGCGTGAAATAGAATAGTAGAGAGAAGCTTGTGACAGAAGAGAACTTGAAGGCATAGTGAAGAGGGTTTCGATAGGGCTTATTAATAGGGGCTAAAGTATTTTTCTAGGAGAGACCCATGGAGGGTTAGACATCATGACACCGGTTTGGAGGTGACATCGATTTCAATGACCCAGGTTAAGTGTATTTCACCATTTTTGTTATTTGTTACTCTTATTAGAAATCGATTGTGTTATCCTATATTAATTGATTTGTGTATTGATAATCGAATTTTCGTTATTGTTTGGTTGTTTGTGTATGAACTCATAGGGTATTGTGAAAAGATAATTTTAATACAATCATTAAATCGTTTATTTGCAAACCCATTGCTAGAATTTCGATATAATTTATAATTGTTATGTTGAAATTCATGTGTAACGACTAATGATTCATAAGGATAACATGACCTAGGTTAAATGACACATCGTATGTGGTTGTTGCCTTTATTAATCAGTTTTCCTAATTCATAATGCTACTACCTAATTAAATTTAGTAATTGTATCCTAGGTTATTCCGTGGTTAAGTTTAATTAACGATCGTATCTTGATTAAACAAAACCTAAGAGAAAACTCAGGTTAATTATTAATCCATAATTAATAGTTGCTAAGAGAGGTTTAAGAATAACAAAACCATAAAATATGTTTAATTAGGGTGTAGGCTAAGATTGAATTAAAGAATCGAGTCCTTACTGAATTTCCCACTTTTATTATTTTTCACATGTTTTCTTTAATTTGTTTTTATTATTCTAGCTTTATTTTATTTTATTATTTTAAAATCCAAAACCTCCTTAAACCTAAACATCGATTAATTTTATTTCATAAACTTTGCACACACTCTCTATGGGATTTACCTAGACTCACCACTGCTATAGTAGTAGTCTAGTTTTTATTTGGACTAGTGTTACGACATGCTGTCGAATTCACAATCAAATCAAAAGAAAGAAAGAAAAGAGAAAAGCACAAGAAAAGGAAAGAAAAGAAAATGAAAAAGAAAAGAAAAGAAAATGAAACATAAAGAAATAAAATTAAATAAAAAATTTTTGTTTAAATAAATTTATCAAAGAGGAAGTGCATGTGAGTTTGCAAAGTTATTCATAATTAATGCATCTTCCTAAAGTTGTAATGAATGTGTTATTTGAGTATGTTGAATATGAGGTAGATGTTGGCTTAGAAGGTTAACTCCTTTTTGGTTTCAATGTATTTTCATCAATTGTATAAGTGATTCCTTCGAATTGGTATATACTTCACGTGGTTTGTGTGTGAGAGCTGAGTTGGGTGGTGAAATATGAATGTTGCATTCGTCATAGCTGACAGTATCTAGTTTTTGATGTGTTAACTTGTGCACTTGATGTCACATTGAGTGTTGCTTTGTTTCGCTAGCTTAATGGTTTTCGTGATACTTTATCTAAATGCATCTCACCTTACCTTTGCCTACATTATAACTTTGAAAAGTCCTTTGATCCATGATTTTGCATATGAACAATAGCGGTGGAGAAATGAAATGATATGTAAAGTTATGGAATGACATAATCATGAATGGTATTGAGTGTACCTATAGATATATTTTAGTGATACACATTATCCAAGTTTAAATGTCAATTGATCATGAGTAAAAGCTTGGAATGTTGACTTCTTGCTATGATTTTTGAAAGTCATTCAATTTTATTTATGATTATGTATTCTTGGAACATATAGGGAATAAGTCAATGTTTTTGGGTCATTGAGCTTAATTTTAATGCTTTGCCTGAGGATGGTCAAAAGCTAAGTGTGGGAAAAATTGGCATGTGCTTAACTGATTATTTTATTATTCATAAGACTTAGCGATTAATGATATAAAATTGTTTAAGATACTCACTTTAGTTCATATTTGATTTTAGGTACAATTTGGAAGTGATGGAGCTAAAGTGAGTCGAAAGTATAATATTTAAGTCATTTTTTTAAGATTAATTTTCAATTGTCTTTATAGAGCATGAAGAAGAAAATTAAGACAAGAAGAAAAAAAGAAAAAGAAAACACAAATAAGAAAATTCCAAGTTGCTCATCGTGAGGAAGTAGAAATGTTGTGCATGCAATACATGCAATTTACGTGAATTAATGGTAGCACAATAGGAGAAGAAAAAAGAACAAAAGCTAAGGGAAGCTGCAACAATACGGCAGCGTGTGGGCAAAAGGAGGACCAAAATAACGTAGCAGTGTAGATGGGAAGTAGCAACAATTCAGGACCGAAATGACAGCAATGTAAAGAGAAAACACAGCTTGCGTTTCACACAGACGTCTTTGTAACGCAGACAATTATGTTAAACGTATACAAGGACTGCGTTCAAGGCCAAGATGTTTGCAAGGTTTTTAAAGGGTGTATAGTAGTTTGGGCCAAATGTTTTAATTGTCATGTCAGTGAATAGTAGCTAGAGAGAGTAGCGTGAAATAGAATAGTAGAGAGAAGCTTGGGATAGATGAGAGCTTGGAGACGCAGTGAAGAGGGTTTTGGTAGAGGTAATTAATAAAAGATGAAGCATTTTTTCGAGAGAGACCTATAGAGGGTTATACATCTTAACACTAGTTCGAAGGTGACATCGATTCCTACGACCCAGGTTAAGTGTATTTTACCGTTTTTGTTGTTTCTTTCTCTCATTAGAAATTGATTGTGTTATCCTATATTAATTGATTTGGGTTGTGTATGGATAATCCCATTTTTGTTATTAATGAGTTGTTTATGTATGAACCTATTGGGTATTGTGAAAAGATGATTTTAATGCGTTCATTGAATCGTTTATTTGCAAACTCATTACTAGAATTTTGATATAATCTGTAATTATTATATTGAAATTCATATGTAGCAACTAATGATTGGTAATCATTAGGGATAATATAACCTAAGTTAAATGACATATTGTATGTGGTTGTTGTCTTGATTAATTAGTTTTCCTAATTCGTAATGCTACTACCTGCTTAAATCTAGAAATCATATCTTAAGTTATTAGGTGGTTATGTTTAATTAACAATCATATCTTGATTAAACAAAACCTAAGAGAAAACTCAGGTTAATTAATTATTAAACCACGATTAATAGTTGCCAGGAGAGGTTTAAGAAAAACAAATCTATAAAATATGTTTAATTAGGATGAAGGCTGAGATTGAACCAAAGAATCAGGTCCGTATCAAATTCCCCATTTTTATCATTTTTCACATGTTTTCTTTAATTTTTTATTATTCTAGCTTTATTTTATTGTCTTATTTCAAAATCCAAACCCCCTAAACCTAAACACCAATTATTTTCATTTCATAAACTTTGCACACTCTCTCTATGGGATCGACTTAGACTCACCACTGCTATAGTAGTAGTTTAGTTTTTATTTTGACTAGTATTATGATGCGCTATCAAATTCACAATCAAATCATCTTAGAGGTTGGTCGATTGTCAACAATAATAAGGCCATTATTGGAGATTAACGCAGAAGGGTGGACAGATGCAATAAAGTTGCAATTGTCTTCATTTCCCATTGGTTTTCCATGGAAATAAAAGTGTTCTTGGATGATGCTTGGATACTCGTGAAGAAAATGAAGGGTTAGACGTCCCGACGCCAGTTTGAAGGTGACATTGATGCCGAGGAACCTGATTAAGCATATTTTTCATTATGTTTGTTATTCTTACTCAACTTTAAGAATTGATTGTGTTATCCTATGTATATGGATTTAGGTTTTATGTATGAATGATCGTATTATTGTATAGTTCAGTTGTTCGTCTATAAATCCATAGCTATGCGACTAATGGTTCGTAATCATTAGGGATAACATAGCCTAGGTTAAATGACACATCGTATATGGTTGTTGCCTTGATTAATTGGTTTTCCTAATTCATAATGCTACTACCCAATTGAATCTAGAGATTGTATCCTAGGTTGTTCGATAGTTAGGTTTAATTAACCATTTATCTTGATTAAACACTACTTAAGGGAAAACTCCCACGATTAATAATTGCTAGGAAATGTTTGAGAACAACAAATCAATGAAATATGTTTAATTAGGTTGTAGGTCGAGATTGAATCAAAGAACCAGGTCCTTACCGAATTCTCCACTTTTATCATTTTCGCATGTTTTTTTAATTTGTTTTTATTTGTCTAGTTTTATTTTCTTTTCTTGTTTGAAAAATCCAAAACCACCTAAACCTAAACACGTATTTTTTCCACTTCAATAACTTTACACACACTCTCTGTAGGATTGACCTAGACTTACCATCGCTATAGTAGTACTCTAATTTATTTTGACTACCATTACGATACGTTGTTTTATAGCGTAAGAATACAAAAGAGGTTGATTGAGATATAGATGGCAATAGATTGGGTCAAACCCAAGGCTTGTAGCCTAAAAATTTTTATTTAACTTGAATCTGACTTGAATTTTAATCACACTTTAAGCATTCCACCCTAAACTGAGCCTAATCATTCATAAATGTAATAGTAACTTTTTTACTAAAATATAAAACAAAATTATTTCATTACATATACAAAATAACATTATTCTATATGTGATAGAATTTTAAACTTTAAGTTGTGCTTAGATCGTGAACCTTGAGTTCAAACCTAGACTGAAGCCTAAGAAAGGTCTAATATTGAGCCCAATTTGAAACTAAAAAGGTTCAAACCTA
This sequence comes from Erythroxylum reticulatum, assembly GCA_025504915.1. Taxonomy (NCBI): domain Eukaryota; kingdom Viridiplantae; phylum Streptophyta; class Magnoliopsida; order Malpighiales; family Erythroxylaceae; genus Erythroxylum; species Erythroxylum reticulatum. The sequence continues at coordinate 23,218,386 of JANSVA010000001.1, forward strand.
ATTTTAAGTCTAAAATTAAAAAAGCCTAAGCTCAAGATAATTCCATTAACTTCAAGCTACATTGAGCTTAGTTTAGAAATTTGTTCCATCCTTAGATTCAAAAGTTTAACATTTCAACTTATGCCTAGTTTAATAATTTTTTACACTGGAAAGGAAGATTAATGGTAGGTACCAATGTAGAGTTGTAGGATAAATTTTTCTCTTTATCTCATGATACTATAAATGGATGGTCATTTTGGATGTTTAAGAATGTATGGAAGGCTATAAATATACTTTTATTAAAGGAAAATACAAGGATATGACAAAGAAAACTATACTTTTATTAAAGGAAAATACAAGGATATATCAAAGAATTCATTCATAAATGTGACACTTGCTAAAGGAATAAATATGAAATTGTGACTTATGAAAGAATGTTATAACTACCACCAATTCCAAAATACATATGGACTGATATTATTTTTAAATTTGTTAAGAGGTTGCCGAAATTCAAAGTTTATTTTATGATAATAATTGTTGTGGATGTATTCTCTAAGTATGCACATTTTATACCTTTATCTCATCCTTAATTGCATCTCAAGTGTTTCACTTATTTAATTGCTATATATATAAGTTATATAGGATGCCATTGAAAATTATGTGTGACAAGGATTTGATTTTTGTTAGTAGCTTCTAGCACAAGTTTTTTAAGGTGCAAGGTATTTCATTGAAGATGTTGATCGCATACCAACCTCTAATGGAGGGTTAAACTAGAGTATATAACAAGACCTTAGAGATATATTTAGATGTATGGATAGTGATTTCATAACTCAATGGAGTTGATGGTTTCCTTTTATAGAATGATAGTACAATACCACTTTTCAATTGGCAATACAATGTTTAGCTTTTGAATCATTATGTGGATATACACCTCATATGCATACTCCTTATGTTGTTGGAATTTTTAAGTTGTAAATGGTTGATCAGGTAATGAAAGATCATATTGTAAGGCAAACTTACAGTGATTCTAAAAGAAACTGAGTATTTAGTATTTGAGTGAACACAATCTGTTATACAATCATGTACCAAGATATGTTCTTCTTTAAAATGTAGAAATGAAAGCACAATTTTAAACATGGACATATTGATGTGAAAGAGGATTTTTTTAATAAGAATATGATTTAAGACATAATCATGTTAGAGCTCATCGCTATGTGTGTAGAGTGTTGGTATTGATTGTTCCAAAATTATTCGTTATACCCCACATTTTATTACACAATAACGCTTATCATCATTGCTATTATACTTTGAACAACCATTATGGATATTATTATTCTTTATTATATCCAAACGTCCAAAACATCCACCATCTTTATTA
>JANSVA010000001.1:23219842-23257500 GCA_025504915.1 Erythroxylum reticulatum
ATTTAACAAACAAATAAACCTTTTTTCTATTGCTTTTAGGACTATATCTTCATGATTAGGAACATACACATATTCACGTCTGCAGTACAAAATCTTATCAAGCACAACTCATTTCTATTTGTTCATTTTGGACTCATCAAACATAGCTCTTTTCTTTTGTTTTTCTATTGTCCTTGATCTCAGAGACAATTCCTACTTCGTCTTTTGGAGTGCACCGCAGCTGGTGGAGAAGGCATTAACCCTGGGGTCAGGTCTCGTTGCCCTATTATATCGTAAAGGTGGAATTTTCAACTTAGGATAATGATTTTCACGACGCCTTGTATTTCAGATAAGTCGTTCTGATTTAATTATTATTGCTATTTTCACTAACAATAAGATCCATAATTTGAGACACAACTATGTTTGAGCCCATTTCTATATACATGTCATGTTTGTGATGGATAACTTTACCTAGAAATGCCTTTTTAGTGAATTTTGATATTTGATCGATTTTTGGACTAATTAGACTCATGTTTAAGTTATGTTGAGTTTAGTTAGGGATTAGATACTAACTAGAGTTTTCTGTGAACTATACTTGTATAAATCTAATCTCTATGTAGGAAATTTTTAATCCTTATTAAGTGAGTAACTAATCAATATAGTGAAATTAATCGCTGTTAGCTCTTGATGACATAGGTACCAACCTTAATCTTTTTTGTGTTCTTATTGATTGTTTATTTCTACTATGTTCTTCTTATACATTAATTTCTCAACAATTGGTTTAGATGAGCCTATAATAAGACAAAATAATTGACTGGAAAGAAGCACACAAATGTGGGACTTGCAATGAATGATTTGGTGTTTGTGAAGTTTCAACTATATGATCAAAAAAGTGTGCAGAATATGACTAATCGTAAGTTGTCATATTTATGCTTTGATCCTTTTAGAATTGTGCAAAGAATGTGCATGTTTTCATGTATATTATATCATGTATGAGTTTCATTAAAAAATTTAATATAAAAACTAAATAATAGGATAGGTATTCACTTAATAAAATTTAAATATATATCAAGCAACACAAACCATGAGCACTTGTCTTTAACCTTATGTCATAGATAGCCATGGTCGATTTACTTTAAAGTAGCTACCAATCTTACCAGAATGACAAGTATCACTAATAAACCCATTTCATTAAAATTACGTATTATTTATTCATACGAAATAATTAATAAAAGAATCTTCTACTTCGTCCTTTACATTTATTTCTTGTGATCGAATATCAACAATAAAATTAAGTGCGATCCTAAAATAATTAAAAGAAAAAAAAACGAAAGACTAAGAGAAATAAAGAGCAAAGTCTTATAATTTCTTTTCCTGCTTCAATGGAGCTTGGTTACTCCGAGGAATAAAGGAATTGAAGAACAAAAGTTTCATTCTTTCTTTTCCTGCTAGAATGGAGCTTAGTTATCAATCCTCACCACCTTTCAGTGGGCGAGGTAGCTAGTGACCACGACCTCTGGGGCTGGGTCCTGAGGCAAGAAGCTCAAGCAAATTCGACACGCTTCTCTTTGCATTCTGTAATATCACGGACGGGTAGGTCTCCACATGATTTGAGCTGGCAAAATCTTCTGTCAACACTCTCGCTGCTTCCACCTTCACTAGGCTTAACATGGCCAGAGAGAGGCAAAAAATGATTATAAGTGTTCCTGTTCTTTGGGAAGCCATTTGGTAGAAAAGACGAACTTAAGTGTATATCCAACTTCCGGGCTCTGCTTTGACGTTCTTTGTCGAGCTTTTGACGATGAGTACTTGCTTTTGATGATGTGCGTGCGAGTATGGAGGAACACAAGCGCGGCATCAGTACATTATATAGAAGGCACTTGAAGTTGTGTGGTGAGATCGTAAGAGTCTAGTTGGACGTTATTTTCTCCTATGTTGACAAATACGGTTTTTTTGGCCATTTAAGATCGTCTTCCGTGTTGACCAAGGAATGACGTTGACCCAGTCAGGGCATGCGGCCTACGATCCACATCATCAGGCAAGGGCATTGGCCTGTTGGGAGTGGTGAATTCCGAAACTATGGCTAATCCCATTCCCATGTTTGAACATGTCAAATTTTGGTTGCACACGGTTTTGGTTGAACATTTGGAGCTTGCCTTATGGGACTTTACCATTTCTCAGTTCTCACTGAGATGTTTATTGCTATAGACTGGGTGGCATTTGGTGTCCTCTTTGTTAAGTCCAAGGTTGGAAACTTTGAATTGACTAACAGTATTATTTACATCCATGTTCTGAACGGAGCACCGAACATGCACGAGGTGCGACCATATGGGCTATGAAGCAACGTGGGAAGAGTTTGTGAGCTGACTTCATCTGCATTGTTCTCGTTTAATTTTTTGGAACGTTGAAAACTGGTGCCTTCAAAGGAACAGCAGTAAGAAATTCAACCTTGAAGACTCGAAAATCTGGGACCAATGGGAAAAGGGATGTGGAACATGATTATGTGAAGCCTATTTTCTTAGACAATCAACATTTGAATTCAATATAATACGAAACCAAGATCCGAACAAGGTAATTGCAAGGACTTTGAACCTCACTTGAACCATTTATGAGTTATTTCCTGTTATTTTATTGACTGTGATAACACAACAGACCCACATCCCAATGCAACAAACCGTGCCCTGTGCTAGTGAATGACTTTAGTTCCTTGCATTCAACGCGTAAGCTAAGGCTATAATTAGTTAAACACCTAATAAGCCATAAGAAAAACTTGGGCACAATTTTTATTTTCTTATACGTTCAGCAACATAATTAAGTACTTTAGTGCAGCTTCGTGTCTTTATATCCCACAACAACACCACCAACCAACCATCTTCCGGTCAAAGTAAGATATAAACAAACGTAAAATCTTTGCCAGTTATATGAAAGGTCAAAAATACTTCCATGGATAGATTACAATTATGAAATCACAATAAGATGTCACATCATAACCATTTGAAATTTTACTTTTTAGTCTATCTGAGTTTGGCCTATCTGTACAATGGTTATCTATGTGGCTTTTACAAAATTAAAGCACTTCTGTTCTATACTTGACAGTACAGCTTCCAAATGCGCGTTCAGAAATCCCTTCTCTTTTGCCTCAATTCATTGAGTTGCATCTCAATGTCAGGATCACGGAAAAGAGAATTAGCCACAGCTGTTCTTCCAGGGGGAAGTTCTCCTCTCTGTTAAAGGAGGATATAACAGTAGATGATTAGTATGGCTTTGTGAACAAACGGAAGTTACTTCACAGTGACAGGATTATAGACAGTTGTTCTCTTTTCCTCAAATTCATTAACATGGGGAAAGGGAATATGAACAGTCATATAGTGCAGTTTATTAGCAACCATCATTTGCCACAAACACGCAAAGATCACACATTCTTCCATTTTCCCAAATTTCATCCGTACACTACTGCTGCAGGGAGATGCTATCTCAGTGATAAAACTCTTATGTTGACTTTACGGTTGCACCAGTCTTATGATTGTCAAGGGAAAAAGAAAAAAGGAAAAGGAAAAGTTCTTGTAAGAGAGATCCCATGAGGAGTCATCTCTGAAATTAGCTGGTAAAAATTAAACAATATATATATGAGCTGGAAAAATCATCTACTAGAATTTTCTCAGATATTAAAATGTTAAAAGCATACCTTTAAGCCACCAGATAACTCCTTCTTCAGATTCTCAAGATCATCATCAACTGATGAACTTTCAAGCAAAGCAAACTGCATCATGGATGGCAAGTATAAAATGGGGAAGGTCAGGAAGATGGAAGTATTTCCAGGCATCAACCATCAAGTTTAAGTTCAAGCAAGCTACTTGTATAAGGTCTAGCTAAGCTCTCAGTTCCTACTGGTTAATTTAACAGGGAGGAATTGGAGCTCAAATTAAGCCCTAACAATGCTTCAACTTTATTAACAGTCAAATCTAAATTCCAACTAAGGCTGCAGATTTGTGAGAGTTGATGAAGATAATGATAATTCTTAGAAGAGCTAATAAAAGAATCTGAGTCAGAGAAATTTAAGGAACCAAATTTGTGTATAAGGATGCAGGTATATTGAAAACCTCTATTTTTCAGAAAGGGAGAATGAAGAAACTTGTTACCTTTCCATCCAGATCATCAGTAGTTAACTGGCCAAGAGCTTCAGCTTGTGATTCCATAGTCATTACTAAGAAGATCAAAACAAAAGAAACAAACAGAAATGTTCAGACGCAATACTTTCCTATATAATCTTCACCATGCCATGGAAAAGGTTAAGTGATTTAGAAGATAGTTTGTTTTTAACGTACAACAATACCAATATACTGCAATTCAGAATATAACATAACAATTATCAACTCAAGACTTTAATTTGTACATTATGCATAAAGGGAAGAACATGATAAATCAACGTGTTTTCAAGATTAAGAATGGCAGGTAAATTCTAATAAAGCTCTGTTTTGTAACAGCTAGAAGAGTCAAAGAACGGCAAGATAACTTCTAACAAAGCTCTGTTTCATAAAAGCTAGAAGTTTCAAAGAATGGAAGATAACTTCTAATAAAGCTCTGTTTCATAAAAGCTAGAAGCTTCACAGTTGAACTAGGTAAACTTGGTTATGTACACGTCCAAACATGTTAAGGGTATCAGTCCAGGAGATCCAGTGCAGACTAAGATCAATCGCAGCATGGAAAGTTGACAAAAGGGTGGGGACTGACAATGAGAAAAAAGCAGCCTGGTTATCCTCGCATTGAAATTTTAAATTAAAAAAACTGTGCAGGCATCCATTCACAAGAAACTGATAACATCAGTTAAATTCAAAGTCAAATATACTTCAAGTAAACAAAGTAGAGAAAAGTAATGTCTAGTATTCTTATCATGCATTGCAATACCTGTGGAGAGTTGGAAAATTGCCAATATATTGAGCAAAGGCTAAATATATAGAGAAACGATAAATAATATACCTTTCTCTTCCATTTTTTCGAAAGCTGAAAGAGCATTACTTGTATCGACATTCCCTAACATCTCATTCACTTTGGTTGCGGTCCTAAAAGAACAAGACAGCAACATCACAGATGTGACAAACTTAAAAGGGAAAAGCAATTTCACTATTCAAGTAGTGAGAGAGACAAACTTTGCAGATTGAGCACGTGCTTTTAGAGTATCTTTCTTAGACTTTGCCTCTTGTATTTTGCTCTCCAGAAGCTACACAAAATGTAGTTCACTTAATGCACCTATATGAAAAATAACACGTAGCTGTATGCATCAAGGTAAAAATAGATTCAAACAAAATAATAAAGATACAAATTCAGCTATCCATGTCACCAAGTTTTCAGTTTATGAAAACAAACAAAATTTAAGGAATTAATCGGTTTCTACAGTAAGTAAAACCCTTAAAGGAGACCATCTCAACAATCACCTAAGTCCCAACAACGATTTTTTGTTTTTTGTTTTTATTTGCTAGTAAGTTATGACACTTCGGCCCATTCGAGAATCAACTAGAAAAGATTAGGCATTCAACATCTGCGGTCCATCAGAACAGGAAATCTTGATCCCTTCTTTTATTGCTGCTGGGATTTTGTATCGAGGCATATTCCTCAAGTTTAGAACACAGCACCGCAAATGAGTTGATGAATTAAGGATACACAATGATGGGAGGAAAGGGAAGGTTGCAAATAATGAGAATGCATGAATAAAGTTACACTGTAACATAATGCAAGATAATAGAAGTACCCGAGTATTGGAGACTAGATTATCCACAACACCTTTCTGCTGATCAAGTTGAGCTTTCAAAGCATTAGCATTGTCCTGCAAGTGTGAACAACAAATCTTAGTCAAGACATTATCCAAAATAGGCACTTGTGCTACAAAGTCTGTCACTCGGTATTTCTTGAAAAATTAACAAAAAGCAACAGAGTTAAATATGCTATTCTAAACTCACTAGTAGGGAATCCATATAAAGCACGAACAGCTCTATTATAAAGGCTATACACCGACAAGTTAACATGAGACGAGCAATTCATTATGTCTGCCCAAGGATTATTTATTAGCTGCTCTATAATGCAGCTTGCTAGTAAGGTGCAAGGTTCATTCTAGTTCCTGCAACTGACTACCATTCAAAATCTGCAGGTCAGAAAAGAAAGCACAGTAGGACACTCGAATAGACGAGCACAACATCAGAAGCAAATTGCAACTTGTAGGTCAGGAAGGAAAGTACAGTAGCAAACTTAAAGATGATAAGCATAATATCAGAAGCAAATATTTAGTTGCTTGAGCAATCATTAAGTGCATCAGCTAAGATTATTGTGCTCTTTGTGAAGAAATTGGGTATAAATCAGACCGTTGTTTATTAAACTCAGAAACAATGAGCAAAGAAGCAAGAAAAAGAATTGCAATTTCATTTGAAAATTTTAATTTTTGTTCTCAGTTCTAAAGTATCTTGTAAAGCATGAATCTTTCATTATGGCATCAACTTACAGTATAAGACTTCCGCCTTTTAAGAGCTTCACGTGCAAGATCTTCCTCTCCCTTCTGAAGAGCAAGCTGAGCCTTGCGGTACCTTCACAAAAAGTAAAAGAACAATACTTAATTAGGATTTGCAATAAGGTTTTTTGGTGAAAAAAAGAATACCCCGTCTATTGTTAACAAAGTAATCAAGATTTACCAATCTTCAGAAGCTTTTTGCGCAGCTCTGTACTTATTTTCCAATTGTTTCCGAGATGCCAGTACCTTCATAAAACAGATGAGAAGAACCCAAACAACAAAATTTTAAATTCCAGACTAAAAGAAATAGAGGAGAGCATCCAAAAACTTAACATGAACATAGATTTCAATCCAATATCCCTTCAATGCTATTGCGATATCAAAGAGGCTCCAATTGTTGATGAATATGAAGAGAAACTAGAATTTCAACAAGAAAGATGATTGTAGCTAAACAGAACTCAAGTTAGGAAATTCAAAAGGAAAATTGGAGATCATATGCTAAGATTAATATGGAAACAACCCAAGATAATTCAAGAAAAGAATTTGTTAAAGCATGATACTTACTTGTGCTGTGGCCTGACGCATCTTTGTCAAGTCATCATTCATTTCAAGTACTGCCTGATCTAGAATTTTTTCTGGGTCTTCAAAGGAACTCAAGATTGCATTTGCATATGACTGTATTAGAAGAATGACAAGAATTAGCCATTACAATTTTTACCATGCAGCTTAGCAACTCCAAAGATCTTACCCTTACAACTCTAGCAAATCTATCAAAAAGATTCATATGAGTACCGAGAGCACCTCCACCTTGTCTATAGCAATGGGAGCAATATGAAGAACCAGTCTTTAACCTAACAACTTTTAAAGCCTCAACTGCATGAAAAATTGAAAATGAAACAGAAACATACTGAGTCAAGATATCTACATTAGTAAGAGATACTTCAAGTTTAGCAATTAATAAGATTACTAAGATTTTCTATCATAGATTTTATAAATTAAAATTTTACATGGTTGAATTTTTTAAAAAAATTTCATAAGAAGAGTTTGAAAAAGACTGGATGCCTCAGATTTTAATCTCATGACTGAACACTTTTTAATGTATCAGAAGTTCCTTTATTTCTCTGCTCTGTTCAACTACATATATTGCTTGCAGACAAGTTTATCATTATATATATAGTTTATAGATCATGCCTTGAAACAAATCAACTTTAGAACATACCATTAAACACAACGCATAATTATTAGCTCGCAGTTAATTCTTCCAACCCCAAGACCATAAGAAATTCTTTCACCTATTTATCATTTCCAGGGAATGAATCAATTTCAACTATTTAAAATCAAGGTTCTTATTCATATGAGGTGTATAATTAGCCCATCAGACTTAATCTCCTCTATACTTGACACAAAACTAAAGACACCCAGAATTTTCAAAAAGCAAGCGAATTTGAACAATTTTGATAAGCAACTTCACAAGTAAATTAAGAGAAAGGTGAAAGGACCACGAAGCACGCATGAAAGCACAGGCAACAGAGAATTACCTCCAGCGCCGAGAAATGACGTCGTGAGAGGAGGCTGCTTCACCATGCAGAGGGTGTTGATCTTGGAGCTAGACGACGAAGAAGAAGAAGAAGATGGAGGTGGCAATGGCAGGACCAATCTCGTAGTTGAGTGGTATTTCGAGGCCATTTTCGCAGTAGGCCAATGGGTTTCCAAATTCTGTGCTTTTTTTGATGGACAGAAAAACAGAGGAGAAGAGAAGGGATCGCTTGATTGATTACGAGGAATAACACTACTCGTTTTTTTTTTTCAATTTCATTTTCTTTCTTTAATTTTCATTGGACCGGGTTGATACTGAACCGGCCGGTTTTCTATATTTTATTTGTAATTATCACCTCTCTCCTCTCTTGTACTTTCTTGCCTCCTAAAGAACATTTTCTTAAGAAAAACATAAAGCCTTTTTTGATAATTTAAAAAATAAATTAAGGAGAAAAGATGTTTAAAATAAAACAACATACTTAAACAATACAAACATCAAAGAAAAGAACGACAACATTGAATCCAATTAAGTAAAGTTGTGTGACATCATATTAATAACTAGGGTAAACGCCTCCCTTCCTTTTTCGTATCTTCAATCAATTACTGAATTGGGGTAGAAGTCTCTGGAGACTACAATACGTCGATGGCATTACCATATGCCTCTAGGCTAGAAGAGATTTCTCATCTCAGGTAGGAGATTAGATTATGTAGATTTATGTGAATCTCCAAAGTGTTACAAGCTTCATTTTGAATATCAGGAGCTAGAGGGGGACATCGAGGAGCTTCCTTCATGGATCTCGATTGGTGAGGTAGTAGATTTGGAGGAGGTATGCCAAGATGCTCTCGGATATCTACGAGTGAGTCAAATTCCCTCTAAATCTTCATTTGTCTCTTTCTTTCTTGAGTTAATTATTTCAAAATTTTGCTTGAGTTGCTTAGGAAATAGCAATCCATGGGTAGCACTATTTTCTTTATTGTATCCCAAATAGAGTGAACCCATTGATGGAAGTCCGTGATCTATGAATAAACATTGAGGACTATACTCTCCAAAAGAGAGCCAATCCTCTACTACAAAGCTATCCCAACTAGTTTATAATCAGTTATTCCTTAATATTTGCAGTAGAGAGTTCTATAAGAGGGAGTAGGCTACTAGATCTCCATTTAAACCTTCGATTGTTTCTCTCTTTCCAAATTGCTTGAAGACAAGTTGCAACTACAACCATAAATATTTCCTTATCATATTTAGAGATATGTAGTTGAGATATCTCTTGTAAGATATATGTGAGACTGCAATGACTAGTACCAGGGGCATATAGACTAGAGATTCTAATCCACACCTTTTTAGAGAAACCACACTCGAAGAAGAGATGATCCCTAGTCTCCTCCTCTAGGTTGCAAATAATATAATGCTTAGAAGAGGATAGGAATTTCAGTCTATCTATAGTGCTGAGTTTATTCAACATAACCAGCCAAAGGAAAAAGTTGGCATTTGGTTTGAGAACCTTGCACCAAATCAAGGAACTCCACCCTATTCTTGTAACTGTCCCATTCATTAGCTCCTTAGCTTTCCTATTAGTGATTTTTTATACAAAAACCCCATCCCATAAGTATATATCATCCTCCCCGTGTCTTCTGTATTGAGGAATGGGAAAAAGTCTTAGTTCTTTTGAGGAAAGAAACCAATTGTCATTTCTAATTATCTCATGAAGCTTAGCTTTTTTAGAGAACCTACCAACAATGGTCTTGCCAACTGATTATAAATTAAAGCCCCTTGACTGGTCCAGTTATCATACCTCTATCTCCTGCACCAATTTGATATGTAATATACTGCTAAACTTCTTTCCTCAACTTGAGGATTTGGTTGAAGAACCAAGAGTAACTGTCTTTAATTCGTTGAGCCAAAAAACTCTCACCCTTTAATATGGAAGTGAATCCATTTGATCCATAATGTTTGTTTTTCACTTGGGATTCTCTAAATTCTCTTAGTCATTAGAAATTTATTGTTCTTGCTATTTAACTCCAAACCTAACCCACCTGCCTCCTTCGATTGACAAATATGCTTCCAATTCACTTTTTCAATTCTTTTCCCACCTTTTCCTTTTCCCCATAAAAACTGCTTCATCAACTTTTCCACAGTTTTAATAAGTCCTTTGGAGAGGAAGATGTAAGAGCACTAGTAAATTTGCATTGACATAATTACTGACTTCAAAAGCTGAAGTTTACCTCTATAAGATAGGGTTTTATTATTCCAAGACCCTAATCTTTTCTAAATTTTTCTATTAAAAGAAGACATTCTCGAGATCTTAGTCACCTAAAAGAGATAAGAATGCCCAAATACAAAAGAGAAGGGTCTTGCTTTTTCATGCCAGTAGCTTGTGATAAAGAATCTGAGAGGTAAGCAGCATTTTTAGATAGTAAGAAGTAGCTTTTGTGAAAATTGATACTCGATCCAGACAGCTCCTTAAAACTTTAGAGAGTACTCATCAGTAGTGAAACTGAAGGAGCATTTGCCCTACTTAGGAGAATATGATCATTTGCAAAGCATAAGCTAGTTAGTGAAAGCTTCTTACATTTAGAATGATATTTGAACTTGGAGTCGGTTGAAGTGTTATGTTTCAGTGTACGGGTGAAAACCTCCATGTAAATAAGGAATAGGTAAAAGGAAAGAGTATCCCCTTGCCTAAGTCCCTTTTTGCCTTTAAACATCTTTTTAGGGCTTCCATTAATCAATAACTCGTATGAGGCAGTGGTAATGCATTTTTAAATCTATTTGATAAACTTATGGGGAAATTTCATAACCTCCATAGTCTGTAACAAGAATCTCCAATTAACACTCTTGCAATATAAGGATATTATCCCCAATATGTCTACTACTCATAAATGCATTTTGATTTTTACTAATGAGTAAGTGAAGAACATCTTTCAACTTATTTTCCAAAATCTTGGCAATGATCTTATAGAGGAAATTAGTACATAAGATAGATTTGAAATCACTCTAAGTAGTCGGTTAGAACTCTTAGGGACTAAACATAGAAAAGTCTTATTAATCTCCTTAAGCAAGACATCATTTTGGAAAAAACTCCTGAACAACATCTTTAACGAATCTCCCTATATTATCGTAATTTTTTTTAAAGAAAAGCCCATTCAAGCTATCTCAACACGGGGCCTTAGAGTTATTCATATTAAAAACTACCTTCTTTGTTTCCTGATCCGTGAATTGCAACCGTACCCCTTTTTGTAGAAGCACTCACTCTTATCAGGTTGGTTTCTATTCCGCTATTTTTTTTTTAATGTTATCGTGTCTAATAATGATCTTATAGCTAAGCTTGTTCCACAAAGCCCACTAGAGAATCATCAAGAGGATTCATACAAGTTGTTGATTCTCACTCTCTGGATATATCAAGATGTAATCAAGGTAACCAAAACATGTCACTAATATGGCGTTAAATCCAACTAGAGAACTTATAATTGATTTCTTAGAACCTTATAGGGTATTGTTCAATTTAGATGTGTTTAAGTACTTGCATGAATTGCCATTGAGTCTTTATGGGACAATACTTATGAATATTTCATATGGAAAGAGTGAAAAGGTTCTAGGTTTTTCCGTTTATCCTTTACTTTTAGATGGCATACAAGTTTAAATTACATTAATTAAGGTTAAATTATATTTTTTAGGTTAAATTATATTTAATATATATAATTAGAATTAAGAAAAATTAGTTTAAATTAATTTAAGGTTAATAAAATTGTGTTGATCTCATTATAACCCATATAACTAATAAAAATAAATAAAATTGTGTCACATCATCAATAACATAGTGTATAAGGAATGGAGATATAAATCTGTTATCATTTCAGTTCATTTTGGTTTAGATTTAATATTTTGAAAACATTAAGATTCATTTTAAACGCTTTAAAATATTAAGATCTAACATATATTTTAGTGAAACATTAAAGTTAAAATTACATTTTTTATCTTTTGTTTATATAAGTATCTTTTATACTTAAAGTCTATTTTCTTATGGAAATTATAAAAGAAAACCAAATTTAACAAGTAAGGTTGAGACCTTGCCAATAAGATCTAACATAATTTTTCTATGTGATTTCCATAACATTTAGACTTATGTCAATTGTGTTATGAAATATAATAAGGTTATTGATGCATCATTTATTTTAAGAAGGTTATAACTACATAGTACTCTTATCTTTTATTAATAATAATTAATAAATACTTTATATACTTAATCAATCTCTTTAATAAATTACCTACACTTATATTCTTTATTAGTGTCTCTAATTTTTATTTTTTATAGGTATGCAATTTTATATAAAACACTTTTTCTATGTGTAATTTAAGGAGAAAATGTATTGATTTCTTTTCATACTTTGTACAAAATAGGGTTATATATATATATATAGACAGACATAAGTACATCAACATTAAAAAGGAAATTTAATCCCTATTATCAAGTATGTAATTAGGCTATCTAATGAGTTATAAATTAGGGAACATTGGATTATTGCATGGCTTAACTCCTAATTTTGTGATCACAATTAATTGATTTACATATTGCTTTTGAGAAAAGAACATACTTTTCTTATTTCTCGTAACTTCTACTCCCAGAAAATACTCAAAACTCCTAAATATGTCATGTGAAATTGATTATAAAGAAAGGAAATTTAAAGAAGAAATGCCTATATAACCATATTCAATAATGTTAATATTATCCACATACACTACAAATAACATAATGATAGATCCAGGTTGTTTATAGAAGATTGAGTGATCATAATTGCTCTTATTCATTCCAAATATTTCCACTACATGATTAAATCTTACAAACCAAGATAAGGACTCTATTTTAAACCATACAAGGACTTTCGAAGATGGCAATACTCCTTGTGAGCAATAAACCTAGGTGTTTGCTATATATACCCTTCCTCTTAGAGGTCACCATGTAAGAAGGTATTTTCATGTTTAACTGATGTAAGAGTTATTCATAAGTAGTTACTATAAAAATGAATAGATGAATAACAGTTAGTTTAGCAACATGGGGAAGTATCAAAGTAATCCGTTCTTTAAATTTGAGTACTCCCTCTTTCCATAAGTTGTGCTTTAAGTTAAGCCATTAATCCATCAAATTTAACTTTGACTGCAAACACTCATTTATATTCAATAGCCTTCTTTCCTACAAGTAAGTTCACTACATCCTATGTATCATTAGCATCTAAAGCATTCATCTTCTCTATCATAGCATCATGCTTATCAGGATGGATAAGGCTTCATAAATAGTTTCCAGAGAGTCAAATCAAATGAGGCAACTATTGGTTTATGCCTTATAGCCAATCGCTTTGGTTGTAATTTAGTTACAAAATATTTAAAGACATTATTTATCTTGTATATGTGTAGATGTATATGATAAAGTTCATGGGATAATTATACATTACAAATGAAATTATAATGAGATTATAATTGTGAGATTCATATTGCATTTATATATTATCCCTCAATGTTCTTAGTCATTGTTTTATTAAAACTAGACATTAATAGAACATAAAATGACTAGCACACGTTTTGCTTTTCCTTATGAAGGAAATACTTGATCTTATAGACTAAAGTATGAAGATATTTAAACAGATGTGTGGGTGCTTGTTAGAGAATAAATTCACTGAAAAGACTCGATATGAGATATCCATTTGGAACATTACTTGTCTGTCTGTGAAATTCTTATTGTGATGATTGTATAAAGGATCCTTTGACTTGATATCACCAAAGTTATCTTGTATAGGAATTGCTATGTTTTGATACTACTTATGACCTATTTAATCATAGGTTAGTCAATCGATAGTCATTGGTTGTAGAATGAACTGTAAAAAGGTAGTTATGTGATCAAGATATGATTTATCACCCTAAAGTCATTAGGAAAAATGTTATGTTGTTCTCGATTAGTATTGAATTCGGAAATCCTTGACAAAGATAGAATGACGTTTTGTAAATAGTTTATAAGTGTTATTAATTGAATTGATAGCTAATGACATAGAACTAATATGATTGGACTTAAAAAGAGTAGAGATTAATTCCACGCTATATCTAATATTATATGATGAAATGATTGAATTATACAAAAAATCAAGCACAAAAAGGTTAGTCAAAACTACTTTAACATTCCTAAATATTTGAGTGGTTATGATGTGTTGCTAGATGCTAATATTAAACTATGGTTATAGATTGTTTAATTGGAAAATTAAAGATAAATTAAAAGGAGATTTAATTTATGTAATTCTAATTATGAATTATAATTATAATTTATAATCATTGTCAATATATTTGGAAACCTAACAGGTCTCATATACAAAATGGGTTGAAGAGAGCAAAGTTATTTTAATTAAGTTAGACTTGATTGTAAAGTTTGAAAAACTTTATGATTAAATAGGATATATTTAATAAATAAGGATCAACATGAGATATTGAATCTTAGGACATAATTGGTATTTAATTAGTATTATTTGTAATTCTAATTTAAGTTTAAATGAAATTAGAATTTAATTTTAATTAAATTACTAAAAAGTCTAAAACTTATTATAAAAAGACTTAAGCTCTAATGGAGCTGGCACTTCTTATTTAACCTCTCTATAAGAGTTACAAAGTTCTCTTAGCCCATTCTATGGATACCGTTCGAGGTTAACCATTTATGCAGCTAGTGGTTAAAACGAATCAGTTTCGGAAACAATTAGAGGGATACGACAAGATAAGGATTAGACTTCAGAATAAGGTACAAATTTCGATTCATGCTTTATTATAATTACGTGTTATTCATTTTATTTAATTTAAAAGATCTTAATTTTCGGGAAATCAAATGTTACGAAAAAGTTTCATAAGTATTCAACTGCTGTAGGGATCGAATCCTGGCCTAATTTCCATATAATAACAAAAGAGGAAGACAAATAATTATTAAAAAAGAGAAAATAAGATAAGTGCATTGAAGTTTACTATTGCAACTTGGGAGTTATACATAAAGTCAAAGAAGAGACAAACATTGAACTTGTATTAGGATGATCTCGTCTCCTCAAAGAGACAAGGTTGATATGCAATATTTTTGAATTTTTAAAGGTAACATTAGTGGCTTGATAATCAATCTTGTAAACTAAAAAATAATCATCTTCCTTCTCATGTATTAAACTAGTAGGAAAGAAAGGATTGTATTTTTAAAAAGTAATATCGACTACATATTTGTTAAGATTTGGATAGTAGTATTGATACGCTTTTTATGAATGAGATTAGTTCAGAAAGACACATTTTAAAGATTTATAATCTAATTTGATAACTTAGGGACGAGCATTATGAACAAAATAAGTATTACCAAAAATTTCACAATGAAATATGAACAAGGGTTTAGTAAGAAAAATAAAATTATAAGGAATCTCACCATGAAGAATAAATTAGTACACATGGTTGATAAAAATATGTTGTAAAGACAACATAAACCAAAATAATTTAGGAACGTGTATTTGGAATAAGAGTGCTTTGATAGTTTTAAGGAGATGATGATTTTTCCTTTTAATCATACCATTTTAAGATGGTGTGTAAACTAGTAAGGACTAATGGAGGATGTCATTCTGGATCATATAGGTTTAAAACAATGTGAAAAAATATTTTTTCGGAATTATCATTTCTAAAATATGGATATAGAAATAAAATGTCTTTTTATTTTACTGCAAAGAGTAGTAAAGTGATAAAATAATTCAGAATGACTTTTTATTAATTAAAGCCAAGTCATATAAGAAACTCGTCAACAAAAGTAACAAAATATTAAATCTTGATTTTGGACACAATAGGACATAGACCCCAAACATCATAATGTACTAATTTAAGAGAAAAACTAGCTTATTAACTCAAAAAAGTGAAGATAGATGATTATCTTTGACAAATTGACATGACTTACAATCTACGCAAGACATATTATGAAATTGATGACGTAACTTCTTTAATATAGGTAAAGAGGGATGTCTTATTTGACAATGATTATTAAAGAAAGTTAAAGACATTGGAACAAGCAATAGGCCTGAGCACTTAGATATTTAGAATGCAGAGATCTCCTGAATAAAATCCTTTGCCAATAATCTTTTTTGTCATTGGATCCTGAAAAAGATTGGTGAATTTACTCCAAAATAATAAGGCAGAAAAATCATAGTAAGTTTAAGATATAGAAACCGAAATTTATTTTAATATTATTTTTAATTTTTAATAAATCTTAATCAAACCTATAAAACCTAATTTCACCTAAAATATTATACACCAGTATGCTCTTTGAAAATTCGTCAGGATGTAATTTCGCAAAATTTCTGATTCAACCGCGATTGATTCTAGCACAATCAAAAATAGAAAATTAAACACAAAATAAAGAAATCAACACCCGCAGTTCGACACACCTTGTCTAAGTCAACGAGGCCCTCACTTAGCTTAAACAACTTTCACTTGTGATACAACAATAGTTTTACTCAAGGCATTACAAAGCTGACTCACCCTACCCTTGACACTATCCCTCGTCCTCACTACCCGTGAAAGTAAATCACACCTAATAGTACAACGGCCTCGTACTAACCTCAATAGAGAATTTTCTCAACAATATTTGATAATAAAGGATGAAAATAAATAACTCAAGTGATTGAAATAATAATGAACATAAACAAAGACATTTGAAAAAGAAAACAACTTCATTAACAATGTAGCTTTGCTAATGAAAGAATGAGAAGTTGTCCATCAAAATAATATGTTGTGAAGCTTCATTATCATCACTGGAATATCCCATGCACGGCAGCCACAAAACGTCTCAAATTAACAAATGTTTCATCACTGAAACGTCATACATGAAGAGCTGCAAAAATACCAAAGGTGTTGGAAGTTTTTTTGTATGAAAATCACTATTATCGACAACCCAAAAAATTCCTCATAATAGACAGAAAATGCATCTTCCTTAATTTGGAAAATTCCTCGAAAACTAGCTTGCGAAAATTACTCTCAATAGTCATTCAAAATAGAAGAAAACATAATTGCCAAATTCATACACTTAACCACCAAGATAGCCCTCAATTGTTGTTCAAAAACTGTAGAATACGTAGCTGATAAAATCACAACCTCAATGACAAAAAAAACCAACAATAGTCTTTCCAAAAAGCAAACAAGACGCAACTACAAAGTTGGATGATGATAACATGAAATCAACTGAAAAATAATATCCAAGATAACCTTAAAATTTTAGCTTCCAAGTCACACACTACCTGTCATTAATTCACCTAAAAATCACCACATTAGCCCAAAAATCGCATAAAATACAACAAAACTACATCTGTAAAATAGTCAATGATATCTCCAAAAATCAAGTTACCTCAGATAGTCATTATCTCTAAAATGGGCTTCCAAAGATAGTAATAAAAATTACCAAAAATTTGCACACTATCTTTATTTAGATATGATGATTTTATCCTAAATAATAAATCCTATCTTCAATAGGATTTTATCCTTCATGTAATCTTATCTTCAAAAGTCTCAATAAGGTAAACTTCCAAATATATCCAAATACGTCCAATTACAAATAATGCTTAAAATTACTTTATAAGATATCATAACATATATCTTAACAATCTCCTCCTTTATAGCATTATTTATCACATAACAAAACTCTCCCTTAAAAAGATAATTGGAAACAAAACATCAAGTCCACATAATATATAAGAACTCCCCCTTAATAGAACATCGAGTTTTGAATAACTTCCAAATAACATTCAAATTCACATAACATTAAAATCATTAAGTTCAAGAAACATCCAAAGAAATAATAATCCCATATGAACAATTATCCAATCATCCAAATTTCTCCCCCTTAGCATAAAAAGATGTCAAAAAGCAATACTAATAGTCACGCATATACCTTGAAATCTCCCTATGAATAAAACAGTCACTAAAAACAATCCTTAGGTATAGCGAAAGAATCATAAGCATTCCAAGATGACAACTTACTACCAGTAAAAACACTAGCCAACATATCATTACTCACAACAAAGCCATTCGCATAAGACGGATTAAATTCATAAAACCAAAAATGCATTCAACGAATCAGAATCAAACTTAATCGATCTCCCTCTCACATAAACCATGTGAAAGCATATTGCTTAAACTCATACACCCTACAATATAGAGATAAACTAAGATAGAACTTTAAAAACCCAAGTCATATAAAATATGAATCTTCCCATGGTTCTCTAACCAAGCATCAACTTTTTCTCGACATAACTCCATAAATCAAAATCATAAGCAAAATTCTCAAATTATCAACCAAAGCTTCATTCTCACTTCAAACATACTATTTAACAAATAAGGGAAAGCAAGATAAACACCAATCACCTAAACCTTAGAAAACTCATAAATTAAAAACTCAAAAAGTCTAAATGTTAACTCCTTTAAACCTCTTTTTTTTTTAAAGAAACAACATAAAAATATACTTAAAAATTCTAAAGCACACAATCCCTATGCCTTTTGAAAAAATTCAAACTTGGTCTTATTCCTCCTCACATTATCTCTGTCATCAACTGTCTAGTTGATTTCTTCTTTTGAAACAATTAATTTATCATCTATCTGAATAGTTTCTTCAATAACAACAAGTAACTGTGAATCTAGACCATTTCTTATTTTTCCTTCACTAGGTCTTTGTACTTGTAATTGACCCTTTCTAACTCAAGTATGTTTTAATAACATGGGCTACTGTTGGAAATTTAGTGGAGAGTGACTAGATTTTTAGTTTTGTCCCTTTTGAAATATCATTTCTAACAACTTGTTACAATCCATCCTTATGTGCCCGATTACCCCACAAAAGTGACATGTAGGTATGAACTTTCTGTTCTTCCTTAAGATTTCTCCTTGGACAGATTTGGTCGCACCATTTTTCTCATCATTTGACCTAAAACATTCACCTTTATAACCAATGCCTTGAAGGTCTCCATTAATCTTACCAATTTCCAACAACTTTTATAACTTTTTGGTACCTCCATTTAATATTATTATTCCCTTTTCTGTACTGACCAGCTTCAACTTTGTTTCATTAAGCTCATCTATTGTAGATAATAACCTCTTATTAAGGTTTTGAATGGTGTTCTTCATGGTAGAGTTTTCCTCCTTCAACTTCTCATTTTTCTTACATGTTTGGACCTATTTACCATACATTAACTCGTAAACTTTGCAAATATCCTAACTCTTATAATCCGAATCATTGTCATAATCTAAAATTGAACTTTGAGCTGATCAATCTATGTTTTTCCCAAAATTGAGCTATTTTATCCACAGGTTCATCATCAGTTTCTACTTTTTTAGTTTATGTTAAACTGGCAATTGGACTTTTGCTACATAAAGCAAACAACATAGCATTACTCACAAATTCCTCTTCAATGACATACTCACTTTCATATTCATTCTCACTCTAAGTGCTTATATAAGACTTCCCATTTTTCTTCTTCAAGATGTTAACACATTCCGTTTGCACATGTCCGAATCTTTGACATTCATGACATTGAATTTTCTTTACTTTTCTTTAACCCTTTTGAGTTTTAGCTTGTTGTTTGAAGTTGTTGTTCGATAAGCTCCCACCATTTTGCCTAAACTCAGGTCTATCCTTTTTCACTTTCTCTAACCACTTACTGAAATTTTTTCAATAATACCATATCCTTATTCTCATCAAATTCATCTTCTAAGTCATTCACAGTTTTACCAATCTCAGCTTATAATGCCAATCCTTTGCTCTTCTCTCGTTTATCCCTTAAAAAATTCATCTCAAAGTTAGTAAAAATCCCAATTACCTTATCCAAAGACAATTCATATCATATTTGAATACTTCTTCCCAAGTTGATGTGCTTGATTGGCCATTTCACGCAACCTCTCATGGAAGTCTCCAATAGTATCGATTTTATCCATCTTAAGCTCTTCAAATCTAGTAGCCAACATTTGAAATTTCGAAGTTATCACATATTTTGATCCCTCATGTATAGTTTACAAAGTGTCCCATACTTTTTTTTACCAATTCACAGGATGAAATCATACTTAAACATCCTTCATTGACAACATTGAAGATTGCATGCAATGCATAAGAATTGTCAAGCACTTTCTTCAGATGGATATTTAGGTATCACTTTATTCTTTTCATCAATCGTCATTGGATATGTCTAGCTATTCAACACCAAAGTCCATGTCATAGTTCCTTGTGCTTGAAGAAATACTTTCATCATTAATTTTCAAGCCAGATAATTTGAACCATCTAATAATGGTGACCTGATGATTGATGCCCCTTCTTTTATAGTGATAATTGCGAAACACTGATCTGCACCTAATTAACATACCAAGTTCAGATTCGATGACCTGCTCTAATACCAATTAAAAATTCAAAAGGGTGTAATTTTGCAAAAATTTTTATTTGACCACACTTGATTCTAGCATAATAAAAATAGAAAAATTAAATACAAAATCTACACCTGAGATTTGGTAACACGGTTCGACACACTTTGCCTACGTCTACAGACCCTCACCTAGCTTAAACAACTTTCACTTATGATACAATAATAGTTTTATTCAAGGCATTATAGAGCCGACTCACTTTACGCTTGATACTATTCCTCATCCTTACTACCTATAAAAGTAAATCACATTCAATAGTATAATCGTCTCGTACTAACCTTAACAAAGGATTTTCTTAACAATATTTGATAATAAAGGTTGAAAATAAAATAACTCAAGTGATTGAAATAGTAACGAACATAAACAAAGTCATTTGAGAAAAAAAACATCCCTAACAATGTAACTTCGTCAATGAAAGAATGAGAAATTGTGCATCAAAATAATATGTCGTGAAGCTTCAATATTGTCATTGGAACATCCCATACACGGCAACCACAAAACGTCTCAAATCAACAAAATTTTCATCATCGAAATGGCATACACGAAGAGTTGTAAAAACACCAAAGTTGCTGGAAGTTTCTCACATGAAAACCACTATCATCGATAGCCTAAAAAATCCCTCACAATAGACAAAAAAAATATAGCTCCCCTAATATGGAAAAATCCTCAAAAATTAGCTTGCAAAAATTACTCTCAATAATCGTTTAAAAAATAAAAAACGTAGTTGCCAAATTCACATACTCAACCACCAAGACAGCCCTTAATTGTCGTTCAAAAATTAGAGAATATGTAGCTGCTAAAATCACAACCTCAATGACAAAAAAACCCAACAATAGTCTTTCTAAAAAGAAAAAAAGGCGCAGCTGCAAAGTTAGATGATGATAATATGAAATCAGCTTAAAATTAATATCGAAGATAGCGTTAAAATTCTAGCTTCCAAGTCACACACTACCTGTCGTTAATTCACCCAAAATCCACAACACATCAGCCTAAAAATCATGTAAAATACAGCAAAACTACAGCTGCAAAATAGTCAATGATATCTCCAAAAATTAAGCTATCTTAGATAATCATTATCTCCAAAATAGGCTTCCAAAGATAGCTACAAAAATTACCAAAAAATTTTACACTATCTTTATTTAGATATGATGATTTTATCCCAAATAATAAGTCCTATCTTTACTAGGATTTTGTCCTTCATGTAATTTTATCTTCAAGAGTCCCAATCAAGGTAAACTTCCAAATATGTTCAATTACAAATAATGCTCAAATTTGGTTTCTAAGATATCATAACATATATCTTAACAATCTTTTTAAACTAAAGAAAAAATCCCTAATTATCTTAAATTTTCCAAGTTCGTCCCCCTCTCTCCTTCTTTGATGTTGTTGTCTTCCTCTGCAAAATCCAAAGTTCCATAGTTAATGTCTAACTCTTTACCTCAGTCATCTTCAATTCCTCCAACTAATTCCAACTCTTTTGCCTCTACTCCATTGTCTGTGATTGGTGAGTTTCTTCGGGAAATTCTATAGACTAACTAGGTCTAAAGCCCCAATTATTGAAGCATAGATCAATTACAACTTAACTTTGTAGTTTGCTAATTTGGGACTATTTATAATGCCATATGCACAACATTTATGCATTTGAGTCTCATCAAACTCAAAATTTCCATTGACAATCCTTGATGGGCAGGTTTTCATAACCTCATCCTTTCTCTTAAGAAAGATAGGTTGAAAATTCACAATTATAGTCATCCCATCAAACATATAAATAAAGTGAATTATATACAAAAATAAGATTTATAATTTAATGTTTTAAGATTTTAAGTTGAGATATGATGTTCTTGTTATATATAAGCTCATTTTGATTGGTTTAATTTCTCTCAAATTCTCTCAAAACCCTTCAAGACATAGTTAAATAATGAAAGCTTGGGGGTAACACTTCAATGGAATGCACGTGAAGAAAGAAGCAAATATTGTACTTCTGATGGATAATATGTGAATTAGCTATTGATTCTTGCATCCTGTGTTGGACCCCAAACTTTTCTTGGAAGTTAGAACCATTATATGTGAAATGATGGAAGTTAAAAGCTGAAAAATATAGTTGAAACATGTTCACTGAGTATGCTTCGGTGTTTTAGCCATAACTTTTTCCCTAGTTATCCAAATGAGGTGATTCTTAATTTGTATTAGAATAGAGAAATAGGGCTACAAATTATATGATGAAATAGAGTTTTAATTCAGTCCCTAAAAGTTTCAATTTTTGGATGGAAATTGAGTATAGAATATTGTTTCAGTATAAGAATAGTTCAGAAATGTTTGGGATATAACTTTCAGATTTCTAAAACAAATTAAATGATTTTGATGTCATTAGAAAATTAAGACAACGAGGAACATGTTTTAATAAGGAAGTGTTATCAAATTCCTTCAATTTTTCCATGATCATTAGATAAGGAGTTAGAAGTATAAGATGTTAGTTTTAATAGACATAAGGGGTAAAATGGGAAGGACTAAGTAAATGAAGGGTAAAATTGAAAAAAAAACAAATAAATGGGCTTGAAGTAAGAAAGAAAGATAGAAGTCGTGAGAGGCCAAAAGAAAGAAGAAAAAACGTGTAAGAAGAAAGGAGAAGAGAGAGAGTTCGTGAGAGTGTGCAAGAGAAGCTTGGAAGGAAGAAGGAAGAAGAAGAAATCAAGCTTGTCAAGGTAAGTTCATGTTTTTTCTTCTTACTTTGTTAGAGAAGGAGTTAGAGAGAGAAAGGAGTTTTGTGTAGGGAATGAAGGGTTTGTGTTGAAAGAAGAGGAAGAAGGAACCCATTTGATTCATAGGGTTTCTAAACTAGGTTTTGGCTTTTCTAACCTAAATGGACTATGGGTAGGTTAGATTTGAGCTTGATTTGTGTTGATTGCATTTTTTTGATTATGGAAGTTTTAGGGGGAATTACATTTGAATGTGAATTGAATGATAATTTTGGTTATGTTAGGAAATCAAGAAAACTCTATTCAAGAGCAAGAGGAGGGGTATAATTGAGTTTGGATTTTCAAGCAAAATAAGGTGGGTAATTTATTTATAGTTATTGTGTAATGAGCAAAATGCCTTGTGTGTGTATTGTGTGCTAAAATGACTTGCTTTGAAATGTTGTGACGTGGAAATTGCATTATGATGTATGACATTTGATAAAATTGAATTGTGAGTATGATTATGCTATGCCTTGGAATTGTATCATAGCATTTTGATTAAATGGAAAAAAGAAAAAGCATGAGAATATGAACTTGTGATTGATTGAATTGAGCATGAGATTTGATTGTGTTTGGACGATAGAGAAACCGTTTCGTAGTCACGTGCACGTTGACATAAAGCCTTCTCCCAGCTGCTCGCTTGTGGCATACGAGATTCGAAAAGTGGACTTGTTTCATTTATGATGTAAACTTTGGTTTCTCCATTTTGTTCCACGAAACCCTCGAGCCATTTGTTTGTGCATTTGCATTTTGATATGTTAAGTTATGATGAAAGTTGTGTGTTATGATTTGGTGATAAATTACATCCGATATGTTTTATGCGATGATGTATTGAACTACGAGTTATGAATTGGAATTGTGAATGTTGAACTTACATTATTAGATTAAGATAAGACGAGTATGCTTATATGAATTGATGCATATATGTTTGATTGTGTGGATCTTTGCCAATGGCTATAAATATATTAGCCACTGAGCTGTGTAGCTCAATAGATCATTTGTCCCTCATCAGGTGTAGAATAAGAACGTTAGTGATCCTTGCAAGGCAATTGGACGAACTTCAAGATAGTTAGCTTTTGCAATAAGCTAATTCGAACACTAGTGGATAGCTTATTAACCATGCCAAACATTGAGCATCCATTTGTATTTGTTTTAAGTCAGTGATGTGTATGTTGATATGTAAATAAAGCTTGTTCAAATATTTACTTTACTTAGTAATGAGAATGAGAATTTGAGGATTTTCTTTTGTGTATGATTATGTCATTTTATAGGTTAAGTATGATAGTTGTGGAAGTGGAATGTGTGTATACATATGCTTCTGTGTTGAGATTGCAAATTATTGCTTATTTTAGAATAACATGTTAGAGATTGAAAAGGTTTTATGGGGTGAATCATTTGAGGCGGGATTCAAGAGTTTAATAAAAGGTATTTAGCAGTTAAATTGATATGAATAGATATTTCAATTTGCAAGTTCATAGGTGAGGAAAATATGTTCTGAACTCAAGGGAAAAACTGTATAGATTAAGATAGAGTTAACCAAAGTTGTCTTCATGAAGGTTTTATCTTATCTTTCTAGCTTTTCAACAATATGAAGTATGAAATTTTTGGATATCGGAGTTAAGATATATGATCACTATAAGTGGTGATACTGCATAGGATGCATATAGGACATCTAGAGTAAGTTTTGAGAATTGGTTAGAAGTGATAATCATTTGAATTGAGAGTTGGGAGTTGAATGCAACCAAATTAGTAATTGAATGTTTAAGGAGTGATATTGCATTAGAAGAAATGAGTTTGGGAAGATTATGAGTGAAAGGAATGTTAGAATGAATGTAGGAACCATTGGAGAGGCTTTGGAGGGAGTTTTGTAACACATATATCTGTTAGACAGAATTTAGGTTCATTAAACAGACCTTCTTGGGTGTTAAAACACCCCCATCCCAGTCTATGTTCGTTAAACAGACCTTTTTGGGTCTGGAAAGCACCCCCAAGCCCATCTATGTCTGTTAGGTAGATATGTAACGGACATACACAAGATAACTACAGTAAATCAGTGATTTTGACTTCTATATTGCAAAATCTCACTTTGTGATCTTTATGAAAGTTGTAGATCTAGAAGTTCTCTTTCAAAAAATCTAAGAATAATCTCAATCTGAGTTTTCTATAGAAAGTTATGCTAATTGTCCCAAGATAGGTACAATATGATTGAGGATATAAATATGTTTGATTCTTTTGGACATAACTTCATCTTCAGACCTCCAAATGAAGTGATTCTTAAACCAATAGATTCCTAAAACATTTTTCTACCTCTCCATAAAAATTGGTATCTATTGGTGTTGATTTTCAAAATATTGATGGAGAGAAACTGAGGGAATTGATTGGAAGAGCATAAATTGGTTGTTTACTGAACATACTTTGGTATTTTAATCATCTCTTGATCTATAAAGCTACGAATGAGATGATTATTGTTTCAAAATGAACTAGATACATGGATATATAATCGTTCAAAAAAATTCAAGTGGTGATTATGGCATTTGACTAGTGTGGGCTCACCCTTGCGGTTTGAGATGTTATAAGAATGATGACTAAGGAGATTTCATCGAAATAACCCTATAGAGAAATACGCTCACATCTTATGATATTCGGAACGATAGTTGGGCTCCAAAAATAGGGTCCAACATCTTGTGATATTAGAGCTTAGGCTTTTGGGTTCCTAGGCTTAAAATACGTTGTGCTATGCATTATTGTGATATGTGATAAATGTTTGCATTGTAAGTTGATTGATTGCATTAAGTGACATGGATATCATGCATACATGTAGGAAGTAAGATTCAAAATGAAAGTAAGCTAAAAGATAAGGTCTTATTGAAGGAGTAAAATTCCACCTCATGAAAGAACACAAGGAGTTTTGCAAGGATCTGCTGCACCTGATTCCTCACCAATAGAGAAGGGTAATGACGAGTATAGAATCCCAGTAATTGCAACCACATAAGTCCCATGTATAAACTTCCATTAAGAGTTTGGACTATTAGAAATAATGAGAAGAATGGTGTTTTGTTAGAGTGTAAGATAAGGAAAGTTATGGATATTTAGAAATAAGAAATATTACATGGTCCGATATGTTAGACATAGATTCAGTATTTGTGGTTATGTCAGTGAATTTGGTAACAGAATTTTGTTGAAGATATGTACTGGAATTGATATGGATGTGAAAATATTTCCATGAATTGACTAAAAAAGAAATAGACATAGGGTGAAACGATAAGATTTAAGGCTTACAAGTAAAGTGGAATTGAAAAGTTGAACTTGAAATTTATGATTTGGTATAAGATTGTGCTAGTGAATTTGAGATCAAAATTTCAAGATGGCTATGCGTCTATAATTCTAAATTGATTAAGAATGTATGTATGGAAAAATGAAACAAATGATAGTGATATATGTAGAAGTTCTAAAGGTTATGTCGACCAGTTTTTATAAATACATATTTGATAATGTGGTTATATTGGTGAACAATGTGATTGAGTACATATGAGATCTATATTTAATATGGTATAGGATGTAATTTATGATCCCTATAGTTAAAAATTATTAGATGAATCAGAGTAACACGATGGAAGTATGGTATAGATGATTTTGTTGAAAAGGTAACTACTATAGAGGAGTATTTTGAATAGTTGTAGAATATTCAATCAATTGCAATTGACGTATCATTAGTATGAGATATAAATTGGTGACCTACCGAAATTAATTTTATGTATAAGATGTAATGATCTTAATGGTACATATCAAAATATAAGAGCAAACGAATATGCCTCTAATTTCATTGAGTTTTATTATAAAGGATATTTGATCATGTAAAGTGTGACAGAGATTGAAATTATTGAAATGTCATGAACAGTTGAAATTGATCGTATTAAGGTGTTAAGAATGGCTGAAACAATATTGATGATGATAACAGTCGATTGATAAAGATTTCATGAAAAGTACAGATGATAGTAGCAAGAAATCTTCTTTTGAAGAAGAATTTCATTGAATTGGGTTAAGCAGATCAGATAGATTATATTAAGAATGATCAATGAAAGAAAAAATCAGAAATGAATATGTAATGAGTCAAAAGTGAATATTGGAGTCATATCTCTAGTGGAGACTCAAGCATAAGAGGTAGGGTATGCCACTAAGAATGTATGTATTTTGTTTTATCTAAAGTATCCAACTACGTGAGTAGATTTTTGAAAATTGAGGTAACTATTGCTAATGTGTGGAGAAACTAGTATGAATGAGCAAACATTAGAATAAGTCAATGTAAGATATGAGAAAATCTAAAGAATGGAGAAAATCATTTAAGAAAGGTAAGTCAATTGGGAAATTGAAAATAACGTGAGATAATGTTACCTCATCGAGGAATTAGTTATTTAAGGAATTACGATAACTAATCATGGGTATATGGAGCTTTCGAAATATTCGTTCAAGTAAAAAATGCCCCCATAATACTATGGTATTGAAGATTAAAGCGATCCAAGCAAAATTGATGATATATTAAATGTATTCGAAAAGTTGAGAAGAACAGTTTGAATACTTGAGGAAAATGTGTAAATCATATGAGTAATGAAAGTAAAGAGAATTTTGAGAAATTATAACACCGATATTGATTAAATCGTCTAGAATTGGAGATTTTATAGTATACAATGATATCATATAAGAGATTATGATAAAATCGGATGCAATATGATAAAGTGATTTCATAGGCATGGAGACAATTGAAACCTCATGGGTTGATTATTTGATACATGAATTAAAACTTGCTGCAATAGTGATTGTTTGAAAGTTGGAGACATCATATGTATAGAAACATCTTGGATATATATAAATATACAAATCATTAAAGTTGAGTTAATTGTTGAGTTGAGAAAATTGAATACGAGACTAAGATAATAGATAGAAGTACCGAAAGATTAGGATGGTACAAATGAGTATTTCCCAGTAAAGTTAGTGATGTATTTGATACATTAAGTAGAAATCCTAATAGCAATGAAGCATGAATTTAGATATTGAGGTTATCAGATATATTGCAAAAAGGAGCATAGAGTGTGGAGTTGAATTTTTGGAAAATCAAAGTACTATTTGCTATGAAATTGAAGATCAGTTTCACATGGAAGGATTAACAAAGCCCAAATTGTGGATTTAGAAATTGAGAATCTTATTAAGGAAATTGAAAATGGATCTAAATTCTGAGTTTGAATTGGAAAATGATGCTTTGTGGTCCAAATGAGAAGGATGTATAACCGATAAAGAAGATTGAGCAAAGAAATTAGTAAAGAAAGCACAAATAACAACTTAAGCTATACATCCTAGTAGAAATGCGCCAAAATGACATTTAGCAGCTAAGAATGTAGACTTAAGTGAATGAATGTTTGAATGTGTCGACGGTCTTAAGTGTCAAAGATATGCTTAAAGCTTATATTTTGGAGTTCATAGGAATATGAGATCAATGTATAGGTTTGATTGGCTTTAAGCATCACAATCATTATCAAAGTGATAACATTAAAGTACCGTGTGGTGTTATACGATAAAAAGAGTCGTCTGCCTCTTTATTTAGATTAATAGGGCCAAAGATGGTTAAAGGCCATAGTTGATTGGAGATGTTACTGATAATTGAAATTGATCTGTATTAGGAATTAAGTGATGTAAGAAAAAATGAATGAATTTGGTGGATCGACACCAAAGGTATGGAATGCAGTAAGATAGACATAAGAGTTAAGCGTATTGACACTATAGAGATGTGAACTATGAAGCAAAGGATGAAATGTTTCTAAGAGTATCATGTTCCCAAGGTGAGCTTAGATTGAGTACAATATATGCTCAGGTTAGGATAAAGAAGCAACTAAGCTTGACTTGTATTGGTCCATATAAAGTTATTAAGAACTGGACCATTAACTTATGAGTTAGTATTATTAACAAAGATGTATCAGATTCATAATGTGTTATATGTGAGTATGCTAAGAAATATCGATATGATATGATATTGGTATTACCGATGCAAGAAGTGGAAAATTGTGAATAATCTAAAGCATATTAAGGAATTAGTTAAGAAAGTGAATGAATAAATGAGTGATTAAAAGATCGAGTGAGTCTATTGACTATGGTCATTTGGAAAAAATTATTTGAGTGAATAAGTTACTTGGGAGACTGAGGAAAACATAAGACAGCATTATCTCCATTTGTTTGATCACTCAGGTAAGAATTTCGATGATAAAATTCTTTAAGGGGGAGAATTGTTGGACCCCAAACTTTTCTTGGAAGTTAGAACTATTATATGTGAAATGTTGGAAGTTAAAAGCTGAAAAATGTAGTTGAAACTATTCACTGAGTATGATTCGGTTCTTTAGCCATAACTTTTTCCCTAGTTATCCAAATGAGGTGATTCTTAATTTGGATTAAACTACAGAAATAGGGCTACAAATTATTTGATAAAATAGAGTTTTAATTTAGTATTAAGAATTTTAATTTTTGGATGGAAGTTGAGCACAGAATATTATTTTAGTATAAGAATAGTTTGGAAATGTTTGGGATATAACTTTCAGATTTATAAAACAAATTAAATGATTTTGGTGTCATTAGAAAATTATGACAACAAGGAAAATTTTTCAAGAAGGAAGTATTATCAAATTCCTTCAATTTTTCTATGATCATTAGTTAAGGAGTAAGAAGTATAAGGTGTTAGTTTTAATAGACATAAGGGGTAAAATGGGAAGGACAAAGTAAATGAAGGGTAAAATTGGAAAAAGACCAAATAAATGGGCTTGAAGTAAGAAAAAAAGAGAGAAGTTGTGAGAGGCCAAAAGAAAGAAGAAAAAACATGTAAGAAGAGAGGAGAAGAGAGAGAGTTCGTGAGAGTGTGCAAGAGAAGCTTGGAAGGAAGAAGAAAGAAGAAGAAATCAAGCTTGTCAAAGTAAGTTCATCTTTTTTCTTCTTAATTTGTTAGAGAAGGAGTTAGAGAGAGAAAGGAGTTTTGTGTAGGGAATGAAGGGTTTGTGTTGAAAGAAGAGGAAGAAGGAACCCATTTAATTCCTATGGTTTCTAAACTAGGTTTTGGCTTTTCTAACCTAAATGGACTATGGATAGATTAGATTTGAGCTTGATTTTTGTTCATTGCATTTTTTTGATTATCGAAGTTTTAGGGGGAATTCCATTTGAATGTGGATTGAATGATAATTTTGGTTATGTTAGGAAATTAAGAAAACCCTATTTAAGAGCAAGAGGAGGGGTACAATTGAGTTTGGATTTTCAAGCAAAATAAGGTGGGTAATTTATTCATAGTTATTGTGTAATAAGAAAAATGCCTTGTGTGTGTATTGTGTGTTAAAATGACTTGCTTTGAAATGTTGTGATATGGAAATTGCATTATGATGTATGACATTTGATAAAATTGAATTCTGAGTATGATTATGCCATGTTTTCGAATTGTATCATGGCATTTTGATTAATTGGAAAGAAGAAAAAGCATGAGAATATGAACTTATGATTGATTGAATTGAGCATGGGATTTGATTGTGTTTGGACAAGAGAGGAACTGTTTCGTAGTCATGTGCTCACTGACATAAAGCCTTCTCCCGGCTATCTGCTTGTGGCATACGAGATTTGAAAAGTTGACTCATCTCGTTCATGGTGTAAACTTCGGTTTCTCCATTTTGTTCCATAGAACCCTCGAGCCATTTATTTGTGCATTTGCATTTTGATATATTAAGTTATGATGAAATTTGTGTGTTATGCTTTGATGATAAATTACATCTAATATGTTTTATGCGATAATGTATTGAACTACGAGTTATGAATTGGAATTGTGAATGTTGAACTTACATTGTTAGATTAAGATAAGACGAGTATGCTTATATAAATAGATGCATATGTGTTTGATTGTGTGGCTCGTTCCCAATAGTTATAAATATATTAGCCACTGAGTTGTGTAGCTCAACAGATCATTTTTCCCTCCTCAGGTGCAAAACGAGAAGGTTAGCGATCCTTGCAAGCCAATTGGAGGAACTCTGAGATAGTTAGCTTATTAATCATGTCAAACATTGAGCATCCATTTATATTTGTTTTAAGTTAGTGATGTATATGTTGATATGTAAATAAAGCTTGTTCAAATATTTACTTTACTTAGTAATGAGAATGAGAATTTGAGGATTTCCTTTTGTGTATGATTATGTTATTTTACAGGTTAAGTATGATAGTTGTGGAAGTGGAATGTGTGTATGCATATGCTTTTATGTTGAAAGTGCAAATTGTTGCTTGTTTTAGAATAACATGTTAGAGATTGAAAAGGTTTTATAGGGTGAATCATTTGAGGTGGGATTCAAGAGTTTAACGAAAGGTATTTAGCAGTTAAATTGATATGAATAGATATTTCATTTTGCAAGTTCATAGGTGTGGAAAATGTGTTCTGAACTCAAGGGAAAAACTGTATAGATTAAGGTAGAATTAGCCAAAGTTGTCTTCATGAAAGTTGTATCTCATCTTTCTATCTTTTCAACGATATGAAGTATGAAATTTTTGGATATCGGAGTTAAGAGATGTGATCACTATAAGTGGTGATGCTGCATAGGATGCTTATAGGACAACTAGAGGAAGTTTTGAGAATTGGTTGGAAGTGATAAGCCATTTGTGTTGAGATTCGGGAGTTGAATGCAACCAAATTAGTAATTGAATGTTTAAGGAGTGATATTGCATTAGAAGAAACGAGTTTGGGAAGATTATGAGTGAAAGGGATGTTAGAATGAATATAGGAACCATTGGAGAGGCTTTGGAGAGAGTTTTGTGACACATATGTCTGTTAGACTTTAGGTCCGTTAAACGGAGCTTCACGGGTGTAAGAACACCCCAAGCCTCGTCCATGTCCATTAAACAGACCTTCTCGGGTCTGGAAAGCACCCCCAAGCCTATCTGTGTCCATTAGGGGGACATGTATGTCCGTTTACACAGGATAGCTACAGTAAATTAGCGATTTTGGCCTTCTAGATGGCAAAATTTCACTTTGTGGTCTTCATAAAAGTTGTAAATCTAGAAGTCTTATTTCAAGCAATGTAATAATAACCTCAATAAGAGTTTTCTATAGAAAGTTATGTCAATTGTCCCAAGATAGGTACAATATGATTGAGGATAAAAACATGTTTGATTCTTTTGGACATAACTTCATGCTCAGACCTCCAAATGAAGTGATTCTTAAACCAATAGATTCCTAACACATTTTTATGCCTCTCCATAAAAATTGGTATTTATTGGTGTTGATTTGGAAAAGATTGAAGGAGATAAATTGAGGGAATTGATTGGAAGAGCATGAATTGGTTATTTATTAAACATATTTCGGTATTTTAATCATATCTTAATCTATAAAGCTCCAAATGAGATGATTATTGTTTCAAAATGATCTAGATACATGGAGATATAATTTTTCAAAAAAATTCAAGTGGTGATTCGGGCGTTTGAATGGTGTGGGCTCACCCTTACGGTTTGAGATGTTATGAGAATGATGACTAAGGAGATTTCATCGAAATAACCCTATAGAGAAATACGCTCACATCTTATGATATTCGAAATGATAGTTGGGCTCCGAAAATGGGGTCCAATATCCTCGGCCTCCCACCATGATCCAACTAATGGGGCTTTTGCTTATAGCCTCAATTTCACGCAACATCTGACCATTATTGGAATTTCTAATATTACCAACATCTCGAAACTCAACTTTGGATACCATCATTGGCAGAGGAAGAAGACAAAGCCAAGGAGGAGAGAGGGGAACGCCGTTGATAAGCTAGACACCATTACTACCTTGCACTTTGCTACCTCATAAGGCCTTACAAGGTAACGGATACAATTCCCTAAATATACCCCCCGCTCAAGAAACCCATACTCCTTAAGTGGTAACTGCTTTCTAAATTTATTGACGGTCTCATTCCCAAATTGATTTTCTGGGATTCGAACTCACAATTTTGGGCAAACCCAGGTCGAACCTGGTAGCTCTGATACCACTTTACTACCCTATAAGGCCTTATAAGATAACGAATAGAATTACCTAAATATACGCCCTGCTCTAGAAGTCCACACTCCCTAAATGATATCAGAGCCAAGACAAAACAAAACCGGGAACACTTTCCCTTACCCTTCGTGGTATCTTTATTGTTTACGGTTAGGTATAGTCGATTCAGCTGAAGAAACCTACATACCCCTTGGTGTTTATCACCTTATGTCCTGTTAGCCTTGTACTGCAAAGGTTTTTCCACTACTGCTTGTGATTTACCTGGAAACATAGCTAACCTGCGCATCTTTGTCAGGTGAGCAACATTGATTCAGGTTAGAAAGTGAGTAAGAAGAGAGTTGCATAAGAAATATGGAAACTTCTTCATATCCAATTCATTTATCGTCAAGTTTGTCTTTGTCTAATTTGCCTTCTAGTGTAAAGCGTGTACTATTAAACAAAAATCAAAATTTTAGTAGAAATTACTCATGTGCCTATAGAAAATCGTGTTTGTGAGTGTTCTTTACCATTGTTGAGTCCGTACAGTATATATTCTCGTGACCGATCTTAAACGAGAAATATTCATAGTGTGTTATCTACTACTAGAACTCGTGTGAAAGAAATCATCCAAAGTTCCAAATTGGAACAGTGTGGTCTCATAACTACAACAACAGAACAATACATAAAGCTTGAAATCCTTAGGAGTTGATCACCTTATAGAGAGAGCACAACCATACACATCTACATGTTGGAGCTATACGACTTGTTCTTACACTCCATGGAAGAAAAGGTATTCCTTCAACAGGAAGGATATCCCTTTTAGACACTACCTACACAACGTACCAAAATGCGCTTATTGGTACCTTGCTGACTATGTTCAACAATGGAAGTGTCATCTTGACCATAGCACCTGATTTTAACATCAGGTTGGATAATCCTACTTTGTCAAAACATCTACAAGTTCAAATCCAGATCGCTGTAGTAGATCATGATGCTACAGCCATCATAGCTACCTTACATCACCAGATGATCTACCGTCTACAGAATCATGCTTTGGACTTAAACTTTCCAAACTCTACTTTGGATGCTCTTCATATGGTTGCTGATCGATCTAATAATCATACTACTATCATTCAGATCCCAAAGTAGTTGCCTTCACAGGAGCTTGAAAAGTTGATGCCAATAGAATGGATTACTAACTATCAGAAGGTATTCTACGCGTCTCACCGACACTCTTTTCATACAACAACTCCTCTGATTCTGAAGACACTGAGAGATAGCTCAGTCAAATCCATCTATACATGGTCCAGCGATGACACGGCTAGTCTTTCAACATCAGGATCTATCCTGATGATCCAGCCCATTAATCAACCTCAAAATCTATCATCTGGGACAACAAGCCTTAAGATCTAGCTCGGATATTCTCATATGGAAGGTAAAGACAATCCTCCTGTTCATTATTTTAAATCTGACGAAGATCCAGTCTATATCAGTCATCATCGTGGATACTTTGTATGGGATGTCGACCCATCCATGTGCAAACCAGATTGTGAGATCTATCTCAACCCTAAGTCAGATAATGATGACGATGACCTTAGATATCAAAGGAGAAGGAAGCAGCAAAAGCCCAAAGCTAGATGTCAGCCTTCTGAACAATATCATCATCTTGGAGATGAACCAGATCAAGATGATCCAAAGAACTAGACCAAGGTCACTTAGAGAAATGCTCAAGTCATCTACATGCAAATCTAATGATGGATCTAGCAAATCTACGCCAACAATTCTTGTTATGACTCTTACTCGAATACCCTATATAAAGGCGGGGCCATACGAGGATGACTTTCCTCAATTATCTAGGAGTACTGATGAAACACAGTGGGTTGTCTATAACCCTGACACCAGAGCATCAGGAATTACCCTACAGGGAACACTTGCATCCAATCCAACTGATGAAGCTCTTAACTAGCAAACATCAAACACAGTAGCATAGAACAAAGTTCTAAGAAGGATTGATTCCAAGCAGGACGGAATTAGTCAACAGAACATTGCTACTCATAAGAAAGTCGATTCTGCTTCGGAATAGATACAAACGATGTATCGGTCTTATAAAACTCAGATTCAATGTCTTGATGCTGAACTTTGACAATACATCTTTGCCCATTATATGGGGCCAAACTTCTACTTTAAAGTTTGTAAGATACAAGAGATACAAGGAATTGTACGACAAATAGAAGCTGATATGCATGCGGCTCAATCTAAGCAGATATATGGCTCATGCTCTTCGAATTTCCCAAATAATCAGCCAGCATATCCATCTCATATATATCAGAAGTATCCAGAAGAAGATGACTATTCAAAAGTATTTAAATTTAATTATCCTTTGATTAGACAGTATATACATCCTCAGACAACTGATGAGAAACCTCGACAATCAAAGCCAAAGTCTACATCTGATCATATGCATAAGCTTGAGTTTCTGAGTCATCAAAGGTTCCAGAAGCATCAGCTTCACATACACCTTTTGAACCAACAGAACAGTGGAGAAAGTCATTAAGGATCAATACTCCTCCAGCGTCTCAACCACCAGTACAACCTTGCACCTCATTTCTTGGAAGGATAAAGCTAAACAGACAGAGTACATAGCTACTCTAACCTATGAAACTCTTATAGAAGATTCAAATTCTCAACCTAATAATATATAAGCTAGTTCTGATGCATCTGTACACACAGTTGAAGTTTCTGCAACACCGTTTGATTGTTCATTTGAACAACAACCATCAAAGTCATCATATGAACCAGTTTCTTCACCATCAATTGAGTCATCAGCACACTTTGCTAACTTGTCATAATTATGTGATGTTCTGATGACTATGCCTCAATATACTGAAGCAAAACTAGAAATCAGTGAAGCTGAATCCACAGGTACTGAACCCTTCAAACCTAAACTAACACCTACAGCAACACCAGCTATGAAAGTTGTACAGTCGATGAATACCAAGCCTACTTTAGGACCTTGGTTTACATTCGATGATATTCTACCTAAGAAATGGAGGGATCGAATACATGAATTCGGTGCATGGATTAATTTACAAATGACTAGACCTAATCGTCCTCTTCAGGATATATTGTCTGAATTCACATCCCATTTTACAGGTACTTTGCAAGAATGGTGGCAAAGTATTAATGAATATCAACACCTTCAATACATACAAATATCTACAGTTGGAGCACTACTTGGCATAATTCATAAAGAATTTATTGGTGATTTCCAGTTGATTGATAAGTAAATCCGTCAGGAGTATTTTGCAATGAAATTTTGATCTCTTGATAAGCGTGATATCCAAAAACATTACAAACGCATGACGAACAAGTATTATCTTTTGAATGGATGGAATGATGTTAACTTGTGTTACACTTTTATATCATCCCTTTTAGATGAAATACAACCAAAACTTCAAAGGACCATAGTTTCTCTACAATGAGACATGTCAACAATCTCTCTTGGAGAAATTTATCAGCTTGCTTTAGCGTCTCTTGACAAACTATGTAATTAGCATACTTTGTTTAAGAATATCCTTAAAGGCGGTCCAGTTCTCAAACAGGCTTGTAAGAAGCCTTATCTCCAGATAAAATGCAAAGATAAAAAGACTTGTGAGTGTCATAGCAAGAAGAAAGTTCATTCTTCTCAAGTCTATCAAAGGAGAACATTCCATAGGAAGAAAGATGTCAAGTTTTTCAATAAACTTGAAACCTTCTTGCCTATTCATCCTCAAAGCAACATTGAAGACTTACTTGAGGAACAATCTCATGAGGATAGTGATACACAGTTTACTGTCTCGGTGTCTACTGATGAAGAAGAATCATCATGCTTATCTGCTTCTACTGATGATGATTTGCTATACATGTTACAACAGACATGTATGAAGATAGATCGTACACCAGTACAACGACCTTATGTCCAAATCTTAAATTTGAAACAAGATAAATATTAAAGACCTATTAAAGTCATGGGGTTTATAGATACTGGCTCCAATCGTACGATCATGAAATCCAATATCTTATCATCGGAAGCATGGACTTCTCATGAAGAGTATTTTACTGCCGCTGATGATAACTCTTTCAAATTTGGGTTAATAATGAGAAGACGAATTGGTATTCGCTTTTTTTCTTAGTGTACAGTTTGGACTAAAGTATTTAGAAGCAATCTACCAGGCCCAAATATTCTGATTGGAATGGATACATACAGTAAAGCCTAACCTTTACAAATCCTACCCACAGGCCTTAGGTATCGAAACCTTTTCAGTCCATACACTGACATAAAAAAAATGTGTTTGAAGTTACACAGGTTCCTGCACATTACATTGGACTTCAAGATAAACTGTTGGAATGTTGTCCAGATTCTCATGCACAGTTTACTCATACATATCCTCTGTAGAAAAATGCTGACTTTTTTATAAGTCT
>JANSVA010000001.1:23265699-23287646 GCA_025504915.1 Erythroxylum reticulatum
TCTTGCTTCGTATCACTTCATTCTTTGAATATTAAGCAAATTTAAAGAGCTTCAGGCCCTACTTTAGTTATCAAGTGTTTGTTATGAATATCAAAAGGCTAAACGAGCTTTCTCTAAACATCCACAATCAGTCCTCTGCTTCTAGTTTCGTCATTTTGAGATTGTTAAGACCAAGCAGTTCTAGACCTTGCCATAGCTTAGTTCAATTTCAACCCTGACGCTTCATTTGAGCTTCATTTGAAAATATAAATTGCAGCTTTCCTGATTTTGGTGAGGCCTTCTCACTATCACTATCCTGTCTCATATTGTTATATTGTTACTTACAGGAGTGGCTTGTACACATCGTAGTCCATAACCTTGTGGCTTGTACACATCGTAAGCCATAACCTTGTGATCCAGGTTTCATGGTTTGTCCCAAGATTGGGATAGATATATTCTGTCAGATTGAGCTTTAGTAAATACAATTACAACTTAATGAGTTTTATAATCAGACATTGAAGAAGATCAATCATTAAAGATATGTCAATTTTAGCCTAAATTGACTGAGCTACGAGGCTAGCATGGGTCAGCCTGTAGCTCATCCGTACTTAAAAATAACATTATTTTTTATGTTTTTATTTTAAAAATATCTGGCCCGCCTCTACCTCATGGCCATGGGCCACCCAGCCCGTGATAGGGCTGGGCCGAGCTAAGAGCGATCCGTGCCCAGTGCGGCCTTTTGCCATCCCTTCCAGTCCTAGGCTTCAATTTGATATTCTTTTCGTAAGGAAAACTTAATGCAATTGTTTTTTTAAAGATGTAAATAAAACATTAAAAAATGCAACTTTGGTAGTATTAGTTACTCTTAAAAGACCTCATGGTTAATGTGTTGAATGGCAGCATGAAGGCCAACGAGTTCAGGAAGTGAAAGGTTACTTGCGAAATAATCAATCGGGATAGTGGCTTTTCAACACAAACCAGTACTTAGTGCTTCCTGCTCTGAGCGCTATTATTATACTCCAATCGTTTTGAACTTCCAAGTGTGTTTATGAATCAACGTACCTTATAGCCGAAACAGATGG
Organism: Erythroxylum reticulatum; assembly: GCA_025504915.1. Taxonomy (NCBI): domain Eukaryota; kingdom Viridiplantae; phylum Streptophyta; class Magnoliopsida; order Malpighiales; family Erythroxylaceae; genus Erythroxylum; species Erythroxylum reticulatum. The sequence goes on from JANSVA010000001.1 coordinate 23,266,761, forward strand.
TTCGGTGCATTTAAGGGGGTTCAATGGGGGTAAATGCTTCATTTCTACGTATCCAAAGGATTATTCAGAGTGTTTGTTCGTTTTTTCATAATTAGATTATTTTAATTTTAAAATATTTTCTAAGAAAACTTTAGTTTGAAACTTTTATTCACATTAGCACTTAATTTGTCAATTTATACTTCTTAATCGATCTTAATACAATATCATACTTCTTGATGATTATGATTTATTAGAGAAATTTTACTATAACCATAAAAATTATGGTTAAAAACATCTTAATTATTTCAGTCAAGGTAGATCTAAGTGGAGCTAATGATTATGACTGTATATTCAAGTCTGTCAGCAAGAGTGATGCTCAGAACACAAACGCATTTAACTGACTAATGAGCCCATATAGTTTTATCTTTTATAGTTCACCTAATGAATGATAATATAGGGAGCTCAAAGGTGGGGTGATTTTTGTTATCCTTATTGACACTAATTGCAATTGTAACCTTGACTTGCATAATTTCGATTTACGGCTCTAATAAACCTCAGGTATGTAGACTATAGTTTCATCGATAACCCACTATCTAAATTTGATACAGTACCATTTGATTTGTGACATCTGCTTATATAAGCCAAGGGATTAGAAGTAAACAACCATTAGTTGATATTGGAGATGTTGAGGAATGTGGAAAATGGGTGTGGAAGCTGGTAGGTCTTCATATGCTGTTCAAGTTAAACAAACGAAAGAGACTCATGAAAAGGTGGGTATGGGAGTATGTCGATAGTTGAGAAGTTGAGGTAACTTGTGGCCCCGGTAAACCTTTTGTTCTCATTAGGTGACGAGGAGTATCCAAACGGAATTTGAAGATCATACAATTGTTTTTCCCAATTTATACAAATACAATCTTGCATAAAAAGAATAACGACAGCATCTTAGGTAATGAGATTGCTGACCTGCTGCTTCAGGTAGGTATATTGGGCTTTCCGCCAATCATATGTTCGTAACAACATTCCCCGTGCGTCAAACTAAATTATAGTACCGTCAACCTTAACAAGACTCGGGTGGAGTACGCAGGAACATAGGACTAAATAAAAGGTAAAAATGTTCTCTGAGCTAGTTAATTTGGTGGCCAACTGTTGAACAGAGGAAGAAATATCCCCGTGGGATAAATACAAGTTAATCAAGCTGCTTGCACTGACTAATATTCCAATATCAACTTATCATTTGTAGCCTTAATGTGAGATCAATTCTTTTAAAGATTGAAATTCCTTATTTCCCTCAAGAATATAATACGAAACAAATACAACATTGTGAATACAACAATCAATGATGTGAATTTCGTACCGTATCGGCCGAAAAACAGTACCAGTACGGGTATTGTAGGTATCAGAGAAAAATTTCGGTCAGTACCGGCCAATACTGACAATACCGGATAATTCTGGACGGTTTTGTAAAAAAGAAAAAGCTTGGGGACCAATTTGCAAATTTTATCTAAAACCGAAACCCTCGCCCCCCTCGGATTGCGTGCGATCCTCTCATCTCTCTGTCTCGTGGTGCTCTCAACCTCTCACCGTCTCTCTCTCTCTGACTCTCATCGTCGACGCCGCCTCAACCTCGTCCTCCCTGGGCTCCTCCTCTCCTCCTCTGTCGTGGTCTCACCTCGCCGTCTTTATCAGCTCATCTTTAACCTTCCTCCATGCCACCCGAAGATGTCATCGCCCTCTACAGTCATCACCGTCGCAACTGATGACCACCACACCATCGCACACCACACCAAGCACCACTGCACACTGCACCGCCACCCCACCGAACCACCACACGTCGCAAGTCGCACCACCGCACCTTGTTTTTGGGTGTGTGTTTTTCTATCATTTATTATGTTTTTCCTATTTGATTTAATTTTTTATTGTGTTAGATGATGGATTTCTGAAAGTTGGATGATGGATTTGTTATTGTTATTGTTATTGTTGAATGCCGATGGTATTGCCATATTGGGGTTGCTTGTGTTTCTGAATTGGTTGTGCTGACCTGACGGTGTTGAACTGTTGATTGATTCTGTTGAAGCCTAGTTGAAGTTGAAGCTGCTTGAAGGGATTTTGTCTTATAATTGTTGAAGAATTGAAGTTAATTCTGCTGAAGGTGTATTGTTGAAGACTTGAAGTTACAATTTTGTATTTGTGATTTGGAATTTGGATATGGGTATACTGGTATAGTATAGTTGTTGACTGTGAAAAATTGAAAATTGGAAAGGAGAGTATGTTGTTTTGTAAGTTGTGTTTGGTATTGGATTTAGATTTTGGACCATTGTTATCCATTGAAATTTTGAAATTTCTTAATTTTATGTTATAATTATAAATAATTATCTTGTTAGAACTTAGAACTTTAGAAGTTAAATGCAACTGGTATATGCAAAACTAAAATATATAAAATCAATTGTTATAATTAATAAAATATAATGCATATTAACTAAAATTTACAATTTTAATAAAAGTTTAGAAATATATGTTCGAACTTTTTATTATATAAAAATATATAAAATCAAATCACAAAATTAAAGTATTAATTTTTTGTTGATTATTTATTTTAATAAAATAATCATTTACATCCAATTTTATTTACAATTACATACATCGTTTACAACATACTTAAGGAAACTATTTAAACACTTTTTTTCACTTTCTAATCATTAATTATAAGGATAAACTACTCATCTAGGTTGTCTTTTCATATTTGATATATTGTAAAAGAAAAATTATACACGCCCAAATATTGTGCTGGAAATAAAATTGGAAATTGTTGATAATTGTTAGAATTGAAAATGGAAAGTGTTTGGAAATGTTAGAAATGGAAATGGAATTATGAATGTTTTGTCATTGTTCGAATTGGAAATTGTTGAAATGGAAATAGAATTATGAATGTTTTGTCATTGTTGTAATTGGAATTGTTAGAATTGGTAATGGAATCATGATTGTTTTGTGATTGTTGGAAATTATTAGAATTGGTAATGGAATCATAATTGTTTTGTAATTGTTGGAATTGGAAATTGTTGAAATTGGTACTGGAATTATGATTGTTTTGTGATTGTTGGGATTAGAAATTGTTAGTTATTGTTGGAATAGAAATAGAATTATGATTGTTTTGTGATTGTTGGAATTGAAAATTGTTGGAATTGGTAATGGAATTATGATTGTTTTGTAATTGTTGAGATTGGAAATTGTTAGTTATTGTTGGAATGGAAATGAAATTATGATTGTTTTGTGATTATTGGAATTGAAAATTATTGAAATTAGTAATGGAATTATAAATGTTTTGTGATTGTTGGGATTAGAAATTGTTGGAATTAGTAATGGAACTATGATTGTTTTGTGATAGTTGGAAATTGATGGAATTGGTAATGAAATCATGATTGTTTGATTATTGGAATTGGTAATGAAATTATGAATGTTTTGTGATTGTTGGAATTGAAAATTCTTAGTTATTGTTGTAATGAAAATGGAATTGTGAATGTTTTGTAATTGTTGGAATTGGAAATTGTTAGTTATTGTTGGAATAGAAATGGAATTATGATTGTTTTGTGATTGTTAAAATTGGAAATTATTGGAATTGGTAATGGAATTATAGTTGTTTTGTAATTGTTAGGATTAGAAATTGTTAGTTATTGTTGGAATGGAAATGGAATTATAATTATTTTGTGATTGTTGAAATTGGTAATGAAATTATGAATATTTTGTAATTGTTGGGATTGGAAATTGTGGGAATTGGTAATGGAACCATGATTATTTTGTAATAGTTGAAAATTGGTAATGGAATCATGAAATTACCAATTCCAACAATTTCCAACAATCACAAAACAATCATGAATCATGATTGTTTTGTTATTGTTGGAAATTGTTGGAATTGGTAATGGAATCATGATTGTTTTGTGATTATTGGAATTGGTAATGAAATTATGAATGTTTTATGATTGTTGAGATTGAAAATTATTGGTTATTGTAGTAATGAAAATGGAATTATGAATATTTTGTGATTGTTGGAGTTGGAAATTGTTAGGAATGAAAATACAATAATGAATGTTTTATGATTGTTGGAATTGGAAAGTGTTAGAAATTGTTAGGAATGGAAAAACAATAATGAATGTTTTGTGATTGTTGGAATTGGAAATTGTTACAAATTGTTAGGAATGGACAAACAATAATGAATATTTTGTGATTGTTAGAATTGGAAATTGTTAGAAATTGTTAGGAATGGAAATACAATAATACATGTTTTGTGATTGTTAGAAATTGTTAGGAATGGAAATACAATAATGAATGTTTTGTGATTGTTAGAATTGGAAATTGTTGAAAATGGAAGGAAATGGAAATGAAATTATGATTGTTTTATAATTGTTGAAATTGGAAATTATTGGAGTATGTTTTGTGTTACTTATTAAATATGTTGAATGTTTTGAATTATTAGCTTTTGACTTATATAGAATGAGTTATATTATATAAGATGGATATGCATATTATCATTGTGTACTAAAATTATGTGTTATTTATTTTTGTGTACAGATAAATGGAAGGAAGTTTAAATACTCCCGATCAACCTACTTCAGGAAGATATAGTGATCCAGCTTGGGCTCACGCTGGTATGATTCTCGATCAAAAGAATCATATAATTTGCTTGTTTTGTAGCAATCATTTGAAAAGTGGAGGAATCACCCGATTGAAAAAGCATTTAGTTGGGGTTAAAGGAGATGTGGAAGCATGTAAAAAAGTAAGTCATGATATGAAGTGACAGATGAAAACATTACTTGATGAACATTAATTTGAGAAAGATAGAAGGGAAAGATTAAATTTTGAAATTGGTAATGGAAGTTCGTTTTCTAGTTTCCGTGGTTATTATAGAAATGTTGAAGGTGAAAGTGGTAGTGGTAGTGATAATGTTCCATCTCAGGATCATGAAGAATCTAATGTGAGGAAGATAAGAAGACAGGTGACTAGTTTCTTTGCACCACGAACAATTCCTAGAACCCAACCTTCAATTCGTAGTGCAGTGCAATCAAGAGATGCAACTCACAATATCTATATGACAGTAGCTAAATGGTGGTATGATACAGGTTTGCCATTTAATGCTTCTCAGTCTTATTATTATCAACCTATGATGGATGCAATAGCCTCTTATGGTCCAGGATACAAAGGGTCATCGATTGATGACTTAAGAGGTAAACTTTTGAGTTGTATTGTTTCTGAAATTATAAATTATTTAGCTAAAAGAAGAGTGAGTTGGGGTACTTATGGTTTTTCAATTATGTGTGATGGTTGGATAAATAGGAGACAAGAGCCTATTATTAATTTTTTGGTTTATTCTTCAAATGGCTCTATGTTTTGAAATCTATTGATGTATTTGGCCTTATTAATAATGCTGAGACTTTGTTTGGGATATTTGATGAAGTTGTGAATGAAGTAGGGCCAAAAAACATTGTTCAGTTTATTACTGACAATGATTGCGCTTATAAAGAAGCAGGAAAAAGGTTCCAGAATGCCTATAATTTATTTTTTTAGACCCCTTGTGTTGCACATTACGTTAACTTAATGTTGAAGAATATAGGAGATCCTAGGTATTTTCATGTTATTGATCAGACTATACAGAAGGCTAAAAAGGTGACAAAATTTATTTATAATCATGCATGAGTTTTGAATTTGATGAGAAGGGAATTTACCAATGGTAGAACTTTGTGTCTCCTTGCTGTGACAAGATTTGCAACAAATTTCTTATCACTTCAGTCTTTTGTTTCGACGAAGAAGGAGTTAAGGAAAATGTTTACAAGTGATAAGTAGGTTGCATCTCAGCATACTAGGCCTAATGCTGGAGTGAAGGTTTGTAGGATTATACTAGAAGATAGAGAATTTTGGTCACAATGTCAATTTGTTATCCGAGTTTGTAAGCCTTTGGTGAGGGTGCTTCGGTTGGCTGATAGTGAAGAAAATCCATCAATTGGTTATAATTTTTATGCTATGGAAAGAGCGACAAAAGCAATCAAGGTCAATCTAAAAAATAGGTCTTCTTTATACATACCATATCTCTCAATCATTAATGAGAGAAGAGAAAGATAACTTTCTTCTACATTATTTATAGTTGGGGCATTTTTTAATCCTAGTATGTATTTTAAACTGGATCTCATAAAGCAAGATGAAGTTAATAGAGGAATGCTTTTCACAATTACAACAATTGTTCCTCATGACGCGATGCAAGATCTTTTAAGCTCACAAATGGAGCTTTACAAGTTGTCTTATAGGGATTTTGGAATGCCGATTGCTATTCGACAAAGAGGAAAACTTTCTTTAGGTATTAGTTATTTCCTATTTCTTATTTGTTGAAAATTAATTATCACTTTATTTTGTTTATAACACTACTTTTGTTATCTTATAACTTGCAGTTTCTTGGTGGGATCAATTCAAAAATAGTATTCTAAAATTGAAAAGGTTTACAATTCGGATTTTAAGTCAATGTATGAGTGCCACTAGGTGTAAACGAAATTGAAGCACATTTGAATTTATCCACTCAAAGAAAAGGAACAGATTGGAGCATAAGAGCTTGAATGGCTTGGTTTTTGTTCGTTACAATTTAAAGCTTCGGGAAAGGTATGTTATTTTCCTTATTATCATTATTAATTTTGATATAATTTCTTATAATTTTCTAGTAATTAAATTTAATTGTTTACTAGGACTCTTAATAGCACAAGTAGTTCAACTGATTCAATTGCCATTGATAATATTGATGTTTTGGCGGATTGGGTTTCTGAAGTAATGTGAATGATTTAGATTTAGAAGATAATATTGGATGGAAAGCATTGACATGTCAATTGGTGTATTAAATTTGAATGATAATGATGATGAAGCTCCTCTCAATGATGAGAATTTTGTACCAAATGATCACTGGTTTCAGTGTAGTTCTAGCGGGTTTTCTCCCACTGACGATTGAATTCCAGATTTTTGTTTTTCCTCTTCTTTTAATTTTACTTCTATTTGATGTTTATGTTAAATTCTATATATGTAATATAACTGTAATGTTTTGTTTCAGGTTTAACTTCTACTTGATTATTTATTTGTCATCATCTCTTTTTGTAAATTGTTTAAGGATGTTTATTTTTCTTTTTATTGGATGTTTTGAATCTTTTGATATAATATTATTTATTAAAATAATGAAATTGTATTATTGCAATATTTTAAATACTTTATATTATTCTTAAATTTATAATTGTATGATGATAATTGTCTTTATTTATATTAATTTTGGTTATTATTTATATGTGAAATATTTAAAAATTATTGTTATTTCATATTAATTGTCATTATTATTTATTATTAATATTTTTAAAAATGTGGTTGATGTAAACAGTAAAGTATACAGTACAACTGTATAATATACCAATAGAATATTTTGCAAATTTTAAAAATTTTAGGGACTATTTTATAAATTTTAAAAATTATCCGAAACGGTACTGGGTACTGGCCGGTACCGGTATAGTTTCATTCTAGAACTCAATCCGATACCAAATCTACTACGGTATTCATAATTTTGACAACATTATTCTCTATCTTTAGTAGTTTAAAGTTTCAGAAAAACAATTAGCTTGCTGACTTCGACTATAATTAATGTTCGAAGAGGCAGATATAGTTTATATATCGTTTCAGTTTGTATCCTGCTTGTTGATAATAAGGTGTAAGCCAAGGAAGCTTTCTCATTCTACAACCAAAAAACGAACTTTTGGAAATTATTAGAACCAAAAGAACTAACAGTTAGAAATTAGAAAGAGATTTGATGGCTAGAGTAGGTAAAAACAGGTTAGCGTCTAAGTGTACTTGTATGTCTGCGTGTTCGTGGCAGCTTAACTTGGATCGTCAACGTTTATGATTACAATACATAACAGGATGGCGTGGATTTCTTACAATTGAAGTAGTTGAAGATTATCATCATTCTTAATAATTTTGTATTGTTGAACTTGATAAATGAATAATCAATTTAGACTAACGGGTAAGAATTTAGTTTCACATAGAAAAGTTACTTTACTAAGACAAAAGCATGCTGAAGAACTAAATTCTTAAAAATCTCTATTTCTGAAATTTATAAAATCCTTTTATATTCTATGTGCTTTCATTTTATTAATAGCTATTTTTTATTGTCTTTTATTTCAAAAAATTTAAAGTAGGCACAGAATAACGGAGATATGTTTATATAGTCACCCTTTAGTCTACAAACTACGTCGACTGACTTCATAATTACTCTCGTTAATGTTTGTGATGCAAATTTCCACATACCCCCATCATGTAAGACTTGAGTTTTAATTCGTATGACAGTTTGAAAGATAGTATGAAGTTCTTCTTTCATTATTATTTTTTATATTGGTAAATATAAGTTAAAAATAGATATGCAAGAATGTTTTTGTATAGATAATATGTAATGTAGTTGAAGGAACCAGTTGGGAGTTAGTAGTTACAGTAACAAATCCCTTGAGCAGTGGTTTTCCTTGAAGGAAGTATGGTAGGGAAGGTGTGAGATGGGAATTGACTTTACCTCACTTTTCTATAAAGCAATTTCTCCTACTTAAAACATCGGTAGGCAACAGGTCAGGCAATAGGACTCTTTTCAAGCTTCTATTGTATGTGAACATATTAACAGAACTCTCAAGATAACTTTTGTCGAGGATCTTTTATCCTTAAACTTTAGACAATCTGTCTAACGATTTCAAAGGTTGTCATTTTGCAATTGAGATCCGCAAAGGTTAAGGAAAAACTTCAGCTTTTCCGTTATCCTAGTCATGAAAATGAACAGTAAATGCTAGGAAAAGTAATTTTGACTTTCAAGTGCCAAACTTATTTTGTTTCTATATATTTTAAATACAAAAGCTCTAAATTAACCATCTTTTTGTTAGTTTGTTCATAAAACTACAATATGAATTATGTCATGAAGAGATTATCAATTTGGGTTAGGAAGATTTATATTTCAGATGGTGTGTATCTATTTGAATTGGTGAACATTATTATAACTAACATATGTATGAAGATCTATCTTTCTCTTTTCTTTTTCAAAAATTGGGTCATCTTTTTATAATTTCATAGGAAAGGACAAATTCTGATTTGATAGGAGCTACTATCCAATTACCATATATTGGAGGGCCACCTAATTGGAAGACTATACAGATCACACTCGTGTGGTGACACTCCTAATTACACATGCACATACTTCCATATAAAGCGTTGCATATTGTTATTCGTTGTATGTTATTTTCTGCTATTAATGGCTTTGGACACGTTCATCTTGAAATGATTGTATTGACTACAGCCAACAATAGTTTGCTCAAGGAGACAACAAATGTGCGGAAGGCCTTGCGCGAGAGGGTTCAGAAGCATCATTGATTCCATAACAAACTCATGGGATAATCAAATTCTAAGCCAGTAATAATGATTTAATTTATAACAAAAGAGTTATTAACCAACTAATATGGTTAGAGTTTTCTTTTTTCTATATAAAATATCTAAATAAGTGTATCAAAAGATTAAATTATTTCTGAAGTTAGATGAACGATACTTATATTATTAAAGAAGGTAATTTGATCTTGTAGTGAATTAATTAAAATATTAAAAAATTGGGTCTGACCCAAATTAAATTACTGATTCTCCTGAATTTATACTAAAGAGCTTTCGGAATAGAGAGTTTGAAATGATATTTATTAAGCTTGCATGGCATTGGCAAAATTGGTTTTGTAATAACAGCTGCAGCAAACTGTATGGGAGACCTACATGTTTAGACCGAATGGGAAACAGTTAGGCAGATGGAGAAGAGTCTACACGTGCAGTTCGGGAGTTGCACGTTAATACTGTTAGTTAGGTCTGAAAGTTGGTCATCAAAACCTAAAAACCACAGCATACGTACGTATGTATACGGCGGCATAAGAAGTCTAATAACAAGTTTACCAAACTCTGGAATTCAAAACCTGAACTAATTCGTTTCCTCCTTTTATAAGCCATCTTCAGATAAACCTTCTTAAATCATTAACGATTTTCCATATTTTAAATACAAAAAGAAATGGTATAAAGGTTATGAGAGAATTGACTGGTTATAAGAAATGAACTATTAATGTTGTTGGTAATCTACACAAAGATAAGAGTGATAATTTGATTTCTCACACAATAAAATAAGTTGGGTTTGTAGTAGAGGTTGTAGGTTAGAAACTTGGGAAGACGTTGAAAGGACAACCAAAATCACCCCATCAAGCAACCCTTTTTTTTCTCTCATCAAGTAGGGTATATAATAGTACAGAAAGATGTTAATGAGAGAGACATATATATAAAAGGGAAAGTTAGAAAAGGGGTTACTTATGAAGGGATTTGTTAGCCAAGACGTTGCATCAATCTGCTGGTAGAGGTCTGCCCAAACCCTCTATGTAGTTCCCCAACTCTCTAACGGAAATCATCACTTGCTTTAATCTCTTGCTCTCTCTTATATATGCTTATCTTCCTCTTCCTCTTTTTCTTATTGTTATTAGTCTCAGCCTGCTTAATTTCTCTCCTTACGTACAGTTCATGTCTTTGATTTCCTGCATACAGCCCATGTTTCTTTGTTATTTACGATCATAATCAACCCGTCTTTCTGACCATCTGATCCCATCTCTCTCTCTCTCTTTTGTTTTTCCTTTTTTTCTCTGATTTTCATTACGTATAGTACAAAGAGATAGATGTACTAGGGCTTTCCATTTACTGTCAGGGTTTGGTGTTGAATCCCCACTTCTGTTAAGAGATCAAATGTGTACCAGAGGCCACTGGAGGCCAGCTGAAGATGAGAAGCTGAAGGAGTTGGTGGAACGCTATGGTCCTCATAACTGGAATGCCATAGCCGAAAAGCTTGGAGGAAGATCAGGTGATACGATGATAATATCTGAAACAAAAGCTTCTACATGATTATCAACCTCACCATGCATGATCATATCATCTGTATCTGTGAAAGTATAAAGGTAGGGTTAGGTTTCACTTGACAGGTAATGATAATATGAACCAAAAACCGATGGTTTAAATCAAAAGTCATAGAAAAGGGATAAAGAAAAAAAGAAAACGATAACTAACAGTAAGTAATAGTGTTAATACCTACTTGTGACGATGTTTGAGACCAAAACTTGGGCAACTAACAAAGTTATTGCAAATGATGATGACAGGGAAGAGCTGTAGGTTGAGGTGGTTTAATCAGCTGGATCCAAGAATCAATCGAAGTCCATTTACCAAAGAAGAAGAAGAGAGGCTTCTTGCTGCTCACAGCATTCATGGGAATAGATGGGCTGTTATAGCAAGGCTTTTCCCTGGTAGAACTGATAATGCTGTGAAGAACCATTGGCATGTTATTATGGCAAGAAGATGCAGGGAAGGATCCAGACTTCATGGCAAGACATTTGCTCGTGAAATGAACTTAACAATGAATAATCAAAACACATGTCCCTCTTCACCTTCAAAGCTACAAGATGTGCCCATGATGATTGGCCAGACCACAATGAACTTCTCTTCGTTTCTTGAGAAGTACCGTGAGAGATTGTTGTTGTGTAATCAGAACCCTTTCTCTCACGTTAGACCAAGTCATTGTGAAGGTACTTTGTATACTTTCATGCTTCAGTTAACTCATAAATTATCTGATTTTTTCCATATAGAAATAAAAGAACTAAGGTTGGTTCATATTTTCGTTCACTTCATCATCAATGGGCCAGCTTACCCCAATTCTCTTGGAGAATATGTTCCTTTGTGTTCATTCCATTCCAAAATCCTTGTACTAGTAATTGCCTAGATTAAAAAAAACATGTAAATGTCATCCTAACTAAAATATTAATTTATATAGAATACACTTTTTGTTAAAGAATTCTAATGATACACCAAAGATGTATTATCTTATAGCAATTATAAAGTTTACAATACTTAATTCAAAACTAAATAGTTTTGGAGAGAACATGTCAAAAAATACTTATTCTTATTATAATTAACTTTCATGCATAAAGTTGGTATTTATGCGTATATATGTTTTTTGCAGATAAAAATAAGCCAATAGAGTTCTATGATTTTCTTCAACTAAATGCCGATTCAAGCAAAAGCGAAGTGATAGACACAGCGAGAAGAGAAGATGAGGAGGTAGACCAGAAAGGCATGGGACAACCGAGCAAAGCAGCATTTCCCTTCATTGAGTTTCTATCAGTTGGCAACGTTAACTGTTCGTAACCCCTAGGTCTCTTTAAGTTGTTGATAGCAAAATGAACTTGACTTGCATATATATATATATATATATATATATATGTAATAGTATGTTACCATCTAAGGTTAGACATCCATTGCTAGTCCTATAGAGCTGGAATATTGACATGGGATTACGGTTTATTTAAGGAGACGTCCTTTGACGATGATCAGTAGCATACATACACAAAACATACCTAGTGTAGAAGTTTTTATGTAATGTTGAAATTTACTTTTAAGCGGAAGCATTAATTAAGTTTTACAGTACAAGGTAGCATCTTTATTTTTTCTTTCTTTCCATATATAGATTGATGCATGCATTATTTATCATCTTAATCTAATGGTAATACTAACTTGTTATCATTCTTCGGATCATTCTGTTTCTTCTCCAATAATACCCTCAGACTAGAATTCATTACGCTTTACCATTTAAGGTATTAAACAACCTGCGATTAAACTATGATTCCCTATGGCTTTGGAGAATTGCTTATATGAATGTATGATTATATTTGCATGCATGCCAGCTCCAATCTTCATATATAATTTTCGCGACTTAAAAGTGAAGTTGAGTGCGCCATGAAATATATAGTTTCTTTTACTTGCATGTCTTAATGTGCAATCTTATAGTTATATATAGCAAAACTATAGTATAAATACATGGTTAGGTGTAGATTCATTGACTAGCTTATTAGTTACCTTTGTCTAATCTCATTAACTGAAAGCATGTTAATACAATCATAATTGAAGAAGTTCTTACTTGGAATGATTTCATTTGCACAATATACAATTATTCATATTTTCAATGAACGGAAAATAAATATGCAACGTGCCAAAAGTAAATCTTAGTTTTGAATCTCAATTTCTTTTTTCATCAACTTTTGTAAGTTGAAAAAATAGGAAACTCCATTAACGCTTTAATTAATAACTAACATTTATGAATTTGCAAGTACTTAAAAGAAAAAATTATGTGTTATTATTGTTAATTGTAACTTCTAATGTTGAATTTTTGTTTTCAAAATATGAAATTAATTTCATGAGTCATAATGTTGTTATGTGGCAATCGGTACAAAGATATACTATATATAATTGATATCAAAAAATATATTTTACCTCCCTTAAAATATAATTATCAGTTGAAATTGTCTAGTAATATTTTAATTAAATACTACAGTAAAGAACTTAATTAACATAATAAAAAACACGTATAAACTTAAATTAGTTTTCAATTAACATAATAGAGAAAAAAACATGTGTGACAAATTGAACTTGAAAACTAATTGAGTTGAAAGTACAAGTTTTAGAGTATTCTTATACATATTCTCTTAAATCATTTGTTAAACATTGTGTCAATTACTTATTCGATAAAACAGAATAAAAGAAGGGGACCATTAGAGTTGACAATTCTTGTTTGATCAGTGACCAGTGACCAATTACTTAACTGCTTGTAATTAATTACTAATACTAACGCTATTGAGTCTAGTTAACAAATCATAATTTGATATGCTTGTCTTTTCTTACCCATCATTACGAAAAATTATTTACAATAATGCTTAATTTTACTTCTCTTAAACATTATTTGTCATCAAAAAATGCGATACTGAATTTCCTTGCATCAATATTTTATTTCTTGGTCATTCTATGTGATGGTTTCAAATGCATATAATTAGGTTAATTACACATCTTATCGTCGTCTTTTATTTTCCATATGTCAATAGCACACTTCTCTCTCTTTCTCTCTTTCTAAAAAAAATATTATTTCCAACTTAACCATAAGTGTGATTGGACATCATTAAAAATGACAGTTTTTGCCTGAACTAGCTTGTATCCCAGCTTAAAGTCAATAGATTTAACTCGAATTGAGGACAAGTTCATATTTGTTTAATTTTCTAGTTTCGAGCTAACTTTAATACCCCAACCTAGTTTGGTCCAAAGTCTGCAAATATCAAATAAAATAACATCATTTTGACATTTTAGATTAAAAATTTTAATTGAACTTGGGTCAGGCTAGATTGACTTTGAGTCACCCAAGTTTGATTAGACTTTGTGCCTAACTCGGGGTTGAAGCTTGACTTAGTCCAATACCAAGCCTAGATGTCATCATATGATTGACATTGGGTCAATTATTGCACTACCCATAAGTATCATCTTTCTCTTTTGGTCTCTTATAATGGTGTGAGTGATGAATCAAGACTCCAATTGACATGGAGATTTTGAGGTATGAGCTCTTTACCTAGTTTAAGTCTTGTAAGACTTTAATCAAGACCTAAATGAGTCATCTATAATCACATTTTAAGTGACTATCCAGATCTGTCATATATAGATTACAACATAAAGGAGGAGGAGGAGGATACTAGATAGGTTGCAAAAAATGGCCAACTGTTGATGCAACCATCTTTTTCTTCATCTCTATATGAAGAAGATACGACTTGATGTTATCGTGGATCATTGACCACTCAATCATCAAAGTATTGGATGTTGATAAGGTCTTAGAATAGGAGGATGAGAAACTAAAGGTAATGTTGTTAGAAAATTTATGGTAACGTTTTAATAAACTGATTGCTATGAGTTTAATTGATTAATATGTTTGATTATCTTAGATGTGGAGGGTTGATTACCATGATGATCACCTAAAGAAATTTCATGATGGCTGGGAAGCAACGAGGAAAGTGCAAAAGGCTTTGTGGTAGGCGGTAGACACAAAGATAATGAGTAAATAACTTGTTGGGTTAGTTCATATTAATAACTTTTTGTTTTGTGTATGAATAGTTATTGAAATTTTAGTTTAATGGTATGAAAGAAAAGAATACTCAAGGCATAAAGAGGTGTCAATAAGAGAGAATAATAGTGAACAACTAGTCTTGATGCACAAGGAGATGCCAATGATAGTCTTAAAAAATAAAAGATGTCCTAAGGCGTGAAGAGATGTCATAACAGATAAAGATAAGGATTAAGATGTCTTGAGACATGTGGATATGCCAATGATAGAGCAAAGAAGCGAACAATTGGTCTTAAGGTGTGAGAGACACCAATGGCATTCCCAAAAAATGAAAAAAAAAAAGAGAAGAAGATGTCCCAAGGTATAATGAGATGTTGACGATAAAGAAAGATAAGGAAGAGGTTATCATAAAACAATCAAAGATGACATTTAGGGAGAAGATGAAGATTATAACAGTGATATATGTTAAAGAAACCTTTATTGGATATGGATTATAGTTCTAATGAGCTTAGAAATTTTATTTGTAATACAGCCATCATTAATGGAAAGGCATAGTTTTAAGAAGATGTTGATGATAGACATTTAATGTAATAAAGAGAAAGAAAAAGAGATAGAAGAATAAGCATTAGTAAGGAGGTAAGAGTACATGATTAGAAGCATAACCAGGAAAATGTGTTTATGAAAATGAATTTGATAAAAGAAATTTTGTACTTTCAATAATGAATGTAAACATTTTGACGGGTCTAAACGCGAGCATTAGTGATACTACATGGATAGAGTTGGTGCCATTTACTAAAAGACATACATCTTATAAGAGAACTCTAACTTTTGAATGTGTATATTAAGTACGTCTGAAGAAAAGTTGGTTTAATAATGAGGTAATGTGGTAATTTTGTTAAGATAAAATTAATGTTGATGCAGGTGTCATTGTATATTACTTGATATTACTCTTTTACTTCTAAAAAAAATGTTACTTGATATTACCATCTTTTTAGTTAAAATGTTATAACAAGTTTGTTAATAGTGATGTCATTTAAAAACATTAGGATTGGTTTGATATTTAGTGATGTTCTTTTATGTTTTAGGCTTAGGAATCATATAAGTAACATGGTGGGTCACATTGTACAAATTAATGAATGAAAGAAATTTCAAATTTCCTTTACAATGTTCTAATTGTTTATGTATATTTTATAGTATGAATACTTGATAGTTTGTTAGTGACTTTTTTTATCAATTCTTTTACTTAAGAATGTGATCTTTAATGCTCATCTGTGCAGTTACATAATATATCCAATTTTTGTAGTGAATAATTTTAGCATCTTTTACTATGAAAAGAAGGATAATAAAATATAATATAATTAAATTTGTATATTTTAATGTTACTAGGAGGATGTAAACCAAGTGGTAGAGAGACATAGACAAATCTTATCTTCTATTGATTTCTTGCATATTATTTCTAAGCATTCAAGAAATGTTGACGTAGTATCACTAAGGCATTGCTTAAATATCTAAGTATATATTTTCTATTCGTATTCTCAAATAACATTAATGTATTGTGAAATGATAGTTTAGATAATGATTCAGAGTTAAATATATTTATTTTTGTAGTTTTTCACCCTCACACTTCGTAATGATCATTGGGGGTGTTGCTACATTTTATTATAAGCATGGGAGATTATGACATTCTACTTCAATCATTGAGTGGAACATTTGTGGGTTGGAACATATTGTTTATATTGTATATCATAATATAAGATCTCATTGCATACTGCATAATGTAACTAACTATTAGTTTGGGATTATAGGCACATGTGTTGTGGCAAGTGGTGCTGTCTTTTAATTTGACATACAATGCAATGATAAAGTATTTTGGGATATATTTTCTATCTCTCATGTCAGAGAATTATAAAGGAAAGAGAATAAGTAAGAGAAACATTCTCTGTTTGAACGTTGAACTAGTTTTTCTAATTGCACATTTTCATTAAGTTAAATTACAAAGATTGACTAACATTTTCAATATATATGCTTGTTGCTAACAAAGTTATGATTGTGGGATTCACCTATATTATGCATGGAATTATGGTATAGTAATTAGGTATTTACATCATTTATTATCGTAGGTTTATATTTATATGATGTGTGCACCCTTTAAAAGGCAATTTATTGTTAATGAAACATATGATATGCAATGGAAAGAGTTAACTGAGGTTCGAAAGCACGTCTACAATTGGGTAATATTTTGCTATTTTAACTCTTTATGTTATCAATTCCTTCATCTAATAAATAAACTTTGAATAAGAACGTGCACATGAAAACCCATTTTAATGATTGTTTATAATTAAGGATTATGTTATAGATTGTTGATTAATAATTAATGTAAGGATTACTCTACCATTTTATGTCAATATATTATTATTTAAAATTCTATAAGTATTTCTAAGGTTATTAAGTGCAGAAAGATAATTGAATTATGGAACCAATTAGCAAATTCACCATTTTTGCTATGGACTTTTATATTGTGGTCATTTTTAGAATAATTTAAAAGGGAAGTAATTAGGAAATTCTATAACATTATTCCAAATCTCTATTTGATGTAATTTCCCTAGCTAAATATTGTAAGGAAACAAGACCTTGAGTCAAAATATACCATCATTTATTATTGGGACTGGGTAAAAAGAATATTATAATTGAATACAAACTATACCAAGTTTTCGTACATTCAATACCATGCCTACTTATAAAAAGTACCATTACTCATTAAATATAGGTAACACCTATACTTTAATATGAGAATACCATACATCAAATACCACAAGTATATACATTAAATACCTTTACTCATTATTCATAAGAAATACCTTCATTTTAAAATTGGAATACCATGATAAATATAAAGAACACTATGAATGACATTTTAAAATTGGAATACCATGATAAATATAAAGAACACTATGAATGAATATAAATAATACCAGGATTTCATATATTCAATACCATGTCTACATATAAAAAATACCATCATTTATTGAACATTGGGTAACACCAAAAATTTAATATGAAAATATCATGAGTGAGTAAAAAGAATATCATCCATCAGTAAAAACTATACGATAATTCAATACACCTAATAACATAATTATATACAAAATTCTTCTATTTATTATAGGTAAGAACTTTCACTTAAATATGGGAATTTTAGAACTAAGTACAAAGAATGCCAAAATTCCATACATTCAACACCATGCCTACTTTAAAAAAATTACCATCACTCAATAAATAATGAATAATACCTAATCTTTATTACAGGAATACCATGAGTGGGTATAAAGAATGTTATATATAAATACAATAGTAGGACTAAATACATCCAATACCACAGCTAATTAAAAAAACACCATAAATTACTTAAAATAAATAATACAGTTTCCTATGTGATCATGCAACAAGTTTTTTCATACATCTATGTATAAAATCACGCTTATAAACAAAACTATTTGGCAAGGACCAAGGAATAGTACATAAAAATTTGTATGATTATATTCGTACTGTTAAATTGATAACGTTTTGTGCGTAAATGAAGATACATTAGTTATCCTCTTAAATTATCTTCATTTTTATCAAATACGTATTACAGTAAAATTTTAACCCAGCTAAGAACACGCCCATTTAATTAAGATTAGGTTTAACCAAATTAGGGTTCCGTTTTATTTGATTTTAGGATTTTCAAACTTGGGACATTGTCATGTGGATTCATTTGGATTTTTGATGTAGTATTTCTATAAACATGAGTTAAACACCATCCTCTAGCAAAGCTCAAGGTGTTGGGAAGAGAAAGGAAGCTTCATATACCGAAGGCTAATAACCAGAGGAGTATAAATATCTTATGCTCTGTTTCAAAAATAAAGATTAGTTCAAAAGATTTAAAATCCTAAAAAGTATAGGTTTTTTTCCTACTAGACATGCCTGACTATATTCTATAATGTAAATTCGTTTTCTTGTGAAAGTGTTAAATGTGGTTAACAATATGAGGTGGACCAAAATTTTGAAATATATGAAGATGTGATGATCGAGTCGTCGAAGCTCTCAAAATTAATTATAATTCTCTAACTTCTTGTACTAGTCGTAGAACTAGGTCGAATCTTAAGAGAAATAAAAACTAGTTTTTTAATTTCAATTAACAAAACAAAGAGGGGGGTTTATGATTAATTACTAATTAGCTAAAATTATCAAGAAATCAAAATAAATAAATAAATTGACTATAAAAATTGAGAAATTCAAGAGTACCTAAGTCTTATTCAAAGGAAAGATCTTATTTAATTGTAACATTGATCATTAGTCTTAGAAGAATAATTTCCACAATTCAAGTAGTTAGTCCAAAAAGAATTAGGATGGTCATAATAAAGTTCAAATTTTCTTAAATTAATTGATTCAAACCTAAAATGCAAACTAAAACTTACCATCAATTGATTAGGTATGATAACATTCCATATCAATTGTTACAAGCATAAACCATCCCATTAAATGAATGGGTTAACAAACCACCATAATGGTATTACGAAGGATCAAAATAAGTGTACATGTTGTTTTTCAATGTCCTTAAATTTTCTCACATTCCTTTCATCATATAAAACTTGTATTGGATACGACATAGCAATGAAAAGGCATCATCGAATTGTTTTATCATGCATGTTTAAAGTTGAAAACCAAGCTAAAATCTAATACCAAACATATGGTGTATCTCCTAATAAACATCTTTTAGTTATATCCTTCCACAAAGGCTGAGTTAATTGAAATATGAAGAATAAGAGAGTAATAATTTCTTGTTCCTTCTTACATAAAACACATTTGTTTGGAACAACCATAAATTTATTCAATTTATCAATTGTAGGTAACATGTTCTTGACTGCTTTCCATATTGTGATCAAAGCTCTAGGTATCATATACTTGCACCAGAAAAGTTTATGCCATGCTACATATTTCTCTACTATTAAAACAACTTTCTACAGGTTAAATTATTGAATTTTCCATTTCTAGACAAATTCCACTAGTTGACATATGCTTTGTTTTCATTGAGCTTACTATTATTGATCTAATTATAAAGACCTATGTCTTACATGTAGCTAGAGATGACATTTGGGCTCGGGTCAAGCCTGACCTGTGGTTAATAAGCCAGGCTTAGGTCAACCATCTCAGGTTGGGCCTTAGGACATGCTCAAGTTCGAGCTACCTATGTCCAACCTGAGGCATAACACCTATAACAAAAATGACATCATTTTTGCAGAAAAGGATGATGTTTTAATTAAAAACAGGTTAGATTGAGCTAAGATATATTCACGCTCGAGTTCAATTGCCTCAGGTCTGATTTGGTCCTAGATAGACCTAGACTCAATTCGGTCCATTGTCATCCTACATGTAACATCATCAAGCAGATTCACATATAACAAATCAAAACTTAAGTCTGGAATATGTCAATATGCCTCAAGATCAATATGTACCTAACGTTGTTTTGAACTTGAATGTCACCCAAGACGATGATGCTTGTGAAGCTTTGATTGCCCATCTTCACGCATCCAACATCACAACTTCTATAGTTGATAAATTCCTCCCTCTTTAGATCACAATGGTAGGATGCCCTTGTATGGAAAACCCACTGAAAATTTGAGTGACTAATATGGAGATACTCTCTAATTTCATAAATCAATGACACTTCATCATCTGTGCTTGATATTGTTGCTGCAATGTTATTATCATCTCCATCCTTATGGTTATCTTGCTTCTCTTGGTCTCTCTTCCATTTATAGTAGAACTTCATTATATGACCAAGTTTAGCACAATAGTGACACATTATGCTTTACTTGTTACTTCTCAATTTGAACCTATTCTTCATCTTATTTCTTCCTCTTTTTTCCACCATAAGAGCCTGTACTTTTTTG
>JANSVA010000001.1:23287746-23306891 GCA_025504915.1 Erythroxylum reticulatum
AAATTGCTGTCCTTCCTCCTATTCTCTTCATTGAATAGGCTCTCTTTGATCACATCAAAAGATAGCACACCATCTAGGAAATTGCTGTCCTTCCTCCTATTCTCTTCATTGAATAGGCTCTCTTTGATCACATCAAAAGATAGCACACCATCTAGAGTGGCGTTGCTAATAGCCACAACTAACATTTTCTGATTATTTGAAAAACAACTTAACAGGAACAAAGCTTGTAATTCATTATTAAGGATGATCTTTATAGTGATCAAATTATTGATGATGTCTTAAAAATCACTGAGATGTTTCGAAATTAATTTCCTAAATTTCAACTTCAGGTTCACAAGCCTTTTAATCAAGGAGGCCTTGTTGTGAGTAGTCTTTAATTTCTTTATAAATCGAAAGGATCTATCTCTTGAGATATCTGGTTGACTATGATGATATCAATCCACTGTCTAATAGTTCCTAAAGTCTTCCGCTTCATCTTCTCCCACTTGTTATCTATCGTCTCCTCCATTTTAAACTACACATCATCTTTTACACTTTTCTCCACATTAATTAGATCATAGAGATCCTTTCCATATAAAAGATCTTTCGTCATAGGTCTCTCTTTCGTCATAGGTCTCTATATCAAGTAGTTGGTCGACGTCAACTTCATCATAGAGCTATTGTTACTCTCCATACCTGAGGCTCTGATACTACTTATTGGGGCTCCAATCAATAATGCTTATAAAATCTTCAAGTTCACTTAACTAATAAGAAACCACTCAAACAATAAAGATGACTAAAAGATAATAAACACAATATTTTAATGTGAAAAACCCTACAGTGTAGAGGTAAAAACTATAAGACAAACTGACAATAAAATCCACTAAAATTAAATAATAGGATACAAATGATAAAGCTTTCAAGCACTTGACTCTAACTCAAAAATACTTTACAAGATAATTATAGATATTCTTTCTAGCTAGCTCTCTCTCTTAAGCTCAGTAAAAAAAACCTCTTAGGATTAAGTAAACATTGTCACACACACACACACACACACACACACACACACACACACACTCTAATCCTACAAATCAAACTCTAATGAAACTAAAGTTGATGAATGCTATTTGGACTTTAAAACTCTTCATGTGTTTTGTATTTATGTCTCATGTATCTTATGTCTCTCAAACTTATCTTTAAACTCCAAAGGTGAGGTTTTGCATAACAATCAAAACCATCCATATAACCATGTAGGGTGATCGTGTCTAACCTTTAAACTGTAAAATGATAAATGTAAATTATAGTGTGTTTTCTAGGCTTTAAAGTGTGTTTAAATGTCTTCTTAGGTGATAATCATGTGTTTAGGATTTAGATTTATGTTCTTATTAGTGTTTTTGTTTGTTTTGTTTGATTGTTATTGAATAACGAAAGAATGTGATTTTAATTTTATAATTTAGGAGATGTTTAACATGTGTGATGATGACTGGAGATAAGAAAATTAAAGAAAAGATGAAGAAGGAGTGGGAGAATAAGATCTAGCACGATCGTATAGGAACGAAGCAAGAGCTTGGTAAAGCCTTTATCACAATTATGCATGGAATAAACGATTGTGACAAAGAGGTGGTGCAGGAATGCACAATTATCCAACTACTAGAATTCTAGGTTGCAAGATTTTTATATTTTTTACGTTTTGAGTTTATTTTTGGAACAAAAACAAGTGGAGAAACCTTAGGAGGATGAAGAGTATGAAAAGGAAAAAGAAAACATTAAAGAGGCAACTGGAAACTCTGAAAAGTTGACTAAAAAGAGGAAATTCCAAAAGAACACAAGTTGTACAAATGTCCATCTCAAGGCAAAAGAAGAGAAAACTTTTAGACTTTAAACCTCTACTCTTTTCTTTTCTTTCCTTGTCGTTTAATGTTACCGATGAATCAAACGGTATATATTTTTGGATATGGATTACTAAACTTTCTTTAGGGATTACTCTTTAATTATTTGTTGAACTTTTACATTCTTGATTTGATTTTCAATATACTTTATGATGTTTATTGTTTTATATTAAATTTGAATCAAGAGAGTGGGTTGAATTATTTGTTACACAACAAGAGCTAATACCAAAAATAGACCTGTAAACATCCAACTAATAGACAATTAAATCATATGGGTCATTTAGAAACTAACTCTCTTTTAGTTAGGGGTAAGGTTACGTACACTGAACCTCCCCAGATCATACAATTAGCAGGATTTTTTACTAGGATGTTGTTGTTGTTGTTGTTGTTGTTGTTGTTGTAATAAGCAATTGAAGAGAGATATTAATTGTATATTAGTTACCCATATGATTGCTTCAAATCTAATAGGATAGTTAGGAAGAGTTTTGAAAGATCAAGAGATCACAACTTAATTTCTATCTATTTAATTAGGTTACTTGGTTAGATCTCAAGAAAGGATAATCATAAGTATTCGATATCTTCGGTTAAGTATGATTAAATCAAAAAGATGAATTGAAAGCAAATAAGGATCGAAGTAATTC
Organism: Erythroxylum reticulatum; assembly: GCA_025504915.1. NCBI lineage: Eukaryota > Viridiplantae > Streptophyta > Magnoliopsida > Malpighiales > Erythroxylaceae > Erythroxylum > Erythroxylum reticulatum. The sequence goes on from JANSVA010000001.1 coordinate 23,290,256, forward strand.
CTAATTTTTCATCATTGATTAATCGACTATTTCACTGCTGCTTATTTCATTATTCAATTATCAATTTTTTACTTTATTTGATCATATTATTTACTTTAAATAGGTGTACAAAAATTGTTCGTGACTAATACAATTTTTGTGGGAATGATATTTTTTATACTATAAGATATGATTTGTATACTTGCAATAAAAAGGTTTTTAAAATAAACTTCAACAATTTTTTATTATCATTGCTAGGGATTGATAAGATGGCATCTATTTTAGTTTGAGTTACCCAGATTTAAGAACTTTAACACTTTTCTTGTATGATTTTTGGTGCATAAACATAAGAGAAACTAGGAGTTCAAGCAAACTCTTAAATGCATAAGTTTTTGACATCACCAAGTAAGAGAGCAAGATTAAAAAAGCAAGACGCCAACATGTAATAGAGACATCAATGGAAGAAGAAAGAAACCAAGGAAGACAATAAAGGATCATGGACTTTATAAGGTCAGGGTTTAATGCTAATCAATAAGGGATTACAAGACCAGCAGTGTAAGCTAATACTTTTGATGTTAAAACCATCTCAGTTGAACATGTTGCAAACTAATGTCCAATTTTATGGATAGGGAAATGAGGTTCATAATGCTCATTTGGTTAATTTATTGGAGATAGGTATAATGGGTTATTATAGGATACAACTAAGATGATGCTATTTTCATTCACGCTTAAAGATCAAGCTAAAGCATGACTAAATATCTCTCTACCTAGAAAATGTGATGACATGGGAGTGGTTGGTACAAGCCTTTTTGGCTAAGTAATTCCTCTTAACAAAGAATACAATTATCATAAAGGAGATAAAAAATTTGAGGTAAAGTGAAGAGGAATTACTGTACAAAACATGGAAAAGATTTAAAGAGTTGCAAAGGAGCTGCCCACACTATAACTTACCTATAGAATTCCTTTTGCAAACATTCTACAACAGAGTAAATCAACCCACTCAAGGTACCATTGATGCAATAGTTATAGATTCATTAATACGGAAGATAGTTGATACTGCACATATTTGTTGGAAGATATGGTAAACAACAGTTGTCTATAGACATTAAAGAGGAGTAAACAACAACTAACTTTTAAAGATCATAAAGGAGTGCTTGTTTTGGATTCGGTGATGATGTCACAGACTAAAGTAGCAAACTTAGCCAAATAATTAAATAGCTTGAAAGCCATTTTTTCCAGCCCACTTAAGGCAATACATTACCGATGTGAATTATGCAATCAAGAAGGCATGTTATAGCTAATTGCTTTCTAATGGACAACAATAATATGGAGCAACTCAACAATATGGGATCCAATTTGTTTAGGGAGGTAACAATCCCTATTATAATACTTATAATCTTAGGTTAAATAACCAGTTAAAATTTTCTTGGTCTAGCAATATAGGGAATCAAATGAGAGCTCAACACTCACTAGAATTTCATCAAGATAACCTCGATTTGTTGGATTCAAAGATGGATAAGTTAATGTATATTTTGAATTTCAAATTTACGAGCCAAGATGAGAGTCAAAAGAGGATGGAAGATAAGTTCGATCAAATTATAAAGAATTACACATCTTTCATCCACAATTTGGAGGTTCAAGTAGGCTAATTAGTTAATGCATTGTCTACAAGAAGTGTGAGGAGTCTTCTAAGGAATAAAAAATCCAATCCAAGGGAGCAATTAAAGGCCATTACTCTAAAAAGTGGTAAGGAGTTAGAAGAAGTAACCGAGAAAAAGGTCGAACCTTATAAGATGTAAACCAAAAGGAGGTGGACAAAGAGGAAGAGAAGTAAGAGGAAGTTCCATATGTCGCTCTCCCTCTATATGCAACAAAGTTCCATTTTCCAAAAAGGCTAAAGAAGAATCAAATGATCATGCAATTTGCAAAGTTTGTAGAGAAGTTAAAGAAATTATAAATCAACTTGTCTTTTTGTGGAAGCTTTGGACAATATGCCCAAGTACTTGAAACTTCTCAAGGATATACTATCAAACAAGCAAACTTGAGAGAACAATCAAATGGTCTCTTTGACAAAAATTTGTAGCTCTATAAGTATAAGCCATATGCCTATAAAATTGAAGGATCCAAGAATTTTTACTATATCATATGTATTTGGTAATTTAGAATTTACTAAATGTTTATTGACTTAAGTTCAAGTATTAATCTCATGCCTTTGTTGATTTTTAGGTAATTATGGCTAGGAGATATAAAGTTGAATTACATGCTCATCTAGTTAGAGAATCAATCTATAAAGAAATCATTTTATATGGTGGAGGATAAAAAAGTCAAGGGGATAAGTTAATTATTTCGGTGGATTTCATAGTGTTAGATTTTAAAGAGGATTAGGATTGTCCACTAATTCTTGGTAATCCATTTATAAATATTGGAAGAGCATTGATAGATGTCCATAAAGGAACCTAATTCTTCATGTTGGCAATGAACAAGTTAAGTTCAACATGAATAAAGTCTTGAAAAATCCAAAGGAGGGAAACTCTTACACGAAGATTGGTATAATGGATGTGTGTATAAAAGAGAAAAAGGAAAGCCATAGAAAAGAAGCTAATATTGAGGAGCTAGAAGATGAAGAAAAATTAGAGAAGGAGGATTTAGGTGATAAATTAAGGTAAAGATCATAGTGAGAATTGAAGCACCCATATCACCCTCTATTAAGAAACTACCCACTCTCGAGTTGAAGCCCTTGCTCATACATATTAGGTATACCTTTCTAGGTAAAGTTCACAATGTACCCATCACAATTTCAAACCAACTAGATGGGTAATAAGAGAAGAGAGTGGTCGAGACCATAGGAAAAGGATGAGAACTATGGAATGGCAAATATCTAATATAAAAGGTATAATTCCTAATATAGTGATGCACATGATTCAACTTGATGAAGGTTATAATACAGCGAGGGAAACAAAAAGAAGGCTAACCCTTTATATGAAGGAGATGGTCAAGAAGGACGTAGTGCTATATATGGGTATTATTTACCCTATTTCGAATAGTGAATAGGTTAGTCTAATACAATATGTTCTTAAAGAAGGAGACATAAAAGTGATGGAAAGTGAAAAAGATGAGATGATTTTTACTTGCACAGTCACAAGTTGGAAAGTTTGCATTGGTTATAGGAAGCTTAAAATGGTGACTAAAAAGGAACATTTTCCTCTAGCATTTGTGGATCAAATGATTGAAATGATGGTTAGTGATGCAGAACCCCAAGACCCTTAGTCGACCCTTAGTCGACCCTTAGAACTTGTTACCAATCAAATCAGAATTAGTTTCTCAATAAAGCAATCAGATTAGGATTTGTTTTTATACCCAGGAACACTTATGAAAAGAACCCAAGTTAATTTTCAGAAATTCCCTTGAACCCTAATCAATTAAGCACTCAAGAACATAAGAAATAGGAATTAAAATTGATAACAAAAGATAAACATAATTACAATCAATAAGAACACCTTGCGCATAAACATAAAAGAAAGCAAACACTCTCTTCATTCAACATCAAATTCGAAAACAACCTTGTTATAGGCATTACAATGCAAGACAAAACATTAAAAACTGAAATAAATGTCTTTAAGGTATCAAAGAACATGGTTGATATGGAGAATGTGGTGGAGAAGGTGGGTGAGATGAAAAGACAATCTTCAATGTTGAGAGAGAGGTGGCCGTTGGAGAGACTAAGATGGAGAGGTGAATATGACAACCACAAAAACCCTAAAACATGCTTAATTAAACCTAAACCTAATGGGTTTCGAATGGGCTTAAGTAAAAATAACAAAGGGCCCATGTATTCTAACTTAAATAGCTAAATTGAGTCCATAAACCAAGTCTGAAATAGAAGTGACTAAAAACCAATGTAGCCCCCTTGAAATGTGGCCCATTTCATTTATTCTAACCCCAAAGGAGAAAAAAAAATAACTCATTACAAACAAACCCAAATTTGACCCAAAATAATCTCAAAAACACAAACACCCCAAACTAGTATGTTAGCCCAATTATGTAGATTTACTTAGGCTCCAAAACATTTCCATATATGGACTTTCCATATTTGGGTAGCCCAGTTTCAACATGTTTTTGCACATAAATTTGGAGTTATTCCTTCATATGCTTTGCTCGGGACCTTATGACCGGACCAACAAAACTTTCCATAGTGGGAAAACCTTCCATGTTGGCACTTGAATGATCTAGTTTTTCTTGAACAGCCTCAATATGATTTCCCTTGGCATCTCCTTGCGCTTTAGCTCCATTTTCCAAATTTGGTGAAGTTTTCGTATTTAGAACCCGAAAATTTTCCATATTTGGAATCAGTTATAAATCACCAAGAGTGCTTCTTGAACGCCATTTGTATCAGTTGGACACTTATTCTATTGCTTCTTTGATGGATATTCAAGATACAATCAAATTTTTATCTATCTAGCGGATTAAGAGAAGACCACTTTCACATATCCTTATGGAACATTTACTTATAGAGGGATATTGTTTAAGCTTTGTAATGAACTAAGAACTTTTTAATGATGCATAATGTCTATCTTTGCAGATATGATTAAGGGAATTATGGAAATCTTTAAGGATGACCCTTTTATCTTTGGAGACTCTTTTGATCATCTCTTGACAAATTTGGATTGAGTTCTTCAACGTTGTGGGCAATCACATTTGGTTTTAAACTGAGAGAAAAAGTCATTTTATGGTATATGAGGGTGTAGTTTTGGGATGTAAGATATTGTGCCAAGGTATAGAAGTGGATAGAGCCAAAATGGAGGTCATTGAGAATCTTCCACCACTGAACAATGTTAACGGCATATGTGCATTTTTGGGACACATATGATTTTATCATTAATTATTAGGGATTTCCCTCTTATTGCTAGACCTCTAACTAATCTATTGGTTAAAAATTTGTCATTTAATTTTGATAAAAATTGTTTACTTACTTTTAGTAGGTTAAAGGAGGCACTCATTATAACACCCAGGTTGACGTTGGTGGAATAGTCTTTACCATTCGAAGTTATATGTGATGCTAGTGATCAAGCAGTAAGAATTGCTAGGGTTGTGGAAGGACAAAAGATTGCATGTTATCTGCTATACAAGCAAGACATTATCAGGAGCCCACCTAAATTACACCACTGTTGAGGAGTTAGCAGTTGTATTTACATGTGACAAGTTTTAGTCTAATATTTTGTGGTCTAAAGTGATCATCTATACAGACCATACAATGTTGCTATATCTCTTTGCCAAGAAAAATGAAAAATCGAGACTTATCCGGTGGGTGGTTCTTCTTTAAGAATTTGAAATTGAAATTAGTTGACCACCTATCACGTCTTAAAGGAAGTGAGGTGCAATAGGATGGAGAAATCACCTAATGAATCCTTAATGATGAACCGCCTATTAGTTCCATGGTATACTGATATAGTAAATTATGTTTTAAATGGTATCATTCCACTTGATTTGTCTTATCAACCAATAAATAAGTTCTTGTATGAGTGCACTTATTATTTGTGGGATGAACCAATATTGTATAAATGGTGAACCGCCAACTGGTTCCATGATATACTGATATAGTAAATTATGTTGTAGGTTGTATCTACCTCTTGATTTGTCTTACCAAAAAAGAAATAGGTTCTTATATGAGTGCACTTAGTATTTGTGGGATAAACCAATATGTTATAAGATTTATGCTACATCTTTAAGGAGGAGAGGTGCAATAGGATGAAGAAATCAATAAGCTATTCCCCGATGAATCCTTAATAGTGATAAACCGCCAATTGGTTCTATAATTATTGATAAAGTAAATTATGTTGTAGGTGGCACCTTCCTCTGTATTTGTCTTATCAACAAATATATTGGTTCTTTTATGAATGCAATTATTATTTAAGAGATGAACCGATATTGTATAAGATTTGTGGTGATGGGTTAATTATGAGATGTGTTCCAAAGGAGGAGATGTTAGAAATGCTAAAACATTGTCATAATTTGACTTATGCGAGGCATTATGGAACAAACAAGACTAAAACATTGTCATAATTCAACTTATGCAGGGCATTATGGAACAAACAAGATCATAACTTGATTATTGAAATGTGGATTTTATTGGCTGAAATCATTCAAGGATGCTCGTGAGTATGTGATGCAATGTGATAGATATCAAAGAGTACAAAACATTTTGAAGAGAGACGAGATGACCCTTTCTAACATCTTGAAGTGGAAGTATCTAATGTATGGGAATTGGATTTTATAGGACCTTTGTCATCCTCTATAGGGAACACATATATATTGGTAAGAGTAGATTATGTCTCGAGATAGGCAGAAGAAATGCAAAACTTTAAATAAGGATGGCAAAGTGGTATAATAACCAAATCAACCTTTGGTGAAAGGATAATGATGGTATTTAATTGTTAAATCTTATACATGTGATGTATTAGATGGAGAAATATTTCATAAAAGGATGATATTTATATTTCATTAAATTACTAATGACTTTATATGTTATAGTCATATGTATTAAAATGAAATGTTGATTTAAAAACTTTTGAAAAGTCCAAACTGTTTAAATCTAAGTAGAAGTTAAGCATTGAGAATGCTTAAGCACTTTGATGAGATCATTATGGTGAGTTTTAAATTTTCGATTATTTATAGTGAATGAGATTCTCTAGCGAATACCTACACAACTAAATTCATAAAAGTATGGATTTATATAAGGAGGAAAATATAATATGAGATATTATATAATACAATATTATTTCTTCTATAACAATGTTTAGTACAAAGACTTACCTTCTATAGCTCCAATTAAATCAATTAGCAAGATTTCATATTAGATATAAAAAGTTAAGTCTTTGAAAGAGTCAAATTTAATGATTTAGGAATGTGATGCTTAATTGAAACATATATTATCCATTAAGTTTAGAATTAAAATAGATAATAAAAGGTTATGAGACATTCAAAAGGTTGGATATAATCTTACGAATCCATTAAACAAATTTTGTGATTCAATTTATACTTATAAGAGAATAGTTCTCAAGATAAGGAGTGAGAGTAAGCTGAAATTTGAAAAGTTCAAATCTCATGACAATACATCTAATTAGAACTCGTGCCTTTGTTTATACATTTGATGTATAGTTGAAAGATTACGAGATATTGAAAGAATCACTTTCTTAATGAATTCAAAGAGTTTGATTTGTAAATGATTATGAATTTATCATATCTACAAAAAGATCAATGAGAGTATAGTTGTCTTCTTCAGTAAGAGTATGTAGAGACATATTGCTCACAGAGAACAAAAATTCTAACTTTCAATTGTTAAAAATATATTTGTCTAAGAATAACTCTTATTGGCTATGAAAAGATTCAGCATAATTCTAGGACTTGGATCTATAGAGATAGATTGGAAGTTGTTCACCTATTCTAAGTCTAAGTACACAACTAATGTACAAAAGATTTTTACTATTTAAGATATCAAATACATGTAAAGTATTAAAGATATCAATTATTCAATGTATGAGTTGATATTTAAGTTTAAAAAAATAAGGATATTTACTTTAGAAGTAAATTATAATTTAAGGTCTATTTACTTCGAACAATGTCACTCGATAATGGAAACGTTCCAATGTGGCAATGGTTGCTAATTAGGTCATAATAAATTTTTCATTTAGTGGAAATGATTAATTAAATTAATAAGTTCTTTAGTAAACTTAATTTAGTTCTTTGCATTGTTCAAGATAGTAATGTACTGTGGAACATTACAACCATTGAGCATACAAAAATAGCTGAAGTCTTGTCAAAGATCTAAATATGCATTTAGGCAAATTTTCTCAATTATGATAATAATTAAGATGAAAGTTGTAATATTTAAACAAGTGTTCACTATAGAAAATTTTGTAGAATTCTCGCATTAAGCTACTATCCCAGTAGTAGCCTGATCGTCATATAATGATATAGTATATGATACTTAAACGACTGGCTTAGTACAAGTGAGAGATTGTTAGTTTATGCCCTACAGCTAATCGATTAGTTGTAGTTCAGTGACAAAACAATTTAAAGCATTCTTTATCTTGTACATATTTAAATGTATATGATGAAATTCAATAATTATACATTGCAAATGAAATTATAATGAGATTATAATAATGAGATTCATATTGTATTTATGTATTATCTCTAAATCATTCCTAGTCATTGTTCTATTAAGACTAGACATTAATAGAATACAAAAAGACTAACACACGTTATATTTTTCTTTATGAAAGAAATAGTTGACCTTATAAACTAAAGTATGTAAATACTTAAACAAATATATGGGTGCTTGTTAGAGAACAAGTTCATTGAATTAACCCAAGATGAGAAATCCATTTGAAACCTTAGTTGTATGTCTATGGAAATTTTCATTGTAATGATTATATAAGTAATCATTTGACTTGAGGTCTCTAAATTTATCTTGTATAATAATTGCTATGTTTTGGCACTACTTATGACTTTTCTAATCATAGGCCATTCAATCAGAAGTCATTGGATGTAGCATGAACTATATGGAGATAATTGCATGATCAAACTAGGATTCATCATCCTAAAGTAATTAGGGAGAATGTTCCGTTGTTTTCAATTATTATTGATTTAAGAAATTCTTGGCTGAGATAGAATGATACTTTGTATATAGTTTATAAATATCATTAATTGAATCAATGGCTAATGTAGGAAAACTAATATGATTAGACTCAAAAAGAGTATATATTAATTATATGCTCTGTCTAATCGAAACATTGTATGATAAAATGATTGAATTATACGAAAAAATCATGCATGAAAAGGTTAGTCAAAACTACTTTGACATTCCTAAATATTTGAGTGGTCATAATTTGTTGCTAGATATCAATTTTAATCTATGATGATAAATTTTTAATTGGAGAATTAAAAATAAATTAAAAGAAACTTTAATTTATTTAATTCTAATTATGAATTAGAATTATAACTTATAATCATTCTAACATATTTAAGAACCTAATAGGTCACACATAAAGAATTGATTGAAGAGAACAAAGATATTTTTAATCAAGTTGGAATTTATTGTAAAGTTTAAGAAACTTCTTAATTAAATATGAAATATTTAATAAATATGGATCAATATGAAATATTAGATCTTATTTGAGCATAATGGGTATTTAATTAGAATTATTTGTAATTCTAATTAAAATTTAATTTCAATGAAATTACTAAAATATCCAAAACTTATTATAAATAGATTTAAGCTCTAATGAGGCTAATACTTTTTGCTTAACCTCTTTGTAACAGTTACATAGTTCTCTCAATCTGTTAAGTAGATATTGTTAGAAGTCGGACATTTATATGATTATGGTGATTGAAATGGATCGATTTCAGAAACGGTACGAAGGATACGACAAGAATATAATTAAGCTTTGGAATAAAGTACAAATTAAGATTTCTACTTTATTAAGATTTAATTATTAATTATTTTATAGAATTAAAGTGGTCTTGATTTTCTGAAAATCAAAATATAATAAAATTTTGTAATTATTATACTGCGGTTAGAATTAGATCCTTTCTCGATTTTCCAACACTCTTGTCGGCTTTAAATTTTGAAATCTTCTTATTGTCCAGGCAAAGCTGCATTCTTTTAAGCTTTTATGGATGTTGCAAAATGAAAATATGTTTTGTTTACGATGAAACTGTAATCTCCGTTCTCATGGGACTACTCTTGTTGACCTGTCTACCAACTGGTCCTTAGTAAGTAACATCACCTAATACCCCCGAGTAACAGAGAACTGAAGAATTGAAGAACATGGTCCCAGCTGCCATGGAAGGAAGCATGCATTATATTTGTTAGATATCTAATATGAGAAGAAGCTAAGTTTAACAGAGATCTGACAACTTCAAGAAATGTAAACATTGTTAGTAAAAACTTAAAACATGCTTCCAGGAGTAGTACTGTCATTATCTATCATTGCTTCCATTAATAAATTTCTCTCTTAATAGTTCTCTCGTTTGTCCATTTTAGATTTTTGACAGCCCATATCAACCTCTCCCCAAAACTCAATTTGTAGCTGCACCCATTGATTTAAACCAAATCGAAAGATGTACTGAGGATAAAATTTTGGAAGATGTTCCTTCTACTGTTTTTATTTACATTTTTATGTTAAAAAGATTGGTCCCCAATGGAGCAACGTCTTGGAAAGATAAAGTATTAGAGGAGCCGGTTACTTCCGAACGGCGCGTCGGGAAACAATTCAATCCATATCCGATAGTTCGTACCAGTCGTACACAATATTTTCCTTTAACAGAACACAGCGTTTACTGGGGTTGTTTTATGGTGAAGAGGAAGTGCAGAATCTGATGTTTAGATTGGAGACAATGAAACTCCGATAAAGATCACAAATGAAAAATACCAACATGCAAATTGCCATGCTAAGTGCACTGTTTAAGAACGCAGGAAAAGGAGAAAACAAACATCAAGGATAGTCCAAATGCTGGACAAGTCAAGGAGGTCCATTAAGGATCAGCAGTTGTAAAAGGGAAAAAAAGGAACGGAGTGAAGGCTTCTCAACAGAGAGCTCCCATTAATCAAATCTCAAAAGTTCTTTCCTTTTGTACAGAGAAAAACTTCTCTTCTTTCTCCAATCAATAGTAAATATACAAGGAAATTCTTCAAAGTACAAAGATTTTGCAGCTATAACACAAATGAGAGACAGCTGGTTGGTCGTCTCCATTAGATTTGGCAAAATACAGTAAAACAGTTCAAAGGAAACAAACAAGATCAGTTAGAGAAAACTGGTTGAGGCTGTTAACATATAGTCATAAGATCGCATCTAGCTAGCCAAGTGACTTGGACAGCTGTTGAACATACTATGCCACATGAATGCTTTAGAAAGCACCATCTCAAGCTCTTGGTGTGTCCAGTTCTGAGTTGGAAGGTGTTGAAGGAACATAACCATCTCTTGGAAGTCAAGCTTCTGGAGCTTATCCGACCACTACGATAGTTGTAACAGTAGAGTTAAGAAATTAGGTGCAAAAGATCATTATGACAGTGAAATTTACCCTCTTACTAGACATGAAAACATAATCTTAAACCATAAGAAGATTGAAGGCACGACAACAATTTAAACACAAGTTCTCAACCAGCAAACTGCCCAGTTTCTAGTGCTTAAATAGCATTTTTGATGCATTTCAAACCACTCTTAATAATGTGAAATAGTGAACCATTGCAAATATGCTATGTTAGTAAAAGCAATTCAAAATGCCAATGAGTCAACCACAGTATGCTGTTTGCAGCTTTCTTTTTAACTGAAAAGTACTCTGAGATGTTAAAGAATAATAAATCACCTGAGTAATTAATTTATAACAAGTTTTGATATGGACTCAAGTACTTGTTGGTCCAAAAAAAGTCCCTATGTCACTCACCGTCAAGAGAAAACTTGCAAATATGTACACAAGGAAATCCGGCAATGCGTCTCCTTCAGCAAGGTATGTGTCCCAGAGGCGAGTAACAAGATGAAAAGGTATCTGATGAAGCACAGAAATGTCATCAGCCAAAGAATAATACCCTAAAAGCAGTTTGGATAATTCCCTCATTTGGACTTGAAAGTAACATCAATATCATAGTGTAGTCCAATTTTGTCAATTGTGTGATATGCATAAACTTCAAACATAGACATAACATTATTAACAAATTAGTGATACAAAGAAATCAAACCTCGCGTATTAAAAGACAGTTGAACCAACGGAAAGCAAATTGAAGAAATTCAAGCCCTTGCTCTTCCATGTGCCTTGAAACAGGTTCTGTTGACATACACAACAACATACCACTCAATAGGTGTGCACAATTGAGTAGGAAAAGTGTGAAGTTTTAACTAATTTCTGTTATACAATTAGCATCAGAAGTAGGCAAGGCGAGATATTTCACCGAGCAATTAACAAAACATGAAAGCTAATTTTTGTACAACTAAAAAGATTTGCTTCTGCAATCTGATACACAGCAAAGAAAGCAAAATATGCCCCAGATCTTAAGCCTCAAGATAAAAAGTACAAAATGTACTTACCATCAATTCGCCTCACCAATTCCTTTAACTTAAATACCAATCTCTGTATCCCTGGCTGAGCAAAGGTATAGTGGTCTTGCATGCCATCTAGTAACTTTGACAGGCACCAATAGCAGTCAGCCTCTATGTTGGAGATTTGATCAGGTGATAGGTCAGAAATCGACCAGTTATCTATGTCTCCTTCCAAGTATTCAGACAAGAAAACAACTAAAAATGGTGTAGCAAGATCATTTATCCCCTGAACATATCCACTTGCTGGATGACGAATAGCCCTGTTAAGGAATCAAGAAACATTAGCACTGAAAAAAAATAAAACAGGTTACCACTAACATAATAAAACAAATATCCAGACATTCAAAAACTGAAGCATAAGCACATTTTTTCGTTCTTTAAATCAGAATATAAGTACTAAGAATCATATCCAAGAACTGCATCATAGTGCATTGATGCAAATTAAAAGGCTATATCTTACAGCAACCAACAAAATTGGGATACAAATTCTTATGAAGTCTAAGGCCAAACAGAGAACTTCAAATTATTACATAAAATAAGAGAACCTAATCAAATATCCCTAACCAAAACACATCTACACAAGTAAATGCACACTTCCCTTCATAATTAATATATAGCAAATTCATACTAACAACACAAAATTTATCACAGAGCATGTCCCATAATTTAAGGAGAAATTACATTATGATCAAAAGCAACAATTGGAACGGAAGATCTTCAGAAATCATTGGAAAAAGTCCAGATGACCATGTATACAGTCTTCAATTTGAGCAAACAATAACAACTCCAATCAAGCAAGGGGTACATTTTGAATGTTTTGACCACGATATCTAACCATGTATAGAGAACACGTTCCAGAGATTTCTGAACTTGTGGTTGCTGAAAGAAAGTGACGTCGGGTACAGTTCTTGGACAGTCAACAGAAATCTAAAAGGTAAAGGGAAAAAAAGGATAAAAAAGGCATACAGGAAATCACAAGTGATTTTCTAAAATTCAATCATCAATGCAAGTACCTGCCGAAGCATATTTATTTCATCATCTGAACGTTCAGTATCTGGGATGTCATAAAACTGAGCAACTGAGTCAAGATACTCAAGCCGTTTCCTCTTAAGAACTCCCTCCCTTCTATCTGAATTAGGTGGTGCATATCCCTGTCGTCAGTTAATTATTTTTTTAATTTTAAATAAGCAACAATAAAAGCCTAGGTTGCCCAATGACAAGATGCTGCTATTTGTTCAGTGTAAAAGTTAACAGAATTATCATAACTTGAAATTAACAGCCAATCAAGCATACTAAGCACAATGTATAAATGAGATACACGTGGCAATCCGATTAGGTCCAATATAAAATGATGAATAAAACTAAAGATACCAAGCACGGTTGTTCTAGAATATGCAAATCGTGAAGATTTTGAGATTTGGCAATCCGATTAGGTGTCGAGTCAGATTCACTGTTACAACATCAATTCAGATGACTAAGGCTCAAATCCAAGATCACATTTACTCCATTTCTCAGTGATACCAATTTCATAGAGTCACATCTGTAAAGTCAATCTCAGTGTAGATACTCTATGAAACAAGAACAGATCTCCATAACTCTGCTCAAATTTCGTCATTCTAGGTACTGATGACTAAGCTGAAACAGAATAAAACAACTCCTAGAGAAACAATCCGTACTTGTTCTTACATATAAAGGACAGGCAAGTGCCCATGAGACTAGGTTCCCCATTGTCTATACTTATCATGAAACATATCCCATGACATAAATTGACCAGCTATATGAATATCCAACTTCCTTATCAGCAAAGAGTAACAATGAAAAACTTCCAGTGGTGGATGCCACAAATTATACAAGAAGCAGTGAAAATGAGCAGCAGTTATGTTATACTAGCATCATAATGAAAAGAAAATCACACCAAATACAATAATTCATTAAGCAACATAAAAATTGGATAAATATGAATGGGGAATGTTGTTGAATGCACAGACGCACCAAGAGAAGCCTCCACACAGTTGGACGCATATATGGTGGTATGCCACTCCAAGCTAATTCACGCAGCCTCTCTGGATATGAATTTAAGAAATTAAAAATTGTAAAAGAAGGAATACTTTCATCCATAAAAGAATAGATGACATTGCTCAGCATATGAAGTTAGTATATATATGTGAAACTGGAAGATACAGAATTAATAGTGATACCACAAGCAAATTTTCTTTACAAACACATTCAGTTGTCTACCTGAATTGCATGTCACCATTAATTGAGATAAAAAATACTAATTTAATAAATATACAAAAAGGACCGTGCAAAAAGTAGGCAGCACCAACTGTTTCATTGGTTTGACTCAAATAAAAGAAAGAAATAGGATGCATCAAATTGTGTGAAATATCACATTAGATTACAGAAGCACCATGTCTTCATGTTCATATACACGTCCAGTTTGCCCTCATAAAGCTCATTACCAATAGCTTGTTTCTGTAAGAACTACTACCTAACATGTGCTACTGACAAAATTCTCATTTGTTCAATGCTGTATACTGGTTGTTCCATATCTTCAATGAAATAGAAGAGACAAAGAAGTTTTCAGTTTTTAGCACTTCGATTTCACTAGGTACTGACAGGAAAAAGAACAAAAAAAAGCTTCTGAAAGATATAGAAAAGCTGCACACAGCAACATACCTAAAATGATCATTGAGGCAGATAGCTCCTTATTGAACTTCATAACTCGTGCCGAATCTGTAGATCTGGCTCCCATGGCGGACTTCTGTACTTCGTTTGACATAGTCTCAATATTGGAATTTGTACTTTTTAACTTGACGACACTTGGACTACTATTTGGATTACTAATCCTATCAGCTTCAGCCTGCAATACGGATAAGATTTTTCTCACAGAAATCTAAACAGCTAAAGATTGACGGAGTAAATCCTAAACATGAGGCAATAATTCATAACTTGAAACATTCAATATACCACTCTCGCCTTGTCCATACGATCACTAGTTCCAGCATCATTTCCAGAAAAGCTCCTCCCAAAACTTGGAGAACGGTCATGTGGACTTAGCTCCTCTGGAGGATCCGACCTCCTGGTCAGTAATACTTTACCAGGAATACTGCGCCCTTTGAGCAACCTTCATCGAATAGATAAAAAGGAAACAAGCTAAGCGACTTTGCCAATAGATTTATCAAATTCACCAAAGCTAGTGAAATATCATATCAAACTCATCAACCCCACCATCAAATCTGAGCATCGAGTTCTCAAATTAAGAAATCACAAGCAAATGGGATCTCAAATCTAAGCATAAACTAACAAGAGTAAAACTGAGCAACAAAAGAGCTCGTTCTTGGAATGATGGAACCCGATGAAATTTTTCCGAACACTAAAATCCAGAAATTTCAATAAAAGGTTGAAAGATCTGAGACATTTCGCCAAATGGGCATTTCAAACCATGGTCAAAACCAATAATTTGCAAGAGTGAGCATGCAAAACAATTCCTTGTACATACCCTTGTACGTTTTTGAGTGTTTGATTGAATCTCGAATCCAAACTTGAATTGCTGTTGCTTGTGTCGTCGTTGTTCTTCATGACTAATCTTGCTTGTTGCGGCCTCTGTAAAATGAAAAAGAAGAGCCTTTTATTATAACTCTATTTGCTCTTCTTTTATTTCTGAAAAACTTAAGGATCACAATCAAATGGAGTATGCACTACCCTTTTCTGATATTGTTTTCATTTTTATTCTTATTTTTTATTATAAGTTTTAAAAATAAGAATGAAAGTTAGGGTAATAACATAAATTTTTAATTTTTAAAAGGTTGAACTGAAACATCTTCCTAAAATTAGTTAAATATTAAATAAAATTAAATAATTTATTTTTATCAATTGAAAAATTAAAGGTTTAATTAAAAAATTTTGCAATAAAAATAAATATATTTATTTTAATAATAAAAACTTATTAATTTACTAAAATTGATCTATCTATTGTTTGATTGGCTTTAATAACATAATTATTAAAATAAATCGATGGTAAAATTAGAAACATAACTAAAAAGTTAAACAATTCCAAATTTTTACGTCTAAACCGCTCAAACTGGTTAAAATTCTTTGCCATATATCCATACCAAGAAAATGTGAAGTTGTTTTTCCACCTTAAATGTTTTATATGACAATTGTTAATTTCTTTTTTCTTTACTTACTTCTACCTTTTTCAATAATACCATAATAGACTTGATACAATATTAGATTTTGATACAGTATTCTACTGGTACTGGTTAATATTATATACTATTTCGGACAATTTTTTAAATTTATAAAATAGTCTATAATTTTTTAAAATTTAAAAAATAATTCTTCAATATTGTACTATATAATTTAAACCAACATTGTCTAAAAAATCATAATAATAGAAATTAAAATAACAACAATTTATTTGTTTTTCTTAATATTATTTTCACATATATATATATATATATAATCACTTCAATTAATATGAAAAAAGATTATTTTATGATTATAGAAATATAAAATTAAGAAGAATACAAAATATTTAAAATATTATAATTATATTA
>JANSVA010000001.1:23307072-23322130 GCA_025504915.1 Erythroxylum reticulatum
AAGCCTCTTAATTTTTATTTTAAAATATTTTTAAGTATTGTTTTAGAAAAATATAACTATCATTAATATATGAATTTAAATATTATATTATTAATAATAATAAATAGAGATGATGCCTCTAAAGAACAGAAAGAATGAGAGTCGTGAGAGGATAAAAAAGAGAGGAAGAAGATAGTAGGGAGTCGGGTGAGATTAGGCAAGTTTTTGAAAATTTTTCAATTTTTGCAGAAATATTTTTAGTTTTTCTAATTTTTGGTATCAGTTGATATATAGCTGACATTTTAAATACTGACGATTTTAATCAGTACTAGGTGAAACAGGTCGAAATTTAGATTCCGTATTGAAAATTCCATTTTTACTAATTTCTAGCCAATACGGTATGTACTGCTTGATACTAATTATTACGATGCGAGATTTATCAAATTGTTTTTAATACCATACAAGAAATTAGTTGATAATATTATGCTACTCAACCATTCAAATTCAATTAAAGTCAAAGTTCAACTGTATTTTTAATTTTTTAAAAAATAAATACACTTTCAATATTTTTTAAATTCAAAGTAAACTCAATTTGTGAAGGTTGCAGCTAATTTTCTTATCACAAATTAACAAAAGTATCAAATTCAACAACTTTATAAATAGCCTCCCCCAAAAGTACAATATTTGAAATTTATATTTTGAGAAAGTTCATAAAATATTTTGATCAATTCAAAATAGTCAAGGCATCTTTGGCCTTAATAATAAGTTCATGGTAAGACAATGTTTAATGATAGTTTTTTTTTTTAATTTTAATGATAGATTTAAAATTTTAAACTTACATGAATTTATATAGATAAATACACTTTAAATTGAATCAAATATTTTTTAATTTGATACAAATTTATAAAAATGGTAAATGCAAATCATGAATGAATTTAATCATAAAAGAAGTTTTGCAAACAAATTTACCCTAACCACTTTTGATTTTAAGATAAGTTATATAAGATTTAACAATTTCTTTAATAGTTAGATATAAGTTTGTGTATTACTAAGTTTTCACACAATTTACATATTAGCAAAATTCTTAATAAAAATTGTTGTCGTTGTTGTTATTGTTGAAACTGAATAAAAGTTGCATAAGATTTCAGCTAATTATCTTAAGAAATTATTAAAATCCTAATCATTGTCAGGTCAACTAAATTATATATTAATTTCTTTTTAAGAGAAATTAGTTAGATAAATTGAAATTTTAAATTAATATTAAAGTTGTTTTCATTTCTTTAATACAGAAAAGATAGAAAGTAAAAAAAAAGTTGAAATCAATTATTTATTATAATTAATGATAATAATTTTTTGATTTAATTTTTATTCTAATTATTGTATATTAAAATTTATTAATTATTTTTAATTAATATATAAAAATTTTATTTCATTTTATAATTTAAAGATGATCTCGTATTAAAACTTTAAATTCTAAAAAATAAATATTTAAAATATAAAATAAATACGAAAAGAATTATGTGATAATTCTGAAAATATAAAAAATCAGATGTAAAACGACAGCGTTTGCTGGGAGTGGTCAAAACCCTATTGATTTCCTACCATCCTTCATGCCAGTCAAATTCTTCGTTTTTGTACTAAATTCTCCTCCGCACAGGATATCACTTCTCCCCGTTAACGCCCTCCCGAGAAATTTCTTCTTTTGTTTGTTTCGTTAACCCGAGAAGAGAATGGCTGCGGATAGCGGCAGCCTTCAGGAGTCGCACAAGGCTCACCGGTCGCGCCAAGCTGGTCCATCTGCCAAGAAAAAGTCCAAATCCGATAAGAAAAGGAAGAAACAGCTTGCAGATACGGCAGGAGATCAGAGCAAACAAAACCCTAAGGTGTCTTTTCGTTTTTCTTGTATAAACTTCTGTCCTTGCATTGACTTCAATAGTTCAGTTTGTTTGTGTTTGTGAATGTTTTAGGGGGGAAGTAACTTCCATATGTATTGTACGTTTAATGTGTTTGGTTTAGGCATTCGCTTTTAGGTCTGCTGTGAAGGCCAAGCGTTTGCAGTCAAGAGCGGTAGAGAAAGAGCAGAAACGGCTTCACGTGCCAATTATTGATCGAACCTATGGCGAACCGGCTCCTTATGTTGTAGTTGTGCACGGACCGCCTCAGGTATTATGCTAGTACCACTCTTTGTTACACCTAGGAGGTTTGGTGCTTTTGTTTACTTTATAATCATAATGGTATTTGTTAAATGATATAATCTGTAAAGTTTTGAACTTCTGGGGAGAACTTCCCTCCTTTTCTCTTTTAGTTGTAGAAAATTTGAACTTCTGAAGACATGGGGTTTGTATTTCATTGGTGTAAATAGAATTGAAAGCTAATTTGAGAATGAAAAATTTAAACACGATGCATGGCTTGTCCTTGAAAAATTGGAAATTTCATCTCTTTAATGTTGAGTTCTAAATTTGGTGGCAGGTAGGGAAGTCACTTCTGATAAAGTGTCTTGTAAAGCATTACACTAAGCATAACTTGCCTGAGGTTCGAGGACCAATAACTATTGTATCAGGTGTGGGTTTGCATTATTCTCACAAGGTACAAATGCAAAAGGATATTTTATCATTGTTGTGTTTTGGAGCTCACTGGATTCTGTAATTATTTCTTTAGGCAAGCAGCGAAGAGTTCAGTTTGTTGAATGCCCAAATGACATAAATGGTATGATTGATTGTGCGAAGTTTGCTGATCTAGCACTCCTTTTGATAGATGGAAGTTACGGTTTTGAAATGGTGAGGTGATTTTTGTACAATGTCTGCTTCTTAGCATTCTCTTTTTCATTTCATGCAATGAATTATGTACACTTTTTCAAATGGTTTTAACTTTCTGTAGAAATAAATTATGGTTTTGTATAAATTTATAAATCTGATTTGCTAATTCATCGCCAGTTGTTAGTTGCTGATATTGTAGTAACAGGACCATGGTTGTGCTTACTTATATTTTTCTGCTGAAAGAAAAGCCATTTTCTTAACGCTTTTGAATCTTTCCTCTTTTTTGAGGTGCAAAGAAGTTGAGAGTATGGATTAGCCTCCATTATAGGATAGCAAGTACTTAATTTTATATTCTTTTATGATGCAGGAAACTTTTGAATTTCTAAACATTTTGCAAGTTCATGGATTCCCAAAGGTTATGGGGGTCCTTACTCACCTTGATAAGTTTAATGATGCTAAGAAATTGAAAAAAACAAAGCAACGTCTCAAGCACCGTTTCTGGACTGAAATATATGATGGGGCAAAGTTATTCTACTTGTCTGGCCTTATTCATGGGAAGTAAGTATAGTGAATTCACATATATGTTATTGTGTGGAAATTTATATATTAGGTCACTGTAGAAATTCCATTAATTTGGAAAATTGCCTAACTGAACAGGTATTCTAAGCGTGAAGTTCATAACCTTGCACGATTTATTTCTGTCATGAAATTTCATCCGTTGTCCTGGAGAACTTCCCATCCATACGTTTTGGTGGATCGCTTTGAAGATGTAACTCCTCCTGAAATAGTGCATCTGAACAGTAAATGTGATAGGAATGTGATATTATATGGGTATTTGCGTGGCTGTAATCTGAAGAAAGGAACAAAGGTGTGCTTTCTTAACTGTAA
Organism: Erythroxylum reticulatum; assembly: GCA_025504915.1. NCBI lineage: Eukaryota > Viridiplantae > Streptophyta > Magnoliopsida > Malpighiales > Erythroxylaceae > Erythroxylum > Erythroxylum reticulatum. The sequence continues at coordinate 23,310,696 of JANSVA010000001.1, forward strand.
CTTTTCATTTAATTAATTTATTTTATAACAACCATACAGTGTTTGTTCAAGCATATTTTAGGAGTTGTCTATGATTGATGCGCTTCTCATGGTTTGAATGTTAAGAGTTCTATACTTTAGTTAAACAATTACAAAAAACTAACTTAAAACATTCATCTTTTATTATTTGGTTAAATTCAGAATAAAGTTTCTGGTTGGACTAGATTAAACTTGAGCCCTAGTTTTGATTTGTTTTAGTTCAAAATTTACAAAATAAGCTTTTCAGATGTCTCACATATACCATCAGAACAGCCAGCAGTCCTTGTGTTTTCTCCTTGAATTATGATCTAATAAGATAGTCTGCATATAGGTACATATTGCTGGTGTTGGTGATTATCATTTGGCTGGTGTTACTGCCTTGGCTGATCCATGCCCTCTACCATCAGCTGCCAAAAAGAAGGGGCTGCGGGACAACGAAAAGCTCTTTTATGCTCCAATGTCTGGGCTTGGAGATCTGCTGTATGATAAGGATGCAGTCTACATTAACATAAATGACCATTTTGTCCAGTTCTCAAAAATTGATGAAAATGGTGGAAAGGCACCCAAAGGTTTACATTTCCTTACAATTTTGTTACAAATATTGCTTTTATCTGTAATCACTTGTCTTGCTTTAATCATTTGCTTTCAGAGTACAATTATGGTGTCCATGATTACCTCAATACTTAGTTTCCTTTTTGATTGTGAATAATATATCTTAAACTTGATAGAGATTTTTCCAAGTTATGTCAATTTCCTAGTTGCAATCCATTGATCAAAGTGTTATATGATCTTAATAGTAGGAAACGAGAGAGATGTTGGTGAAACCTTGGTGAAATCGTTACAAGGCACAAAGTATTCAATAGATGAGAAGTTGGAGAATAGTTTCATTACCCTTTTCAGCCGAAATCCTACTGTTTCTTCTGAGACCCAGACTGACGCGAAAGATCGGCGGACAAATCATATAGAACCTAATGACTTATCTCACGAAAGTGATGATCAAGATCCGAATGATTCAGAGTCTTCAGATCAGGACGAGTCTACATTGGAGGATGCGATGAAAAATGCAGGAAATGATAGTTTGAATGTAGAGCATAGTGATCTTCCAAAACGACGAGTGAATTTCAAGGATCAACTTAAGGAAAAAGCCGAGTTTCATGATGGAAGGATTAGGAGAAAAGCTATGTTTGGAAATGAAGCTGATCTAAAGGTAAAATGCGGTGCTCTATCTTCTTGACGCAATATCATGTGTCAAAGAAAGGAAGTTAAGGATCTTTTCTGTTTCGTGTGTTGAATATAATGTAATATTATCAGTTTTTCCTCTGATAAGTAATTACTGTCATAATTCTTGAAGCCACATTGTAAGAAGTTTACTCCTATTATCACAACTTCAAAATATATCTTTCAAGTACAGATCTCGTAGTTGAGGTGACTTCTTGGTGTTAAACTCAGTTAGCCACTTACCAAAGACTTAATGTACTCTTTTCTTCACTTTTTCATTAAAAAGAATTCACTTTGGGTCATAATGAATCATTTTGCATCATATTGATGTATTTATTTATCAATGATTATACCATTTAACTCTGCAGGATTCAGATGATGATGCTGATAGTGATGATGGTGCTGTTGGCAGTAAGCAATCATATTCTGGCTCAGATTTTTCCGAGGAAGATGGAGAGGATCATGATAAGGATGGTACTTTCTGCCGCAAACATTTAGAAGTTGCATCTTCTAATGTTTATCACAACCTTCATAAAATATTTGATCTTCTAATGTTTATCACAACCTTCATAAATATTTGATCTTCTAATGTTTATCACAACCTTCATAAAATATTTGAGATTTTGCATCAATAGATGTGATACTATTGAAGTATAACTGTTCAAAGGTACTTTAGGTTGCTCTTTTACATGGAAATCGCATAGGATGTGTGACTTATTTTCTTATATTATATTTTAGAAGATGATATGGGAAATGATTCAAAGTGGAAAGAGTCACTGGCGGAGAGGACTCTATCAAGACAAAATATTAGTCTTATGCAGCATGTATATGGGAAACCATCATCTTTTTCTGCAACACCGATGAATAGCAATCAAGATGGTGGTGACGGTGAAGAAAGTGATGGAGATGAGTTTTTCAAGCCAAAAGGTGAAGGAAACAAGGTTGGTGCAACACTTTGGACAACATTTTCTGATAATATGTGCTAAGTAAGCTGATAGAAGATGTGCCTTCCTTCTCTGTTTTCATCAGACTTTATATACATTTTGTTTCTTTATTTCAGAAATCGCGAGAAGGTTTGGATGGTACTAATTTCAATTTTGAGGACTGTTCTAAATTTACAAATTATGGAGACCTCAAAGATTGGAAAGAAGAAGAGGTTTATGAAAGTATCCGTAACCGCTTTGTCACTGGAGATTGGTCAAAAGCTGCTGAAAGAAATGAAATCTCTGAGGCTAATGGCGATGATGATGATGATTCAGTCTATGGTGATTTTGAGGATTTAGAAACGGGTGAGAAGCATAAGAGTGTTAAGATAGATAAATCTGGCAATGGCATGCTGCAGAATGAAGATGATGCAGCAGTCGAGGAGAGAAGGCTGAAAAAACTTGCTCTTCGAGCAAAATTTGATGCTCAATATCCTTTTAATTCAAGTTTTCATAACAGTGAATTTTATAAGTTACATTGGTTTGTTGTGATCTTTAGTGCCATACGATATCTTCATCTAATGATGGACGAGAGCTGTGCCAGCTGACTTCAGAACCTGAAGTGTGTTCTATGTTATGTGTAAAATTGGCTTTTGTGACCTTAATTTTAGATTACATATGATGGATCTGAATCACCAGAGGAGGAAGCTGATGGGAAAGATGGAACTAAGTTTCACAGGGGTCAAGCTAGTGAAGGTGGATATTTTGACAGGGTAAGGTTTTTGATACACATTAAAACAAATATGCTTATCAATGTTTGGATTAGTGACTTATAATTTATTGCGGTGGTTAATTTCTCTAGTTGAAGGAGGAGATTGAGCTACAAAAACAAAGGAATATAGCTGAACTTGATGATCTTGACGACGAGACTCGGTTAGAGATAGAAGGCTTTCAGACTGGGATGTATCTGAGGTTGGAGGTTCATGGTGTTCCTTTTGAGATGGTTGAACATTTTGATCCTTTTCATCCACTTCTGGTTGGAGGTGTTGGCCTTGGTGAGGAGAATGTTGGATACATGCAGGTTCGAAAATGTTAAACAGTTATCTAATGCTATTGGCACAGTTATTCTCTTTTTCCTTGTATAATTTCATGCATTACTGATTTCTTCTATGTCAAATGTTTTGTCATTTGGGATGTTAATGCTGCTTAAAATTGTTTTGAACTTTTACTTGGATATCATAGGAAATTTAAGGGGCAGTTACTTTGCTTCTATCAGCGAAGGTTTTAAGTTAGTGCTCTGAGTAGATTTACTGCTATCTTTTCTCAAGTCTTCATAAAAAACAATTCATCTGTGGGTCAAAAAAATTTAGAGAATGTAAAAGGTTGGTTTTTGTTGAAGACTAGCATTGTAAATTTGACAATTTTAGAAATGTCATTTTCACTTCCTGTAAGGCTTTTATGCAGCTGCAAAAGGTGAAAGCCAAAAAACTTATAATAAAGTTGATAATATTCTGAGTTTTGAGAAGAAATAAGTGCAAAAAACAAAAAAAAACAGAGATCAATATTTTGCAGTTTGCTGCTATTGATCATGAAACTTTTCCTATCAGTTATTAAATATTCTGATTTCTTTTCTTCCAGGCTAGGTTAAAACGCCATAGATGGCATGGGAAAGTGTTGAAGACAAGAGACCCTATCATTGTCTCTATTGGTTGGAGGCGATACCAAACTACTCCTGTCTATGCCATTGAAGATTGCAATGGTAGACTTCGCATGCTTAAATACACTCCAGAGCACATGCACTGTGTTGCCACGTTTTGGGGCCCCTTAGCTCCTCCTCACACTGGAATAGTTGCTGTCCAGAGCCTAGCAAACAATCAGGTTAACATTTCTTTCGTCATTCATAAATTGGGAAATTTTATTTTGGTCCTTGGGAATTTCATGTTCTGTTGGCGATAAATGAACATAGATAATCAGTGGGTCATATTGCAAAAGCAGGTCAAGTTGGTCCTTCTCCTTTGTAAGTTGGAGAGTCTTGGATAATAACCTTTTTGTAGTCTATCAACTTAATTTTGTATGTATTTTGGATCATTTGCAGAGTGAAGACATACAGGCTTATGAATGGTAACTAATTTTGTTAAAAATATCATGTTGATATCATCATTTGAAACCTGAAAATGAAAACATAATCTCATTCAGAAAATGATAATGGCAAACTAGTTTCAGACATATTTACATGGAAGTTGGGAGAGCCAGATAAGGTCCTCAAATTACCTGTATTAGTGGAATAATTTTTTATCTAAATGTGTCGATGTGGAGATACAACTGTGTGAATGGATATCTGACGTAATGATCAAACTGATCCTATGTTGAAGCTGATAGCAAAGGTATGGACAATAGTTGAATGTGGTTGGAGATTTAGTTAGGTTTGTTGTTCTGTTAAGATCTGTTCCTTGCCTGAAAAATATTCATTAGAATCTAATCTGGCAAGGCAAATTTTCTTTCATCATCTTTCTTTTTTCTGTTTGAATGAAGTAATGTCTAGTGGTTGGATGCCCTTTTGTCTTTTTAAAATGCATGCTTTAAATGTAATTTCGAGACAGCTTTTTGTCTATTATTATTTGGATGGTGAAATATATTGCTTTTTGTTCTTTAAGGTAAAGTTTTCCTTTTCCCACGAATTGTCAAATTTTCTTCTGCCCCTAATTAGTTTCATTTGATTTTCAGGCACCATTCCGAATCACAGCCACAGCAGTTGTGCTCGAGTTTAACCATGCAGCAAAAATAGTAAAGAAAATCAAACTGGTTGGTTACCCTTGCAAGATATTCAAGAAGACTGCACTTATTACAAGCATGTTTACATCAGATCTTGAGGTTGCTCGCTTTGAAGGTGCTGCAGTTCGAACTGTCAGTGGGATCCGGGGGCAGGTCAAAAAGGTAAATGATTAATTGCTCTATTTTCTTCATTGTGCCATTGGATTCCTGAGCAAGCTGTTTCATTTTCTGCAACTGTTAAGTTGAAGTTCTAGATTTCCTTGATAACTCAAATTATATTGAATTATTGTTCAGTTATCATAGTTCTTGGTTTAGTTGCATGTGCTTTTCATTTTATAAAACTGAAAAAGCTGCTATTTGCTTTTCTTCTAAGCAGGCTGCAAAAGAAGAAATTGGTAACCTACCCAAAAAAAAGGGAGGGGCACCAAGGGAAGGGATTGCTCGGTGTACCTTTGAGGACAGAATTCTGATGAGTGACATTGTTTTTCTTCGTGCATGGACTCAAGTTGAAGTTCCTCAGTTTTACAACCCATTGACTACAGCCTTACAACCTCGCAATAAGACCTGGCAAGGGATGAAAACTGTGGCTGAATTGAGGAGGGAACACAATATTCCTGTTCCTCTGAATAAAGATTCACTCTACAAGGTAGTTGCTGTTATGTGGCTGGTAGCCTTTTTTAGTCTATATTTACTGTTCTACCAACCCCTATAGTAACCCGTTCCATATTGGATATTTGATGTTTGGTTCAGCCAGTTGAAAGGAAACCAAGGAAATTCAATCCATTGGTAATTCCCAAGTCACTACAGGCGAGCCTACCATTTGCATCCAAACCCAAAGATGTACCAAGTCGAAAACGGCCACTTCTTGAAAATAAAAGAGCCGTTGTCATGGAGCCACATGAGCGGAAAATTCATGCTCTTGTTCAACACCTTCAACTGATCAGAAATGATAAGGTATGTACTTCAGCAACTTCTGAATGATCCTTTTCAACTGTTTGTTTCATTATCCAGTTCCTGGATTACGATTCTTTTACTTCACTAAAGTCCTTTCTCCATGAATTTATATCCTCTTTGTAATTACATTTGCTTTTGACTGGACCAATATTGGAGTGAGAAAATTAGGAAGTTTCAGCTTGCATAAATGTTGAATAGCACCTACATGTGATGGCAGTGTGGGGCGGTGGAGTTGGTTCTCCTGTCATGTATGCAATTATTAGCAGTTAGGTTTTATGAAAGCACTTAGTATGCGGAAAATTGACTAAAAAAGCATATGATGCGTAAATTATCACTTCACCTTCACATTTGTAGCTGTATGTACATGGGAGTTTTTAGTCTCTTTTTTCCTTGGTAAAATCAGCTGTGTTTCGAAGGAAATTTTTGATTTATTGCTGATATGTGGTTGCAGATGAAAAAGCGAAAGCTCAAGGAAGAACAGAAGAGACGAGAACTTGAGGCAGAGAGAGCAAAGGATGAGCAAGTGCTGAGAAAGCGTAGGAGAGAAGAAAGACAGGACAGATACAGGGAGCAAGATAAACTAAAGAAGAAAATGCGTAGAGATTGAGAAGCATGATAGTTGAAGAAAAGAATTATTCCTTGAAGTTGTTGCAAATCAGGTGCATGAATTGATTTCAATCAAGAAACCTGGAGCTCACTGAATCCAGAATGGTGAGCTTTTAAGGACAAAAGCTGACCGGTTGTGGATTGCTCTGATAAGGGCGAGTGATTCAGAGTTTTATCACCATGAAGCAAAATTTTGCTGAAATGTTGACAGCAAGAAAGCTAAATACACTAGAAAAAGCTTCTTTGGGATTCCTCAATAGGCATTATTCTTGGCTAAGGTATACCAGTGATGAGGCGACTTGGGTTTTGAGAATCATGGCCAAGAAAAATGATGATATGTTAGTGGAATGCAGTTGCATACGGACCCAATTGTATTGAACACAATTATAGAGAACATCGAGTGAAATAGGTTTTAAGGTGTAACGTTATATTGGTTGAGTGTATCTGGTACCATTAATGCACGATAGCGTGTGCAACCGGTGCTTTCAAGGGCTGTAGTAGAACAGAAGTTCCTTGACTTGGGAATCATCCTTTGAGGAAGAAGACTTTGATTGCTATAGTTTCTCACAAGTTTCTCTTGTTTCCAATTTGGTTTGAGAGCTATGGAGTGCCAAATTTTTGGGATCTTTAAAAATTAAGTGATTAAAATTTTAAAATCCGAAAGTAAAATTGTTCACCGACCTCCCCCATCTCATCAAGCGTTTTTATAGCTTTATCTCTCCCTTAGATGATGTACAATGGGCAAACCAAAAGGCAAGTGTTTTTATCAGTTCTGCAGCACTAACTACATCCTATCACACAAGCATAACTAAGCAACACTCCCTACAATACCTTACTAGACACCCTTCACTGACTTTTACACGATGCGCAGCAGCTGGTGTGCAAACTTTCCGTATTGGTGTTGCTCGGTTCCGTGAAACCAAGCTTGTATATCCGTTTCATGGGCAGAGGATGAAGGCTCAACTCATTCTAGGAGCATAATTTTGTTTCATCAACTGGGTCTTCTTCTGCATCCTCATAATTAACTACGATAGTGTCCATAAATCAATAACTTCGACAATTGTGAAGTTCATATCTCACAAAGTACACACATTCTACAACTATTTTTAAACAAAAAGAAATGATTGAAGTTTTTTATTTGAAATTGTCTTAGGTTTAACTCTATTCGTAACTGCGGACGTAGTGATTAGTTGGAGCTTTAATTAATGATTAATTAATGCTTTTTTTTTACCTCCTCCCTTCTTTAATTTACAGGAGGTCAAATTGAAATTGCTATTTTATTTTTTCCGTATAATTTTTTGACTTAACAAAATATGAACATAATTACGTTCTGTAAGATTTGAACCTACGATATTAAATTTTGGAGACCCATGTTCTACCGAACTGAACTAAGAGCACCTTCTTATTACAAAAAAAAAAGACTGTAAGAAAAAAGATTCTTTTTTTACTATATCTTGAATGCTTCTACTATCATCCAGAGTATGATAAAAAATCAAGATTAAGTATGTCCCATTTTAATTGATCTCAGTCGATTCCTTCTTATTGCTTAGAGGCAAAGTTAGTAATAGATAGGGATGACAAGATTTGATCCCGTAATATTTTGTACCCAAAACAAACCAATTTAGTTGTGATTTTTTTAAGATCAGACAAATCATAAATGAAGGTCATAAATGAAGGTGAAAATATATCTTGAGGAAAGTTATAGATGTCCATAAATCAATAATTTTGCAATTGTGAAGTTCATTCTATGACTTAACAATATAGTTGAGCTTTTTCTTAAAGATAAAACAAAATTACAAATGAAAGCTAAAATGATATCTAACAACATATAGAGGGTATATCTAAAGGAAATTCATAATTGTTCACAAAAACTGTTATACTAGCATTAAGCTTGGTTCCACACCTTTTTTTTAATTTTATTTAAAATAGTACATTTAATAATATAGTGTGTAATTATTATTTTATTAATACAACTACAAAATATTTACTTAATTTATATTTTTATAGTAATTTACCACGAATCATTATAAAGAATTTATATCAAATTAATAAATATCATGTTTACTGATAAATTTTATTTTATGACATTTCGCACCATTTTTATATTTTCATAGTTTTATAATAAATATAAAAAGATTAATTTTATAATGGATAATTATACTTTGTAGACAAGTTGAAACATTTGAATTAAGTCTAAAATAAATTCATTTATTATCAATGCAGATTATTTTGATGATAATTAGTTATTCACTATAAAATTTTAATTTAGTATTAAGGAAATTAGTTATTTACATACTCATATTCAAATTTGAACTAAGATTGAATACTTAGAGTATAACTTTGTAAGTCGCAGATGTAGAAATCAAGATTGATACAGAAATTATACTATACAAATATTTTTTTTAAGAATCTTGGATCTACCATCCAAAGTAGTAGCAAGATAGAATATAAACTGGTTCACTGTATTAGATCATGGTAGCTTAAATAGAATGACACTTTAGGAGTTTTGTGATAAGAAGATATCACTTAAGCTAAAAAATAAATTTTACCATTTAGCAATTAAGTCAGTCATGCTCTATGAGGCAGAATATTGACCTATCAAACAAGTGCATAGTTATAAATTCATGATGAATGAGATAAGAATGATCTGTTAGATATGCAGCCTTGCAAGAAGAGATAAAGTCAGGAATGTAGTTATAAGAAACACTTTAAAGGTGGCTAATATTGATAATAAGTTAAGAGAGACAATGCTTAGGTTGTTCGAACATGTTAAAAGGATACATCCTTATATCCCAATGAGAAAATGTAAGAAGATTGTAAGAGAAAAAGTGGAAAATCGAAGAAGAATTATTGGGGAGGCTTGTAATTAGGAACGATATGACTGAAATAGAGCTTATTGCAGACAAGACCCTTAATAGGATATTTGGACGAACTAAGATACGGGTAGATGATCCTACCGCAAAGAGGTCCTTCTCTTTTAGTCCTTTTTAACCTTTCACTTTGATTCTTGTGTCTTTTATTTGGCCTAAATACTTTTGTTTGTAATACTTACTCCTTTAATTATTTTGTTTATTTATTTATTATTTTTCTTTTACATCTGCTTGCTGTTTTGTTTCTTTATTTATTTTCTTTCTTGTCTGTTTATTTATTTACTTACTTTTATCTTTATATATTTTTATTTTATTTTATTTTCATTTATACAATTATTTGTTCAAGTATTTGGCTGTTATTTTTCTGAAATGTTTTCAAAATCTTTTTTCTGTGAGTTTATTGAAAACAATCTTTCTATTAGTTAGAAGTAAGATTGCTACATCTTTGTGGAATTTCTACTGAGATGTTGTTGTTGTTGTTATTGTTATGGTTATTATATTTAATTTTAAATCAAACTATTTTAAGTTAAAGGTTTTACATTTTCATTTCTTTTGAAATGTAATTATTTTGGTTCATATCTTTTACAAACTTGTTTTCTAAAATTTTTTTAAATTTTTAATCAATACTTCTTACTTTTATCATATAATTAATGAAATAGAAAATACTAATAATCATCTCATAATGATAATATGATATAAAATTATCGTAATCATAATAAATAAAACTTTTCATTATTTTAAATAGAAACATAAAAAAATGAACACATTTTCTTAGCTTTTGTGATGTAAATGGTATTTATAAAGAATCATTATAATTATGTATAGTTTTTAATTATAATGTATAATTTTGAAAAAATATATTGTATTATAAATTTAAAAAACTTACTTAAAAATTTACAAACACTTACGCTGGATCACCAAAAAGATGATAGGGAATGTCAAATCACAAGGATCATACTTAAAAACCTTACATCCAAGCTTACATGCATTTATACCTCCATGGCAAGGCCTATTATGCCGGTAGGATGCAGCCATGGAAGATTCAGGAAATGGAAAGTGGAGATTGAAAAATAAACGAGGAGGGGAAATTAAACACTACTGTTGAGGCAAAATGATAGATTGAGGGTAACATTGTAGAGGAGGAGGGAGGGATATTATTTGCAGACAATAAAAATTTCACAACTCATAATAGATAGCAATTTTCGGGGTTTGGGATTGGGAGAATAGAGAGAGAGTAACTGAGTCTAAGAGAAGTACAGAAAGAAGACAGAGATAAGCTTTAGGGTTTTAGTATTCTAGATTAAGAAAATTAATAAAACATGGAGAAATTTCATTTTGTTTCTACTTTCCAGTTTTCAAATACTATTAGGTCCGTTTGGTTGACTGAAAAGTAAAGTTAATTTAGAATATGATTTTTTGAAAAATAAATATATGAAAAGTAAAGATATTCATGTGTTTGGATACTTATAAGAATTCTAATAGGAAAGTTGGTTGGATTCTTATTATGTAACAGTATTTTATAGAATATAACTTAATTTTGACTTGTGTTTTCAATTATGTCTCTACAAACAAAATAAAAATTGAAATCGTTAAATAAGGAAAAAATGAACCAGAAAATTGTCGATTGAAATTTCTGATAAAAAAATATTCAAAATCTAAATACCAGTCGATATACTGAAAATTTTAAAAAATAGGGGGGATTTTTTGCAAAATTTTTAATATTTCCCTCCCTCTCTCCCTCTCATATCTCCTCCCCCCTTTTTTCAAAGTTTTTAATTAGTTATTTTATTTATTTCAACTTTTATAATTATTGTGAATTTTTAATTTTTTTTAAATAATAAAAATATTTTTTACTACTAATAATAATTATAAATTAAATAAAACTTTGAAAGTATTTTTATTTAAATTTATTTTAATATTTTATATAATATTTATTAATAAAGTATTAACAAAATATTTTATTTTTAAAAATAAATAATTTAAAAATTATTATTTACAAACTAATATTTATTTTATTTATTTTTAATTATTAAATCAAAATTTATTTGAAATTTATATATTTTAAAGTCGCAGA
>JANSVA010000001.1:23324988-23337493 GCA_025504915.1 Erythroxylum reticulatum
CAATAACAACAACAACAACAACAACAACAACAACAATAATAATAATAATAATAATAATAATAATAATAATAATAATATCTAACGTTAAATTATCTATGAATATGAATAATACAGCGAGCTACATCATATTAGTTTTTATATAATACGTATGAATTTTATTATTTAATAAATTAAAAAATCTATAATTATAGTATGATACAGATACGATATATAGTTGTTATATATTAAAAATATTAATTTGATGTGACTATTTATTTTTAAAAACTTAATCTTATGGTATTTTTAAATGTAAACTAATATAATAAAGTTAAATAAATATTAAAAAGTTCAATTAACCCCTTTATTATATTCTTTCAAACTTTAGTACGATAAAAAAAAACCAACTATGAAAACACACAGAGCAAAAGTAGAAAGTAAAATGGAGGGCAATATTGTTATTAGGCAAACAGTTAACTCCAAAAGCTCCTCTTATGAAGCTTTTGGAAATTAGCTTATTAGAGTTAAATAAGCTAACTAATAAGCCATTCACCAAACACATCAATAAGTTTTAAAAATGGTCAAAAGCTAACATTTAGTTAATAAGCTAAAAAATAATTGATAAGTTGTTTGTCAAACACTTCCAAAGGAAAATGGAAAGTTATTATTGATATAGATTCTTATTTTTCTAAACTCTTGGTTGTCAACCTAGTCTAAAAGGTGTTTTGTTTAACAAGGATGTTTTGTGATGTAAAAGAACATGAACTAGATAGTTCTATCATTCATGTATTCTTTTAAATGTTTTAATTCACCATATTTTTAAAAAAGCAATAGATAATACAACATTGATAAATCCAAGATTTAAGGTATCTTTTTATTATGAGATTTGTGTGCCTTTGCGTCAAGATTTAAAAATTGAATGTAAGTTAATTGCGGATAGATATAAATCTAGTTAGGAATCAATAGGATGCATTATTATGGAAAAAAAAGGTGGACTTATCAAAGATTTAAAATCTTGATTAATTTCTTGATTTATTGTAATATTGGAACAACTTTTATCAAATTTGTTGATGCTTTTGATATGATAAAATGTGCCAATATTTTATCTGAATTATTTTCTGAAATTGTTGAGTGAGTTGGACTTTTTACCATATCTTTATTTTCTTAGTTTATTATAATGTTGGAACAATTTATTGAACAACTTTAGAAAATAATTTAGATAAAGCATTGGCACTTTCTATCATATGAGAAGTATTAAAACTTGATAAAAGTTGTTACAATATTACAATAAACTAAAAAATTAATCAAAATTTTTTTATATCTTTGATCAGTCCACCCTTTTTTCCATAATAGTACATCGTATTGATTCTCAACTAGATTTATATCTATCCGCAATTAACTGAAATTCATTTTTAGATCTCGAAGCAAAGGCACACAAATCTTATAATAAGAAGGTGCCTTAAATCCTCAACATATCATTATTGTATTATTTATTGCTTCTTGAAAATATGGTAAATTTAAAGCATTTAAAACAATGTATGAATGATGAAACCATTTAGCTCGTGTTTTTGTACATTGCAAAACAATATCTTTATCAACCAAAATACTTTTTAGATTAGGTTGAGAGCTAGGAATAGTAGCTCTCGTTTTTTTTTTAATCTAATTCTTGTAGTGCTTCACCACAAAAGATATATCATAAGCATCTTTCTTTTCATTTTTTTTTTACTTATTGTTACAAACATTTTTCAATCTTCTAATGTAGGTCAAATGATACTTTTTTTTTTGTAAGAAACAATATTATCTTTTAACATCAACAAGATGTTCTTTCATTTCATAAATTTCTCTTCCCTTAAATAATATATTGCAAAATATACAATTATATTGAATATTCCTATAAGATACTTGAGAAAAAGAAAAATAATTTTATAATAAATCAAACTTCAGCCGATTAAAAAAAGTTAAGTTTATTGAATCTTTTTATGATAATTTCATATTTTTCGGCATAATTTTAACCTAAAAATATGAGAAAAATAATTTTGTTAATTTTGTACTAAAATAAATCATAACAATAATCAAAACAAAATAAATCACAATATAACGAACCAAAGAAGAAAAATGAAATGAAAAGATAAACGATAAAAGCCTAAACTTATTTCTTTTATATGTAATATGATATTTGGTTAATTTATTCGTAAACTTATTTATTTAAAAACGAAAAATAAAACACAAAGACTTACGGCCCTTAATTAAAGATAATTAGCCAGCTAAATGCTAAGCCACCGACTCCTTAAACCCTTTCAACAACGGCTATAATTTTAGTTGGCATTAGCAGACGAAACCCTAATCCCTCTTTTATGCCTCCCGCTAAATCATAAACCCTAATTTGAAGCAATGGAGGATTACTTTGGATTTTGTAAAAGCGACTGCGCATCCATACTGGCACACCTTAAGGGCCAAGAGAAGCACCTTATTCTTAAAAGAAGGTTAGTTTTCTTGTCTCTTCGCTTTTTCAACTTTTTTTGTTCATCAGGTTTCGTTGTTAGAGATTCTGATATTCTTGAAGATGGAGCATGTGATATATGTTTATGGGTGTGCTCGATTTGAATTCATACGTTGCATCTTTTAAAGATGACGAATTTTAGCTTTAGAACCCCTTCTAGTGACCTCTCTTCACATCACAGAAGACTTGTTGAATGAATTATATCAGCTGCTTATTTTAGTTGCTAATGTTTGATAAATTGGTTCAGGTGGTTGTTGGGACTTCCTTTGTCTAGATCTCAACAGGAAGAGCTTTTCAAGGACAAGTAAGTTGCATAAGGCATATACTTGATGGTAGTTCTTTTGTTCTGATGATCATACTAATTGGGTTTCTTGTTGCCTCTACAGGTCCCTGCCCGAGTCTTTGCTTAGGGAAGATGATGTGAGTAAGTTGCTTTGACAGATTGATTTTATAATCAGAGTTCGATGTTAATTGATTTCTATGACGACTGTTGATGAACTAGAAAAGTATGCAGTTCTACTATTTTGCATTATTTTCAGATATTTGAAATTTTATTTCCGTTTTATTTTAACATTCAAATGTCTTTCATTCATAGCTTTGTCTCATTTTAACCAGGTTTTAGGCCTTTATGGCTTTTTAACTACTTGTAAACATTTTGACTCAGAAAAAGTATGCAGTTCTTTTTTTTTTTTTCTTTCAACTGAAGGTCTCTAGGATTAGCCCTACCAGTTGATATTCATACTTTTAGGGTTTTTTTTCTTCAGATATTCTGCGAGTCAGTAAAAGATTATGTAGGTGACACTTTTGCAGCACGAGCTTTTGCAAGAAAAGATCACACTAATGAAGAGACCAAGCAGCTTTCTGACAGAACTAATATGAAAAGAATCATTTTTAGTTGCTTAAATACTTTGACCACTAAGGGCCTCTACCTTCTTGCTGTTTTTCTTACAAGAGGCTCAGTGAAGTTTGAAAAAACTCGTAAAAAGTTGAAAATGGTTATAAGAGAATGTCTTCCAAGGGTCCTTCGGGATCAAAGTCATGATCATGACCACATAGAAATATCTTCACTTCTATCTCAACTTCTCAACAATCCAAGGTATCTCCGTGAGAATTGCTTTCTGACAGTTCAATCTGACAAAATTGCTGCTGTTAACATACTGGAAGGATTAGAGGACTTGCCATCTGAAACTTTGCATGCTATGCGGAGGAAGCTGAGAGGTGTCCCAGCGAGCATTCCGCATATAAAACAAACCAAACATAAATGGAGCCGAGAAAAGCTTATTCGAAAAGTGAGAAGAGCTAGTAAGAATTTTCTATCTGAACTTGGCAGGGGGGATGAGCTTCAAACACCCTTGGCCAAAGCACTTGCACTAGCAAGCTTATCACTAAAGCTAACCGAAGGATGGTCTATATTCACTTTGACAGATTTTAATCAGTTCTCACCAAAAACAAAAATCATGCAGAATGAGATAGCAAAAGCCATCTGGTTACTCAAGACAAAAGTTAGATTTCCAGAAGTTAAAACCTTGCAGCGTCTGTTAGACCCAAATGCTAATATCTCAAATGGAAAATTAAGGACGGCAATTAAAAAATTGCTAACTGAATATCTTTTTGAGGTCAGTGACTTAGATGCTATTCCCGAGTGTCTGTCACAAGCTCTTGCTATCATTAACAGGAGTTCTAGAAGTATGCCTAGAGTTTGCTCCTTGAAGGAGGAAATTGAAGAAGAGGTTGAATGCATACTACATGTAAGTGCTCAAACAAGACAGGTTGTTTGGGATTTGCTTCCTGGTCATGAGCTTGAAGAAGATTATACTGATGCATATATGGAAGAACTAGGAGAAAGCGATGATGATGACCTTGATCATGACAGCTATGCTGATGTTTCTGTTGCTTCTGATCTTGATCATATTGATCAGCAACTGAAACTCAGAAACTCACCAAATACCATGTCAAGTTCTTTTGACTGGAATCACTGGGAAGAAGGTAGTGGAGAGAATTTGCCAGTAGAAGTGGAAACACCTATTTGTAATGGGGGGACCTTTGATTTTTCATCATGTCAAGAAGCAAGAAATCTTAATGGCACGTCTAATAGAGAAGTCAACCATTCTGTGGGAGTAAGCCAGGGCCAACATGAGACACTGGCAACCAATGGGAATGGGATGTTTATGCTACATTCTCGAGATGAAAGGTCAAATGGAAAAGATATCCATATTAATGTAAGTGGACAGCGTGGCATAATAGATCCTGGAAACCTTCATGATTTACCGTCTCGCAATTCCTGTAAAAGTACACACAAGAACATATACCTTAGCATCCAAGATGTCTGTGATGACATGAGTATGATTTCCCACAACCTTATTGGTTATATAATGGATGGATTGGCAGAAGAAGAAAATTTAAAGTTAGATTCACATGGTACTTCATATCTCAGAGGTGATTATTTTGCTCAGAAAAATGAAGGTATACTCTGCTTTTTCCATCGTCTCTCAAAACAATTTCATTGATAAACTTGTGCCCTCAAATCAAATTCAGATAAATTTAAATTTAAAGTGGCTTAGTAATATTTAGAGTAATTTCTTGAAATCAGACTATATTTTACTCTGTTATTTGCCTATCTCTAACTAGCCACTATACTAAGTTTTGAGTAATACTTTTCATAAATTATAAGGCTAGCAGTTATAAATATAAGACCATCAGTTATAAAAATGCTATGTCTTAATTTCTGAAGAATTTGATAACGCCTTTAACCAATACAGTTACCTGATAAAAAGGTGGATTTTTGAAACCAGTCAGTTTTTCAATATTTGCTAACTGAATAATTCAAGTACTTAATAATCTGGCAGCGAATACATAGTTCATAGAATAGCATTATCTGAATTTAGAAATGTTCCAGAGTGCTGACTGCCTAATCTTGAATTGGATTTAGGTTTGAAGTTTTGGACAAAGGTGATATGCACGATTCTAGTATTTGCAGAGTGGTTAAAATGGAAACCAGACATAAATCCATTTTGTTGGTGATGTCAAAAAGAAAAACATGACATTATTAATTGTAGCTGTATTTAACAAGTCAAGGAAAAGCTGCCATCTTGACATTTTCTGTTAAAATCTTTTGCATCTTGTACAGGTTAATCAATTGTGTCATTGGCATTGTTGACATCTTTGTTGACTTTCTTTGTTGTTTACTATCTGCATTTGGGACATAAATAAAGAGCTATACACAGGATCTAAGTTAGTTGTAATACAGCTGTATTCTCCGTTGGAATCCTTAAACTGGTCACAGACCTCCAGTTCTACCTCTTGATACATGACTTGCCCAGTAAATACTTGATTTATCTTGGTTTCCCAATCTTGAGATGTAATTAGTGAAGTTTTACATTGTAACTGCAGAGGCAAAGGAATTTTCTTCCAAGAGAAATGTGGATGTTACAGCTTTTCTTCGCGTTGTTGAAGAGCAGCTACCAAATTTTTCAAAGCGGTATGTTGTATGCGGTGAATTAATAAAGTTTTAAATTGTCGGAAATGTTGATATCTAAGGGTTTTGATCACTATTCTTGTCACTGCAGTGAGAAAGAAAAGCTAAAACAGCTGATGAACATGGGTGATATTTGAGGCTTTCACGACAGTCTGGGAACGTACTGAGATAAAACAATTCTTTCTGTTTGGTAGTCAGCCTTTACACCAACAGAATATACTACATTGGAAGGCTTCACGGAAATGTTGACTTTCACGTGAAGTGGACAAGATTGCTCAATTTTGACTCTCTTTTGTTTTGTTGTAGTCTTACGTCATCGCAAAATAGATGATGTCACCTTCATTCTTTTTATGAATATAAAAGGTTATTGATGAAGAAAGATGCAAGGTAAACAGTGTTCATGGAGTTATCAATATCAGTAGAATTTTGCATTCTTGCACGAATTAGCATGGATTTTACAATTTCGACAAATCCAAATTTGGCTCTTCACAACAACAGTTACTTCACCTTTGGCAAACATTTTGTTTGAAACCATAGTATAGGCAATTATTTGTTTGCCTTTGATTCCATTGTCATCCTGAGTCAAACTGAGGGTACGGAAAGATAATGAAGATTTTCAATTATTACATTTGTATGGCATCATCTCCCAATATCTTACATCCATCAGTTAGGAGCTTGCAGCCAAAAAGCAGCTGTTACTGTCTGCACTGCCCATCGCAAAAGAAGTTTCGCAAACCAGGAACTTGACACTGCGTCTTCCAACATAATCCAATATGTCAACACATTCTTTGAAGTCAGACTCACTAGCCAACATAACCCACTCCTCTTCCTTGTCTAGGTACGTGAGTTGGAATGTTCCATTTTGCAACTTGAACCTCTTCGCAACCTCTTCATACAGTTGGAAGCAGCCTGCAGAAGTCTCAAACTTAAATCTTATAGTATCTTTTCCGAAAGTTGCTTTTACAGTAATTTTTGATCCACCTTCACCAAAGTTTACTTTTACTTTTGAATGTTTCGTCTTCTCAAAGCTTGAGGAGCTTGATGCGCTACCATGCATCATTGAACCAGAGGCATTTGATGAATCAGTCATACTGGAACAAGTAGACTGCTTAGGTTCTACAATGTTATCATCACCCTTCAATTTGTTATCCATCTCGTCAACAAGAGCCAAACAGCTTGTGGTAGCAGACACAAATTGGGAGTCCGAACGCTCTGAATTCATATTAAACCTGTTCTTATCCACATCATTTCCTTCCTTTGCAAAGGAATAGCTGGGGGAAATTGTACCAAGGCAAGCCCCGGTCTCAGAGCCAGGGCTAAGTTGATGGTATAATTCAGCATTTGCGGCAACCAACTTTGAATCTTCACTAACATCATCAACCCCAGATATGTTAGACTTCCTCGATGCTTCCCCAGCTGTACCCACGCAACATTCATCCTCGTCTACTTTAAGTGTCAACTCATCACCACCGTCAAGAGATGGCTGAGTTATAGAACCTTTTTTCTGGATCACTGGTTCAAATCCTCTACTCACATGGTCAAACTTGAGTCCGCCTTCCATCCCCTGAACAGAGTCGAGCACAATCTGTATTTTCTTCAAAGTGCGGTTCACTTTACTCATCTTGCGAGATGGCCACTTAGAGATGCCATGTTGTCTGCATATCTTTTTCAATGTTGATGGGCAAACTATAAAGAAAGCAAGAAATTTCAAAGTTTGGTATTGTGTTAACTGGAGAAAATTATTGAATAAATAAAACAGTTGAGAATCATAAAATTTTAGTGGTTCTGGATTTCTTTAAACTTCAGTCAACAATAATGTCATGAAGTCGAACCGAACTTACCCCCAATGCTTTTGGCAGCATGCTTTAAACTTCCAGAAAAGTATTGCTGAAGAACACTTAAGCTAACATTTTTCTGTACCGTGCTCCTCTTCTTCACAGGCCTTCTTCCATTCGCCACCTACAAGTGATATAAGAGTTTGATAGCTCAACTAAACAATCTTGGAGTTTCATATTACAAAATCAAATGAATCTAACTTTATTTTATGACCTATTTATAGCCTTGGCCAAAGGGAAAACTCTATTGCATTACACTAGTTGGATGGCCTACCTATCAACTGTAACCTAATGTCCTGAATGGAACAAAAGAAACATAAGAGGTATATCGAAGTCTTCAAAATTCCATTTATCTCAAAGATTGTCTTCCCCGTTAAGTGCTTGCATGGCCCAAAGCCTAAGTGTGGCCAAAGCAATATAATAGAAATTACCACCTAAATTTTAACCAAAAAACCATGGTGCTGTACAAACAAAACTAGCTTGGGGAGACAAAAAAACATGCTTTTATATGGGACATGTATATCTCTTAGGGACTATATTACCTGTTTGTCAGGACTTTTCGATTCCCTTCTGTCAATAGTTGAACCAGATGGATCGTGCTCCACCACCTCGTTTGAGATCAAGTTATTTTCAGATACTGTAGTTTGAGAGGTTCCCCTGGGTAGGGAACTTGGCAGGAAGCTTGCTCCTACTCCTAGCTTACAAGTTCCTTCCCCAACCAATTCTGCATCTGAAACTGTTCTCAAGCTCTTACAGATTCTCTGCATGGTACCCGAGAGGTTGTTCAACAAGAGCTGCTGCTCTGTACTCCCTTTTACGTTAACAGGGAGAAAGAACTCCAGAATATAATCATCATCAGTGGTGTAAGTACTTCTCAACCTGACGGCAACTGCAGCATTCAACCCATACTTGCGTGCATGTTGCACAAGTGGATACTCTGTTATATCATATGACTTCACATCTGGGAAGAAAAATGGGTGATTTGACTGAACTGCTTTGCCCGCTGTACCTTGCCCTTCCTTAATATAACGCTCGGCACATGCATGGACGAATCCCTTCATCTCTTTGTTGTTTACATAACAAGCTGTATCCTCAATGCATAGTACACATTTCCCATTAGTGTGTGACTCAGAATAATTGCGAGGAATCCACGTAAGAGCAAGTGGCAATCTATGTGCATGACAAACAGCTCGCAAGACATCCGATATTTCAGCTAAGGCAGCTCTTTGATTATTTGAGAGGCTCTGAAGAAAAGACAATTGACCTTAAGAGTATGATGGGACATCCTATAAAAATAGCATTAAAAGCTAAATCCATCCTATCTCCAACTCTTCTTAAAACTATTAATTTTTATGTTAGCCCGTAAGAAGGGATGGTAAGTTAGCAGTTCTTCATGGAGTGATGAACTGACATTAAATAAGACCTGAGGAAGAAGTCGAAAAGGCACAGAGCTCCTTAAATTCACCGCCTACAAACAGTCGAGATGACACAAATCAAAAACGATAGTGAGTACAAACATAAACATCTTATTGCCAGTTCATGTATGGATTCTAGCTAGTTCAATATGACTACAACATATCGGCCATAGTTCTTGTGCAGTGTGCACAAGTTTAATGAGATCATGAGAATGAATCTCACAAAAAGTGATCCAAAAGCTCTCAGAATAACAGTCAGTTCTCACATAGCCAATAGCAATGAATACAAAATAGCAAATTCGGAGGAACACTCACATGTCTTAAAAAGTGTTTTAGACATTTTTCCTTTTTTGCTATTATCATAAAGCTGGGGCTTGAACTCAAGACAACTACATTTCAGGTGCGAGATACCATTTGAAATAGCTTATGTGGCTTGGGACACTTCTGAATGCGCCATGAAAATATGGTGCCCAGCAAACAAATCAAACAAGTGTTAAAAAACTGCATGGTGCTCTATCAACGTGATGGGTTCAAACTTCTTGCAAGCCAAAAGTAAACGAAGGTGAGAATATAAAATGTAATGACCTAGATTATAAATGTAAGTCCAACAAATATAGCAAAAGGATTGAAACGTTGTGTTTGCCATAAATTGAAGGGCAGCTTGTAAATGAGCGGTCTAGTACAACCCTTAAAAGAAGATTAGGTAATGATACCTCTTCCTAACCAAACGTTTAAAAGGAATCTATGTAAGTTTTACTTAATTTATATCAGAAACCAAGAAAGTAGAGATGGACAAATACATGTAACATGAAAGGAAGGTACTTTGCAGATATAAATGCGAAAAACATAACGAACCTGAAGTGCCTGGCAAATCTTTTCCATCTCGAAGTCAAAATCTTGCTTCTCCTTGAGTGTGACAATTTCTAAAACCGCACAGCAGGGGGACTCTGTAGGATCAAATACTGGCACAGCAATAGAACCCTTGATATTATGATCAACAGCATGCTTTACCCGTAAGTATTCAGACCTGCTATAGTAAATTACATTTGAAGTCCACTCCGGGACTTTAGAGATAAATACACGACCAGGGAGCCCAAAAGGGAAACCAGGCTTCATTTCAGCAGAGAATGTGAACGTTCTGGACACTTCACGGTATCCTGCCAAAATTTGGTCAAGCAGAAAGGGTTGTTCTGAGGTAGTTAAAAAATGCTGACTTCCAAGCCTTATTGGAACCCAAACTTGTACCAAAATTCCTCCTCCGGAAGAATCCTTCAACAAAGATAAAGCCCTTAGCATCCTATCATTAAGGGATATTTGCAACGGCCTAGGAATCATACAACTTGTCCCGTAGAAGTCGTTGCTTTGTTGATGAATTCCAGTACATCCTTTAGCGGATAAGTTATTAGTTTCAGGTAACATAGTACCAAACGGGAGAGATGGATGGTGGCCCACCATTTTATCTCCAGGATTGCAAGAAGTCTTAACAGTATTCAACATATCACCAGCATTTGTAAAAGTGACAAAATTTTGCTCTCCATAATTTTGTGGATCAAGAGATGCATATGGTGTTGATTGCAAAGAAGATGCTCCGTAGGAGCCAAATAGTTGGTCCATTGTTAATGTTCTGTCACAACATCCAGCATAACAATCAAAACTAGTGAAGTCAGAAAAGTTATTGAATGGATCCCCTAATGTTGAATTCCTAGTAGCACTTTGGGGTGGCATTACAGCATTCAGCTGGGCTTTTGATGCAGAACAAAAGCTCGTTCTCTTCTCTTTCAAGAAGGGATCTTCCATTTTGATATGAACAACCAAAACAAATTCGTAAAAGGTTAGATTCCTATTTTAAGAAAAGATTCGCTAAAACCAATCCCCTTCTCTCCTGTTAGTTCCCTTCTTCTGTACATCAAGAGCCCAGAAATCAACCTCCAAATTGATCAAGACGTCACTTTTCATGTTCATACCTTTCAATGAAACAATCAAGCTTCCTTCTGCTTTTTCCCTTTCCTTCCTTGAAAAGTCACTTCCTTGACTCACATGTATACTGTACACAGCTTATCCAAATGGATCTGCCACCCGTCAGGTCTAACAAGTAACAGCAACCCGCTTACTATAAATAGTAAAAATGAACCTTTGACACAGGTCTAAAATTGAAGGGCTCCAAAAAGTTGCAGTACCGAAAGCTGCCGCAAGTCATTGCATCAAACGTCCACATCTTTATATCAAGAACAACTCATAAAACATCACGTCCAAGTTGTCCTTTTTCCCAAAACCCTCAACACGTGTACTTGCAACTACACATATCTACATATACAAGCACATAAAACTCAACGAAATCATCCGGGTCACTCCAAGAAATGGGGGGGAAAAAAGAGAGAGAGAAATAGTAGTCGAAATTCAGCTTAAATGAACAAGAAATGAAATTGAAGGCAAAATTCAACGTTCCGAAATCAAAATCCCTACCTTAGAAACCTACAAGCATTAGAATTTAGTCAAGCATACATAAAAATATCGATAAAGGAACAGAAATGTTAATTGAATAAGAAGACCAAGCACCGATGTTAAATTCCTAAATGCGACAAATAGATGATTCCATAATCTGTTCCAGTTAACTAATCACTTCCATTTTATTTTAACTATGGTTCCATCTGCTCAAAACTTGTTCGAGCGATGGTGTGTGTATATATTTCAGCTTTGGATGATCGAAATAGATTCGGGAATAAAACAGTGATTCTTTAGATATATACTACATTTCATTATTTAGCGGATGATTGATTCTGGGTTTGAAAAACATCAATAATTATAAGAAAGAAAAATATCAGTTAGTTATATATTATTATTTATTATTGTATGAATAGTATTTTTATATCTGGACTAGAATTATTCCATATCTCTCAAATATGTGAAGAATAAAAGTCATTCCTCCAATTTTTAGTAAAATAACGATATAATTAATTAGAATATATTAAATATAATTAATTAAAATTAAATTTATTTTAAAATATAATTAATTATAAAATTAAATATAATTAATTAAAATATATCAAATTTTGATATAAAAATGTTAACAATTTTTTAAATAAATCAATATAATTAATTAAAATTAATCAAATCAAATTAAATATATTAAATTTTGATAAAAATTTAACGAATTTTTACTTTTCCCATTTTTACTAAACAATATAATTAATTAAATATCATTAATTAGAATATCTTAAAATTGAATATAATTAATCATAATATATTAAAATTTGTTGTAAAACAGATTTTATTTTATTTTATTTTTAGCAAAACAATATAATTA
>JANSVA010000001.1:23349802-23365642 GCA_025504915.1 Erythroxylum reticulatum
GAACTGTGAGAAGGTTTGGCTTGTTGAATTTGGAGGGAGCTCTTTGTACATTCAAGTTTTCTTTCAGTTGTTGGTGTATTAAAATATTGCCTGAAATTCCTTGTTCTCATTGGTACAGTTAAGCAGAATGCTTAAGCCAGACAAGTGGCAGGCAACTTTCAATAGTGATGGGAAGGTGTCTGGTTTTCATAAAGCACTCAAATTGATTGTTTTGGGGGTATGCTATTTCATTATTTCCAATTTGCCTAAGTCACACTCCATCTCTCTCTCTCTCTCATGTTCTATTGCACAATTGATATTTTTGAGATCTTCTTTTGTGGTTAGAAAATCTGTGGGTAAAAGATAGTATGCACTTTCTAGTTTTTAATTCACAGGTTGATTTATCTATTGGATCTGTTTCTTCCATTTCCATCCAATCTTCGTTAATGTCAGGGAACATATACTTACTTCAAGAGGGGAAAAAGAAAACATATCCTTGTGTTTGCATATTCTAAATTTAATCATGGGTGGTTCGTGCACATTTTTGCTGCTTTTGAGGTTATTCACATTTCTTCACCATGGGTATGCTAGTAAACTAATCGTAACTGGTGCTGGTGCTGGTGTTATATACTTTGGAAACTTGATAGGTTATTGGAGTAGTTACAACAAATTGTCGGTTGATATAAGAAATGAAAAGACATATACCATGCTTCAAGTTGTCAAGCACAGTACACGACCCTCTCTGTATCTCTCTCACATACACACATGCATTAACTATCTTGGTTTTGCCCCTATCTTACAATGAATAAGTGATTGGTAGCCTTGTAAAATTCATTTTTCTTGTTTATTGCTTGTCCTGAATGAAATTTTCTTCCCACCAATCCAATTAAAACTCTCTTAAACTTCCATGTGAAGTGTTTCTGACTTTCTTTTTCATGTGTGAAGATTTTATTTGCTTTCTGGCAGGGTGTGGATCCGTCTATTAGGCCTGAAGTTTGGGAATTTTTGCTTGGTTGTTATAAACTGACGAGCACTGCAGAATATCGAAGGCAATTGAGGACGGCCCGGAGGTATAAAATTCTCAAACCATTAGCTTTACTTTTAATTTTTTCTCCTTTTGTGGCCTTGTATTGTTCTAGTTCCAATTCTGAAATATAACTAATGGAATCATGCAGTTACTCTAATGAAGTTTTATGATGCTATTTTGTTTTATTGGAATATGAGATGGGCTTGGTTCACTGAATTATTTGCATTGTCCAGCATTCAGTTCATTCCTTTTGGCCTCATGCATCTTGTGACAAAGCATGGTGATCATTGGTGTAATTAGAAAATGAAAGAAGAGACAATGTTACATGGTAGACAGCTAGACATGGCCAGAAATTAGCATTTCTTTTATTCATAGTTTTGAGTTTTCTCTTATGTCTAGCGATAGTTGTTGTTCAGAAGACTCCTAGTTTCTGGTCATTTAGATTGCTCCACCTTCTTAGAGTTTTTTAGTTTACATTTCTCATAGTAAAGTTTCACACTTTGGATTGATGAAATCCATTCAGAATTTTTGATTGATGAGATCTAATCAAAGACTGTTTTGCAGCTTGTTTCTTGGTTGAGTGGCTTCAATCTCATAGGCTTTTTTTCCCTCCCTCTCTGACTCTCTCACTCTCCTGCTGCTTTAATTCTACTTGAGATTTTTAACGTCTTTTGTTTTTAGCTTTTTCTTCTTTTCATCTTTGTTATTATGGAGCTGCCTGGATACAGGGAAAACCAAGGAGGAAGTGTTCTATTTATGTTGATTTTCTTGAACAAGAAATTTTGGAATAAGTACTGGTGCTTTATCCGTTGAAGATTTGTCTCTTTTGAATATAATCAAATAACACTTTATAAGGTTGCATCCAGCTAGAGAAGTCTTGGGTACAAACAAATCTTAGTAGTATTTTTTTACATCTTCTTCAGGGTTGCCCTAGTCTTTTATGAAATTATTGGAGTGTGGAGTTGCATAGTGTTCTTTTAGTTAAATGGTTCACTGCTGCTCATGAAGTGTGAGTGAAAATTTAGGAAAAAAGGCTTGTTGGGGATGGAAGAGGACATAATGGCCCGTGGGACATTTTACTCTTGCACTCTTTCCATTTCTCTTTTCTATTTATCTTTTTTCTTATTTTAATTTGTACTGGGTTACAGAAAATGGCTTATTTCCACATGACAAGGCGGTATACGGAGGCGTTGTTTCATATCTCATTATGAGCATGTCACTAAGCCATCTGGCCATAAAAGACTTGGTTTCTTCACGAGTTACCATGATTTTTAAAAAAATTTTATTACTCAATTTTTCTGGGAAGTGTCACGGTAAATGTCTTGACAATTATGCACAGTATGTTTGTGCAGATCTTTCGCATGTACCGTGTGTTTTTAGCTGTCATTTGTACGTTCATAATTTATGATTTGAGATGCAGTAGTTGGCATCTGAATGTGATGTTCTTCTTCAATGGAGCACCTCTTTTTGAGTCGTTAAGCAAGTTATTTGAAGCATTTGCCTGTTAGAACTTCTGTTTTCCTTTTTAATACTTCTGAAATTCTTTATATAATGTCTTTACTTTGTAAAACCTTTCATGCAGGGAACGGTACAAGGACCTTATTAAGCAATGTCAGGTGATGCATTCAAGCATAGGAACTGGTGAACTTGCATTTGTTGTGGGGTCCAAAGTTATGGATATGCGGACGTCATCCAAAGATGATGGAAAGGGGGAAGCTAAAGCTGAAAGCATAATCAGTCCTAGTGATTCTACTCATATTACTAACACAGCAGAGAACTATAGCAATTGGAGTAATAACTGTATGGGCACATCATATGAATGTGAAAGGGATAGCTCTAGTGATTCTGCTGAGCTCGCCTATGTGAGAGAAAGCACAGATAGCACAACATTCGACAGTTACTTTATTCCTGAGCCTGGTCAATTCAGCAGTAATTCACCTAGAAGAGAAGACGCTGATGGATTACGATATGTAGAGAGTTATTTTGATTTTCCTGCTTTACCTGTTACAAATTTGTTTGACAACAGAGGAGAAGAATACAATGGAGAGTTAGAGGACAAACTTTCTACCCAACGAAAATTAAGATTTGAAGATGACAGAATGCACAGTTTTGAAATTAATAACAACATAGAACTAATTATGGAATCCAATGGTTCTACATATAACAATGTTCAACGTGCATCTTGTCATAGTAACTCTGAAATCGAAATGGTTCAATTTGATGACCATGGACCTGCATCTTGTTCCTACAATATAGAGAAAGAGATAATGAATGGATTTAGAATATCAAATGTGCCACAAACATCATTCTTACCTACAAGAGCAACAACTTCTCAAGGTGTGGTCACTCATGATGACAGAGTATCTGAATGGCTTTGGACTCTGCACCGCATAGGTAACTTATTTTTGCACAATTTGATCCTGGCATAAAGGTGATGAATCTACTTAATGAACTTTGTTTCTGACTTGTGAGCTG
Organism: Erythroxylum reticulatum; assembly: GCA_025504915.1. Taxonomy (NCBI): domain Eukaryota; kingdom Viridiplantae; phylum Streptophyta; class Magnoliopsida; order Malpighiales; family Erythroxylaceae; genus Erythroxylum; species Erythroxylum reticulatum. The sequence goes on from JANSVA010000001.1 coordinate 23,353,284, forward strand.
ATTTCAACTTTTCTCTTCAGTTGTTGATGTTGTGAGAACAGATACTCATCTTGAGTTCTATGAAGATCAGAGAAATTTAGCAAGGATGTCTGACATCCTTGCTGTTTATGCATGGGTGGATCCTGCAACAGGTTATTGCCAAGGTTGTAATGCACCTTCTTTTGTGGTCAGGTTCTACAGTTAGTTGATGGAAAGTTGAAGTATGGATCAAAAGCTGTGAACTTATGGTTTATTTGTTTGATTATCTGATATTAGGAATGAGTGACTTGCTGTCTCCTTTTGTTGTTCTGTTTGAGGATAATGCTGATGCATTTTGGTGCTTCGAAATGCTTCTGAGGAGAATGGTAGTACTAGACTTGTGAAACATTTTTAGTCAAAATACTTCATTTTCCTCTCTCAAATATTTTTTTTTTGCTCTTCTCCAGCGGGAGAATTTTCAGATGGAAGGACCTACTGGGGTAATGAAGCAGTTGCAAGCATTGTGGCACATTTTGGAACTAACAGACAGGGAAATGTTTGCACACTTGTTGCGAATTGGTGCTGAGAGCCTTCATTTTGCTTTCCGGATGTTGATGGTCCTCTTCCGTCGGGAGTTATCTTTCACTGAGGTTCTTCAAATGTGGGAAGTATGTGTTTCTTGTAGGTTTGTTGTGCATGGAATACATGAACTGCATTTACTTTTATGTCAGGGAACACATGGAATACATGATGACAAAATACTCAAAGTGGTAACCTATTAGGCAGCCTTCTTAAAAAAATAAATAAAGAAAAGTAATGCCTATGTCCTATTGCACATGGCTGTTGTTCTTCTTTCGGGCCTGGCAAGACTGTAGGGATAGTCTTCAATATTAATTTCTCTCTCTTTTGAACATTATTTTAGATTCATATACATGTGATTTGCTTAATCTAGTTACTTCTCTTTCTTCTTGACGTTGGGGGAAATTGTTTGTCCTCAATCATTTTGGACATCAATCTATTTTGTTGAAGATGGATAAAATAGAAGAACCCTAATTTGCCTAATGTGTTACTGGCCTTCTATATGCTATATGAAGGTTCTTGGTTTGACATCTTTGGATGCATTCCTGCATAATATGCAGTCCACTGGCTATTTATTGCTTTACACCAGGATTTGCTACTTGTGACTTATTGAATTGATGGACCAACGTTTTTCTTTTTAATGTTTATCGAGATTAACAAATTTAAAAGCAAAAAATTGCTATTACACAACCAACATATGAGCTTTTAAGCATAACTTGCTAGTAATTTGTCTCCATTGTTGAAGTAGGCATATAGTTTAAGCCTCAGTTGAAAAGCAATACACATGATATGTATGTGCTGACCTCTTTCATCATAAGTTTTGAAGAGCCTACTTAATGTAATCAATTTACTGCAGATGATGTGGGCAATTGATTTTGATGAATCTACAGCTGGTGATTTAGAGGAGAACTGTCTGGAGGCTCTGACGGTACGTGTACCAACAGATTCAGGAGGGGAAATGAAAGAAGAATTTGTGGAAATTGGTAATGGTACTGTAAAGGATGATTCACGTACAAAAAACGGACATGTTGAGAGCTCTACTTCTGACCACTTGGGAATGAAGACAGAATCTTCCCATCATTTTTGTGGTCTCACAAGAAATTTTTGGTTGAAAAGTGGCCGCATTCAGATTAGCAATGTGGTGTCATCAACTAAGAATGGAGATGATGAGCTGCCAGTATTCTGTGTTGCAGCAATTCTTATCATTAACCGTCATAAAATTATCAGAGAAACACATTCAATTGATGATATGATCAAGGCAGGTGTCTGACTTTGAGATTCTTTTTGCACTAGATATGGCATAATTGACTGTTGCATGATAATGACTCTTCATCATTGCTCTTTTCTTTGTTCTGATAAAATTGGAACAATTCGGAGAAGATTTCTCTTTTATTTGTTGTAGTCATGTATCTAGTCTCTCCTAGTTTTCATTGAGATTGCAATTTTTTCATCAAGATTTTTGTTCTCCATCTTAAGTCTAACTTCTTTAAATGTGCGGTATGACATTTTTGATTGTATGAGATTGTGGGGTAAATGTACGAATAGGTGCTAAAACAAGAGTCTGATTCACACCTGTGATGTACAGTTATATGTTCAACTTTATTTCACCAATGAAAAATGTATGAATCCTTGCTGTATCTTAAAACCTTGGTTCATAGTTGGATCCTCCATAATGACTACTAATTGTGTACTGTCAAGATTATACACTTCAAGCTTGTCTTCTATTTAACAGTCAAACTTATAACACAGGTTTTCAATGATAAGATGCTAAAGATTCATGTCAAACGGTGCATACGCATGGCTGTCAAACTACGGAAGAAGTACCTTTACAAAGTGAGGTTTTTTTTTTAATAGTTACCTGATGATTGTGCTAAAGCAGCTATCTTAACCCTTCTTTTGTTTACTTCATAGGGTTGTAATGTCATCTTATTTTTCATGCTCTGCTCAGTATGATTTGATTTTTTTTTTTTCTTGTTGAGGCAGCTAATCAAAAGCAAAAGCCCATCTCAGAAGGGTGAATAACCTTCTGTGTACAGCTGCTGTCAGAGGCAGAACTCTGGCATTCTGAGTTGGTATTTACGTTTGGAGACGTCAAGTTAAGAGTTTGGCTGGACAGAGTTTTATTGTGTGAATTTTTTAGGATGGAGTTGTTAAAAGATTAGCAGTGTTGCTGTTCAAAGACTTTGTTCAGTTCTTGTTCTTCCTTTATCTCCTTAATCTTGAGCGAGGTAACTACTGTTCTTTGGTTATTCATTGCACCTATTATTGCCTGATGTGATGAAAGTTTCAAGTCACATATACTTTGTTGTTAGCCACTGTTACTTGTATCCTTTTAGTAGTGTGTATCTATTCAATTCAATTTCTTCTGGTTGGTCATGAGTCAAATTTTACTCTTGGGATACCACTCTTGCATGATATTGGGTCTAAGGATGAATGAAAATGATAAGGTGAAACCTTAAGGTTAACGGGAGCTGTAATGAATGCAAGAATGGCTTTGATATCAGGATCAGTCGTCAGGATAATATTTTGGGTATCATTAGGGCCATCATTGGTACTTAGAAGAATAGTAATCCATTTATTTTAAGAAGCTTTGCCACGAGGTCAAGAATTATTCTCCTCATTCCTGTCTATTATTTGTGTGATGCTACGTTGAAATCAGATCATCCACATATAAAACAAATGCTTTTTTGAATTTGAATATCATTTCTGGCCTGCAATTTCCTGAATACCGTCTTTTTGTCTCTGATTTTTCTTTTTTGCAGTAGTTTGGTAGGGATTGGGCAGGATATATGCTATGTTGGGTTTATATTGTAAAATGTGCTAGTCACCGTTGACTAAAATAAACTTCATATGTGTATGAATTTTATTCACTTGAACTGATTAAAATGTTATAAGTTTATCTACGAAAATAAAATTTATTGCTTTATACATCTGAATGGAATTTTGACATTTCCAACCAAGTTAATTTAAATTTGTATGGTTTATTAAACGAAGCTTGACTACGTTGTAAATTGCTCCAGAATTCTTGATGAATGTGGCTGATTCGTTGAAGTGGAACAGTTCATATTATTTTATTTGGCGATACCATGTATATGAGTGGATATCTGAGTGTACCACCCGCCTCCCTTTTTTGTCTTTTTGCTTTTAAGTTATTATCTTACAGTTATTTCTTCCTTTTTGACCCAGTAGAAAGAATGGGTGACACGAACTTCTTCCTGGAGCAAACTGGTCCGGGTTATTGAGCTACTCACAGGTTAGGAAAATACAATTCATCTTTTTCACATGCTAAATTTCATTGTACTATACATTTAGATTGAATGGTGTATTGACAATTTTGATCTAACTTCCTCATCTTCATATGAAGTTCAAAGATAACACGGTATTTTTGAGACTTGGCCAATAAATCCACGTTGTTCCAAATGTTTGACATAATCTGAGCAACATATATGTAATCTTTATTTTCAATCGGAATGTTATACATGTTATTAGTAATTTGTTCCTCTATTCCCAAAAGAGAACAATGCGTTGTAACTTTAGCATAGCAGCCAATACGCTTATGACAAATCCATTCTTTCAAGGTGTAATGTCTATTAGGATTTATAAGGATTGTTCTTATTAGTGTATCTGCAATGTTGCCGGATTTCTCCAGCTTTTCCTGTTAAAACATTGATGTTCCCCATTCTACTCACTGATAGAGCAAATGACCTCCGGAAGTCCTCGAAACCATCAGCCCCATTCGCAAATTCATTGACAATTTGTATTGTGTCTTTATTATATAACAACTGCTGATCAATACCGAGAACAGATTTGTGGGATTTTACCCTATTGAAGTAAGTCCCCGCGAATCTGTATGTGGAACCAGAATCCGGATTGAGGAAAATCACTGGGTCAGTTTGGTTATTTCGGGTTCTGGGTGGACATTGTTTTCTCAATTTAGCTGCGAATTCTGGGTTCATGGTCGGGTCTGGTTTTGTTGTGTAGTTGAAATTGTACAAGCGGTCCTCCACATAAGAACAGTGCGTATTGCCCATCGAGTGTGCCCCTGATATACATGTGAATCACTCTTCTTTAGAAGATGCATTATTTTTCATTGTTAACTTGGTAAAACTATAGGATTGATGAATTTACAAAGGAGAGACTGCACTCTAATGGCATATTGCTAGAGATATGCCATGAGTTGTTAAGGTGCATAACGATTCCTGAAGTTAACTTATTTGACCTTGGGGGAGTTTTGTGGTTGAATAGATGGAAGCATAAAGACACTTTATATTCATTCTAGAGTAAACTATGGATTCAATACGAATTGAAAGTTGTGCTGTAAACAGTAGAAGATGATTCTTACCAAGCAGCGTTGCCAAATCCAACACATCCAGGCCTCTTGATTGGAAGTAAGACAATGCTTGCTCCCAAGATATGGATGGTGATGGCAGGTCCACTGACGCTACACTTGAACTCGTGCCGTCTCTTCTTCCTGTAAGTACTGGATAAGAGGGTGCACCTGCCTGTATATTCAGTTAACTAGCCATTAGTAAAAACCATAATTTCTTATTATAAACATCTCTTTTCAATTTGTTTTTAGTTAACAGATCAGTGAGGGTTCCTAGCTTAAGAATATATATTGAGGAATGGTTATAAGATTGCTTACCAAATGGACGGCGTCCCTGGTGGCGAGATTGAGAAGGTCAGCACACGAGACTACGCCTGGACATCGATATTCAAGAACCGTTTTGATCTTGTCGATTATTTCGAAGCCTCCAAGCCCTCTATTTTGCTTTGCATTTTTCTCCGAGTCTGGTCCATCGAGTAAAATTGATGCATCACAACCCTGAATTTTCGTCAACGGTCAGTTGAAAGTGATGGTGTTGGTGTTAGCTATACTATGAGATGAGAGGTGCTCCTATTATCTTATCATTAACACTTCAATTAAACTGAATGTACTTACAAGAACTAGAAACTAGTATATACTTACAGTCACAAAGCAATCCGAATAGAGCAACCGGAGGAACTTGGCAGGGAGTGTTTTGTCTTTCCTGTAATATATCTCAACTTGGTGCCTAACGAACGCCTCTGCATAGAGACACGTAGAACTGCGTCGGTAGTAGTGCCATTTCAACTTCACCGGCGGTTGCAGTGTCACGGCCGCATCCACGTAATAGTTTGCTAGACACAAACCTAATGCAAGAGCCAATAACTGGAAGAGCAACACAGCCGCTTCTGTTCTCATCATCATTTTCTTATCACTCTCTATTTGATATATTTGCTTCTCTAAACTGCACTAACCTTGTGTATAGCTATAGCTTTGATACAATGGGATGTGGCATGAAAAGGATGGCCAAGATTTGATCTTTTATAGACTTAACGTTCTGGGTTTCTCACACGTGGCAAAGGAAGTTTGCCAACTTGGTTGAATTATATTCTTCATAAGTATGTTATTCTAAAGTCTGTTGTTTTAGTATTTAACTAAGCACCGTGTGATGGCAGATTTCACATGGACCTAGGTGACATTGTTTATGATTTTAAGCCAACGTCGGTAGCAAGGAACACTTTCATGCATGCGAGAGTTACCTTGGATTTTGGGTTATTCAATTTTGCAATGCAAAAATTTTGTAATCCAAAAATTTTAGGCTTTTACTAAGTCATTTAATATCCCTGTACGTGTTTAGTTATGATTGGCTGTTATGGGATTTTTGGTTGCTCGATAGGCTACTTAAAAATTGTTTTAAAATTTCAAAATGACCGTCCTCACCAATTCGATACATTATAAGATTGAGTTGTATGTAACAACCAGGAAAAGAGTGCATTAATGTTAATTTGGAGCGTTTATGCGTTTAGTTACATGCACTAAATAGCACCTCGAATCATATATATATGGTATGAGCATCGGATCTGGATTCAAGGCTTTTAAAAAGACTGATTTTGTGTAGTATTACTTATTACGCGTAAATCAACAAGTTGGGGTTGGAGTAGGGCATTGTTTATTGACATCGAAAGCTAGCTTAACAATTTTGAGTATCGTCTACGTGTCAAATGTCAATCCACGAAAAGGCAACTAAATTTGGTTACGTGAGTATAGCTGAAGGTACTTCACCATTTGGATTATAAAGGTATACACCTGTTTACGATTTGTTATTATTAACTCACAAGTGATCTCACGTAGAGTGACAACCAAACTTTCACGAGGTGCAATGGAATTAGTTTCCTCTTCATTCAAACCATGAACTCGGGATTTCAGGAAAAGAAATAAAACTTTCTCTTGTAGGAATATTATTATTATGAACTGATTTTTTTTTTTTAGGCTATATTGCTCATTCATTCAATTATATATATACATCATAATTCTAAGGGTAAGAGTCGCCCATACCACTTTCTTTCCCAAAGACAACTTTTAATCTCCCAAATGATCCATCTTATAAGCTCATATTTAAAACACGTTTAGTTTCTAGCGTATTATTCTAAATTACTTAAAATAATATCTTAAGATACTAAAATATATCGAATTAGTTTATCACAATTATTTTGTGATTGATATTGCTATAATAGTGACTGCAATTTGATATATATTTTTAGTAATATATAAAATCCGTAGACATCTATGTCTTTTTAAATAAAGCAATATCGCAACATACATGAAGTTTCTTCTTATAATGTATGCCTGAAGCGTCGTAGTAGTCAACCCAATTGGATTTGGCTGCAGCTACAACTGTAAAGTAAGTCGACATAGTTTTTTAAATTTTGAATAGAAAATTGAGGAAGTAATTACTTGAACAAGCAAATGTGTTGGCTTCCTTCGGCCAACGACCGACCTTTAGTATCATTTGTCATCTTCACCACCTCATGTTACTGTTAGACCATCCACCATTATCAACTGTTTCCTTGAAGGATCATCAAATAGACACAATTAATATGTTCTATATACGTACATATTAACTTAATAAAAGGCTCACTACAGATCGATAATATTAATTGTAACAATTTGGTAATCTACTACATAATCCGAATAATGTGTCACGACTATAGCAGAGCAAGCACCAAATGAGGTTGTTAGGAGTGTTGAGTTGGCAAGTGGTGGTGTGGAATTGCAGCCCAATGATGAGGCTGTTATGAGTGGACAGATGGCAGAAAATGCACATGAGGAGGTTCATCCAGAGGTAAGGATGAGGTGTAGCACGAGGATCAGAAAGAAATCGCTAAAGGTCAGAGAAAACGAAGATATATGAGTTGGGTGGTAAAGGGAAGGGGGTAGAGAATTATAAGACAAAATTTCCCTCTGTATGCCTTCTTCTTCTGGACTTCCTTTCCTCGGATTTCTTTTCTCTAAAGTTATATTTCTTGTGCTTGTAACTGATGCCCCGAACCTGTGCAGCTGATTTCGTTATTTAATATTAATACTAAGGCTGTCATTTCATCTTCTGAAGCTTTCTCTGGAATACACCGATTTGTTGAGGTCATTTGCTGGTGTTCGTGACAAATTGGTGCTTTCATTGAGAGGACCCTCTCATGGCGAAAAGTGAGTTAAGAAAAGAATTTTAGATGGAGATTAATAAGCTGCGTGTGCTGGGAGAGCAGCGAGATTTTGTATCATATGTGAGAATGGAAAAGATCGAAAGCAGCGTAGAAGAGATTGCTAAGGCAATGACGAGTCTCTTCGATGAGTTGGTAGCTTAGAGGCTTGAGGCCACTAGCGGGTCCTCGAACTTCGGCATGAACACTCATGGTCACACAAGGCTTGCTAAGATTGATTTTCCCAGGTTCAACGGCACAGATCCTTTGAATTGGATCTTTAGAGCTGAACAGTATTTTGCTTATTGCAATACTTCCGAAGCTGAAAAGGTGCTGATAGCATCTGTGAACATGGAAGGCGACGTCGTGGCTTGGTTTCAGCTGATGCAGAAGACAAATCAGATCACGTCATGGGCTGCTCTGTCTAGGGCAATTGAGCTACACTTTGGACCAACGGAATATGAGAATCCTAGGGCCCAACTTTTCAAGCTCATTCAAATCGGGTCAGTGTAGGAATACCATACTCGCTTCATGGTTCTCGCAAATAGGGTAGAGGGAGTGGCCGCAGATGTGCTTCTGGATTGCTTCAGCAGTGGCTTGAAGGATGAGATCCGACGAGAAGTGATTTTAAGGGAACCGACAACGTTATCAAAGGTAGCAACTTTGGGTAGACTACTCGATGAGAAGAATGCACCTAACTGGGGTTTCTTATGGAATCGCAGCTATCACTTAGTAACATAGTGAAGAGTTCAAGTGGGGGATCTATCTCCACTTTAGCAGCTCCATTGGCGAAAATCGTGGGTGGTCCCTAAACTCCCACAAAGTCCTCGGTCTCTATGCCTTTAATAGGAAAGGCACCATTACCCCCATTGTTGCCGAAGCCCCTGACTAAACCTTTAACGTCGGTTAAGCGTTTAACTCTAGCCAAGATACAACTAAAACGGGAGAAAGGCCTTTGTTATACCTGTGATGAAAAGTTCACGCTGAGTCACCGATGCCAAAATCGACAGTATTTACTCATAGAGTGTGGTCCAGATGATGGAAACAATGAAGAGGGAGACCCAAGTCTAGAATCTGATATGCATGGGAAGCACGAGGAAACAATAGAATTACTCCATTTATCTCTTCAAGCTTCGCAAGGTGCACCTGGTAAGTGTACAATTCTATTTCATGGATCTATATTCGGAACTGATGTATCAGTTTTTCTAGATGGGGGAAGTGATGATAATTTTATAAAACCCCAGATTATCAAACATTTGAATATGATGAAGGAACAAATTCATGGGGTTAAAGTTTTAGTTGGAGGTGGTCAAATTCTAAAGGGAAATACTATGTTCAGAGACATCCCTCTAATTACACTCAAATCACTATTTCTGCTTTGGTCCTGGATGCAACTCGTTGTGATATTGTTTTACGGGTTTACTAGCTTGCCACATTGGGATAGCATATATCTGATTATAGTACATCTATATTAAATGTTTTTCAAAATGGGACATGGGTCCCTTTTAAAGGGGAGCGTAACAGATTACCCAAGGTGGCTCACTTCCATCAATTGCTAAGGCTGCATGATACGGATGCAATAGAAGAGTGTTATACGATGGAATACTTGGGGACAAAGGAGGTTATAGAACCAATATTGGAATTATCCAGAGACATGCCGTTTGATTTACAAGAATTATTGTTGAAGTATAAAGGAGTACTCCAAGTTCCGAGAGGCTTGCCACCACCTAGATCTCATGACCATGCTATCACTCCTCAACCTGGAATACCTCCCGTGAAGGTTAAGCCATATAGATATCCCTTTTGTTAGAAAAATCAGATAGAAAAAAATGTTAAATGAGATGCTCCAAGAAGGCATTATCCGTCCCAGTAATAGCCCTTATTCGGCCCCTGTTCTATTAGTCAGAAAAAAAGATGGGTCATGGAGGCTTTACACTAATTATGGGGCTCTTAGTGTTGTCACAACGAAGGATTCTTTTCCTATTCCTTTGGTAGATGAGTTGCTTGATGAACTTAAAGGTATGTGTTATTTTTCCAAGTTAGATCTTAGATCGTGTTATCACCAAATTTTGGTTAAAGAGGAAGATATTGTTAAGACTGCTTTTAGAACACCATAAGCACATTATGAGTGGTTGGTCATGCCTTTTGGGCTTACAAATGCCCCTGCTACTTTTCAATCTTTAATGAATAATATTTTTAGAGCTTATTTGCGTTGGTTTGTTTTGGTATTCTTTGATGCTATATTGGTGAACAACACTAATTAGAATCTCGATTTGCAACATTTAGAATTGGTGTTGGTTATGTTGATGGAAAACCAATTGTACGCTAAGCTATCAAAATGTTTTTTTGGGAAAACCAAAATGCATTGCTTGGGGCATGTTGTTTCGGTCTAGGAAGTAGAAGTGGATCAAGAGAAAGTGACAGGGGTTCTTAACTGGCCCGTACCCGTGAACGTATCACAGCTTAGGGGGTTTCTTGGACTAACGGGGTATTACTGTAGGTTCATCAAACAATATGCTTCCATTGCAAGCCCTATCACAGCATTATTGCAGAAAAACAACTTCAAATGGGATGACGAAGCACATAAGGTTTTTGAGAAACTCAAGACAGTGCTGGTGAATGCTCCCATTTTGGTTATGCCCGATTTTTTTAAGCCATTTGTAATGGAAACTGATGCATTTGGGGGAGGGATATGTGCTGTGTTGTCTTAAGAAGAGCATCCAATTGCTTATTCAGACACTACTTGATAGGCCACTATTTCATAATTAGGAATGACTAGAAAAGTTTAAAGCATCTTTTAGAGCAGACCATACAAAATCCTGAAAAAAAGACATGGTTACCTAAATTATTGGGGTTCAACTATTCTATTGAATATAAACCGGGAAGCACAAATCAAGCTCCTGATGCTCTTTCTAGGTGCTATTACGTGGCTATCACAACTACTCTAAAAATCAAGGAAGTTGTGAAGCAATCAGAGGAGTTACAGGATTTAATATCTCGAATTGAGGAGAATCCAGCACTACACCTAGAATATACCTTGAAGGATGGTCTAGTTTATTGGCGCAAGAAGGTAGTAATTCCACATACAGCTACTGCTATTATTCGATAATTGCTAGAGGATTTCCATTCATCCACCCAAGGAGGCTATGCTTGTAACATCCCGTCCGTATATTAAGGGTTAGAACCCCGATTTCAATAATGGAGAGAATAACAATGTGGGAGTTAGAAAAATTTGCATTTCATGCTCAGCAGAATGTCATCATACATGTATATGAATTTGAATCTTTGCATACACGAAAATAATTATACATGCACACTTATTGACATTTCGGATATATTGAATAGTAATATGATAGATTGAGGATTGCGTTTATAGTGAAAGAGTAGAATGAAATGGAGTAGAAAGACTAGAAATAAAATTTAGTGTTGGATTTAGTGAAGGAAAATACATTGGAGAAGTTTACTGAGAATTTCTAGTATGGAAGTTTGGATGGTGGAGTAGAAAGTTATGATCCTTATGAGTAGAGATGTTCAGGAATATAGATAGTATCGTCTGTGATGACATCATATTGTCTATGATGACATCATTTCGTCTGTAAAGATGCATGGTCTGTAAAGATGTATTGTCTGTGATGATGTCACATTGTCTGTGATGACGTCATTTCGCCTGGAAAGATGCATCGTTTGTAATGACGCATCGTCTGTAAAGATGTATCGCCTGTGATGACGTCACATCGTCGGTGATGACATCATATCGTCTTAAGTTGGCTTTGCTTCATCTTAAGTTGACTCTGCTTCATCTTAAGAGTTGCATTGTCTTAAGTTGACTTTGCTTCGTCTTAAGTTGACTCTGCTTTGTCTTAAGAGTTTTATGGTCTTAAGTTGACTTTGCTTCGTCTTAAGAGTTGCATTATCTTAAGTTGACTTTGCTTCGTCTTAAGTTGACTTTTGTTTCGTCTGCCCTTTTCGCTTCATCTGCTTATTGCATTCTTCTGCTTTGCCATTCGTCTGCTTATTGCTTCGTCTACTTATCGCATTCATTTGCTTATTGTTTCATTTGCTTATTGCATTAGTCTGCTTTGCCATTCGTCTGCTTATTGCATTCGTCTGCTTTTTGCTTCGTCTGCTTTTTGTTTTGTCTGCTTTTCCCTTATTATGAGTTAGTGTTACTAATGAAAGATGTCTTAGACTTATAATACGTGATATGTGAATAGGTTAAGAAATAATGATATAATCGACAGAGATAGATTGACAGCGTACGAAGTAAAAGTTAGTGAGTAATCTGAAATATATCGATGAAATAGTCAAGATAGTGTGATAGC
>JANSVA010000001.1:23371759-23382168 GCA_025504915.1 Erythroxylum reticulatum
TAATTAATTTATAAATAAACTAATTCATTATATTTTTATTATTACTAATTATATATCATAATGAATAAGTATAATTCAGAGAGAAATAAGGACGAAAAAAATAAAAGGAATGTTGAGTCAAAAACGAAATTGAATGTTGAGTCAAGAACAAAAATAAAAAATAAGAAGTCACGCCTATGACCAATAAGTCACAAGCGTGACGTCCACGAGATAGAAACGAGAGAAAGGAAAAATTAAGGTAGTTGTTGGATAAAATGGAGGGCGGGATGGAATCCCATGCTCATCTATCCCGTTCGTCCTTAGTATTATATACTTAATGATATTTATAAAGAATAAAAAAAAGGCAAAAGAAGATCCTTTTCTACTTCACCCATCGTAGGCCTATAAAATTTAAATAACATTAAAAGGGTATCTTCACGAAAAACATTGGGAAAGCCATATTATCTGATTAAACGAAGTCATGATTGAGAAATTTGTTGGTGGAATTACTGTCTAGTTAAGTGGCAATAACATAATATATTAACATGATATAAAATGCATTTCATATAAAATAAAATATACAAATTCAAAATTATTCAGGGAAGTTTTAAGTATGATTTTTCTCTTATTATGAGAAAAGGTTAAAAAATAAAAATAAAAATAATATCCAACTACTTTATAATAAATTAACATATCTGATTAGTTGTATACAAATTGAAGATTTAAACTTGTGTCAAGAAATAAAATTACAAATAAAAGTGAAGAATGAAATGTTTAAATTTTTTTAAAATTTTTCTTAGAAATTATAAATTATATTGAAAATTCCTAATTATAAAAATTGTCTTATTAAACTACAACAACTTTTAAATGTTAGACAATTTAATGGATCAAATTATTTTGTCATACCTCTATCCATGATAATGTTGTAAAGATTGATTTTGTCTCTTCTTCCTTTCCTTAATATGTTTCTTCAATGGTTCAGATAACCTTTCATAAGTTTCTAAACTTATATATATATATCAACAACCCAACCAACATGTTGATTGGTATTTAAAAGAAAGAGGGAAATAGTCTTTGACCTATTTGAGATCTTTTTATGTAATATCCAATAACCATCATCTTGGGTTCTTTTCATAGGACTCAAAACTATAAGTCACATGGGCCATTAAATATTATAACAATCTCCCGCTTGGCCCATGTTACAACTTGGTGATTCAATAATAAAACTTTAAGTGCACACAATATATGGAATTGATCAAGTCATCCTTAATTGAATTAAGATGATGTAATCATGGCGGTTACAAGTTATACAACATGATTCATTCCATGTATCACATAATCAACTCAACTCATAAAACTTTAAGTGGGTAATTCTATAATTGTTATCTTACAAATAATAATTAATGTATAGGACATAATATGGATAACAAGTAAGTGAGCAAAAACATATGATTGTAATTGAATTCACAAATGTCATAACAATTTGAGAAAAAACACTTATATATAGAACGCTATGCTAACAAGGACTTATCTATAAGGCCCATCCGTTCAACATGACTAATAAATATTTTGGGCAGTAAACCTTTAGTTAACGAATCTGCTATCATGATATCGGTACCAATATGCTCAATTGATACTTTATATTTTTACATTTCTTCTTTCATAGACAAATACTTCAAATCTATGTGATTCACACCCTTTGAATACTTGTCATTCTTAGAGAAAAAACGACTGTGAAATTATCACAATAAATTCTTAACAGTCTATTAATACTATCGACAATACCAAGATCTAAGATAAAGTTTCGCAAGCACAATCCATGAACCGTGGCCTCAAAGCACGCCACAAATTTAGCCTCTATAGTGGAAGAAGCAATGACGGGCTGCTTTCCATTTTCCTACGAAACTGCTCCTCTAGCTAATAGGAACATATAACCGAATATAGATTTCCGTGAGTCTATACAACTGACATAGTTTGAATCCGAGTAACCTATTACTTCGAGATGGGTTAAATTCTATATGTGAGCATATAGTCCCTTGAACTTTGTAAATATTTAAGAACTTTCTTTGCAACTTTCTAGTGGTCCATTATAGGATTGCTTTGATATCGGCTTAGCATTCCAACAGCAAAACTGATGTCTAGCCGAGTGCATGTTTGAGAATACATTAAGCTCCTAACTATTCACGCATAAGGAATATACTCCATTTTCTTACGTTCCAAATCATTTCGTGGACATTGCATTTGACTAAATTTGTCCCCTTTCTTAATTGGAACTATCACTGCAGAGCATTTTTCTATTTGAAATCTTTCTAATACTTTATAACCTTTTTGAGACAATCCTAACAATTCTTGTGATTAATCACGAAATAATTCAATTCTGATCACGTAGGATGCCTCACCCATATCTTTCATTTCGAAATTATTAGAGAGAAAAGTCTTTACATTATGTAACAAAACCATATTATTAGCAGCAAGAAGAATATCATCAACATATATGACTAATATAGTGAATTTGCTCCCACTAACCTTCATATAGATACACCGATCAATAGTGTTTTCTACAAAACCATAAGACGTAATGATATCATTAAACTTAAGATACCATTATCGGGAAGCCTACTTTAGTCCATATATTGATTTCTTTAATTTACTCATTAATCGTTCCTTTCTTGTGGTCACAAAACCTTCCAATTGATCTATATAAACTTCTTCTTCCAAGTCACCATTTAGAAAAGTGGTCTTTACATCCATTTGGTAAAGCTCTAAATCATAATGAGCTACCATGGCCATAATAATTCTTAAAGAATCCTTCTTTGAAACTGGAGAGAAGATCTCTTTATAATCAATACCATCCTTTGGGTGTAACCTTTGGCAATAAGTATGGCTTTATACCTTTCAATGTTGCCTTGTGAGTCACGTTTGGTCTTAAAGACCCATTTATAACCCACTTACTTTGCACCTTTCGGCAACTGAACTAATTTTCAGACATTGTTGTCATCCATTGATTTCAACTCTTCTTTCATAGCATTGAATCATTTTTCAACATTTCTACATTCTATGGCTTGTTTGAATGAGACTGGATCCTGATCAATGCTTAAGTCACATTCATGTTCAAGTGAGTAAATTTCATAGTCACTCGAAATAGCTTATCTTCTCTACCTTATAGACCTTTGTAATGCTACTTCTTGTGGCATCAATTGATCATTTGTAACTTGAACATCATTAATTGGTTCTTTATTAATATGTTCAATTTGTGGAATTGGAACATTAATTTGTTGTTCCGGTATATTGTGTATCCATGATGTAATAAGAAGAATAACCATCGGTGGGATCACATTTGATGTAGTAGTTTTTACTTGATTTGAAGTAGTTTCTACTTGACTCTCATGAATATCCACTTTTCACGGTTCTCTACTCCCACTGATTGGACCATTCTTAATGAATCGAGCGTTATTAGACTTGACTATTCTCGTACTATGATTAGGACAATAAAATCTATACCTCTTTGATTTTTTGGGATAACTGATGAAATAACCACTAACTGTTCTCGCATCAAGCATCTTTTCATGTAGATTATACAGCCTTACTTCTGCTGGACAACCCCAAATGTGAAGGTGTCATAAACTAGGTTTCCTTCTTGTCCACAGTTCATAAGGTGTCTTAGGAACTACCTTACTAGGAATCCTATTAATCAGATACGCAACAGTCTTTAATGCATGCATCCACAATGGTGAAGGTATAGTACTATAACTTAACATACTCCTAACCATATCTATAAGAGTACAATTCCGCTTTTCAGCTACACCATTTTTTTATACTGTACCAGGTATTATGTATTGTGCACATATGTCTCGACTTAAAGAAACTTTTCAAATGGACCTAGACATTGTCCACTTTTATCAAAATTTTCATAATATTCACCACCTTTATCAGACCTTACTATCTTTACTTTCTATTTAACTACCTTTCTATCTCATTAACAAATACCTCTAGGATGTCCACAGACTGAGACTTCTTATGTAACAAATAAATATAACAATATCGTGAGAAGTCATCAATAAAGGTAATGAAATATTTTTTCCACCCTAAGAAGGAATGTCGAAAGAACTATAGATGTTAGTATGTATTAATTTAAGTAATTCGCTACTTCTAGTGGCTAGATTCCTTGATATATGTTTGGTTTGCTTACCTTTAATGCAATCTACACATATATCCCAGTCAGCAAAATCCAATTGAGGTAAGATTTTATTTTTTACTAACCTCTGTACCCTTTCCTTGGATATATTACCCAATCTTTTGCCATAAAAAGTAGAACATTCATTATGTGCACTACGTTTATTTCCGATAATATGTTCAAACATGAAACAGAGATTCGACAAAATCAACATCAAGATTAAAACAATATAAACAATCAATTAAAGTACCAAAACTATAATAGTACTTGTGATTATATAAAGAAAACACATGGTTTCCAATCTTAAAGTTAAAACCATCATCATCCAACTTTGTAACGTAAACTAAATTCCTAGCACAGTCATGAATATAAAGACAATTTTTAAGATCCAGGTGACACCCAGTGTTAAAGATCAATCTGTACGTTCCAATGCCCTCTATTTGTGCCTTCATTTTGTTCCCCATATATAAGAACTTTTCAGTTTCATTTATGGTCTGTATTGAAAGGAATCCTGTTTAACATATGACACATGAGTAGTTGCACTAGAATCTAACCACTAGGTATTATTAGGCATTTCAATAAGGTTTGATTCAAAATATACTAAGACATAATATATTCCTTTCTTTTCAAACCAAGCCTTTCTTTTAGGGCAATCCTTCTTAAAGTGATCAACCCCTTTTGTAGAAATGGCACCTTTTATCTTTATAGATTCGACCCTCATTAACTTTGCTGAGAACTTTGTCCTTATCTTTGCCTTTCTTTCTTGGTTTGTTCTTGCTGCTATTAGCTCCTTGATGAAACATGAGATGAACGGAGTGTTCCTTCATTTTCTTCAATCTCCCTTCCTCCTAAACCAACATGGCCTTAATTTCTTGAAAGTTTCATTTTTCCTTAATGGTGTTATAATTCACCTGGACTTGGCCGAACTCAAGAGGAAGTGAGTTGATAATATACTATACAAGGAAAGACTCACTTACATCTATACCCATGGATTCAGCTTTGCAGCTAGATTTGACATATGTTTTATGTGATCATGAATAGGTTATGACTAATTAAACTTTTTGGTCGTTAGCTCACTCATTAAAGTCCCTACTATGGACTTGTCAGCTATATCAGATTGAGAGTATTCTTTAAGCTTCAACATGAACTCCTTTGCATTGTCCGTTTTAGGCATTGATAGCTTTACATTTTCTGCTATCATCATTCGCATCAAGTTCAAGCTCATCCTATTAGACCATTCCCAAGCCTCATAATAAGACTTGTCAGCTTCAGAACTAGTCTCAGTTATGGCTATGGGCCTTGTGTCTAAAACTATAATCAAGTCTAAATCCATTACACCCAGTTGGAACTGGATTTGTTCAGACCAATCAACATAGTTCAGACCATTGAACTTGATTAGCCCATTTTCTAAAGCAAACAAATTAGTAGATGCTGTAAACACAACATTTAGCTCATATATTAATGCTTTGAGTAAACCTAAATGGATTCAAACTAACCAATACACTTTTATTATGCATTTAAATTCTCCTTTGGGTGAAATTTAAATACAAAGTTGTAACCTATTATGATGCATATATAACTCAATATAATGGACAATTAATCATATTCTATTCAACATGCATGTTATCTTTTGATATACAATCAAATTAACCGAATATGTTGATAAAGTCCCTTTAATGTCATTAATTATAAGGAATGGTCCACCTTTGGGTGACCTCCTAGCGTTATAATTCATTATCTCAATTGTTCAGTTCAACCTTTATGTCATTTTAGCATCATATCATAATGAACAATTGAAACAATCACAATTAAATGATTAATATTTTCAAGCTAGGCAACTTTGGTGACTAACAAGCTTTTCATGCAATAAACATTTAATTGGACAATTATCATACATGACAAAATTTAATGTAATTAGTTTCGTCACTTTGGTGACTAACAAACTATTCTAAACTGCCATAATGTCATGTATTACACTCAACATATAATAAGGGAATTTAATTCCAAGCATTGCATAATATAAATGGTCAAAGCATCAATTAAAACATAATATCACACAAAATTATATTATGCATAGCAAACATATGCGTAACTTTTGTGCATATAAATCTAAATCAAGTAATTGATTACTTCATTTGTCACGACTTGGTACCACATCGAGCCCATGATAACTGCCACATAACTGGACTAAGGACACTAACGGTATCTTTAATCCGACTATGCAAGGCTAACTAAATATCTCTTTTTAAAAAAAATTGCGCAAAAAAATGGCTATATTTTAGAAATCCCAAAACATGCACACAACTTTAAACACACTTCTATATTCACATCCAACCGTAACTCCAGGACTTTAAAGTCCACTCAAGGCAATCTCAACAGCAATATTAAAAGTTCATACATAAATTCATTTATAAAACATAATGCAATCAAAAGTTATCTTACAAAATCATAAAGCATATCTACATAAACAGAATTCATGAGCCATTAGACAACAAAAGTACAAAATAAGAAACTACCCACATGTGGTCATACCCTGAAAATGTCAAAAGACCACACGATCCACTTAAAGCTTGAAATTCACTAACTTAACTTGCATGGTTGGAAAGCGAAGGAGGTGAGTACATTATATACTCAGTGAGCAGGAAAAACATATAATGCAAATAGGACTCGATACATACCATGACAATACAGATAACTTATAAAGTGAACATACAAGTCGTAAAATCACATAGGCCTAGTCTATGATGCAACGCATACTGGTTAGAAACCATGTCGGCCTAGCCTATTAATTCACTCGTACGATGAACATAGGTTCTAGTTCTAGTACACAAAGCATAAAAACATTATATGTATACATTAAATCTTGCCAGAAAATAATTATTAGAATACGCCAAAACAATCATGTGTGACACCACTAGTCGGCCAAACTAATGTGCATGCCCACCGATCCTCGGTGTTGACTTAACTTTCATCCGTGGTGAGTTCGGACTACAGTTAACAAGAGCATCATGATCCTAGGTGATGACCTCGTCGGTATCCAGACCCTAGGTGTGGAATTACCCTTGAGTCCTGTAGAAAGGTGTCGATACGGCGACTCGACTTTCATGTACTAGCGTCAAAGGTATAGGGGTTGGTTAATCATATGTGCCTAGCACACGATTGGCCAATCGTCTCCTCACCAATCACCAAAAATCATATACAAAAATTAAGTACAAAAATCAAGTAAAATACTATGTTTTTATTTATCGGTCCAATCGATAAAGTGAAACCGTATCATGGCTTAACAACAAATACATACAGAATACATGACTCGGTTATGCTTATGTAAATTCCAAAACATTATTTCATGTAATAAAAGTTATCTTTTTCAATCCAAGTGCAAAGTTATTATAAATGTAGTTTCATAAAATAAAGCATTATTCTTTACACTTTAAACTCAAATTTGTTAAAAACAAT
This sequence comes from Erythroxylum reticulatum, assembly GCA_025504915.1. Taxonomy (NCBI): domain Eukaryota; kingdom Viridiplantae; phylum Streptophyta; class Magnoliopsida; order Malpighiales; family Erythroxylaceae; genus Erythroxylum; species Erythroxylum reticulatum. Next base: position 23,379,369 of record JANSVA010000001.1, read on the forward strand.
AACATTTCTCAAAATATGTAATAAAAATATCAGTTTCAAAAACTATGTTGAAACGTTATTTCATACAATAAAAGTTATCTTTTGTACTCCAAATGCATAGTTGTTTAAAACAATTACGTTTATTAAATACCTAAACATATTAGCATCCATTTGAAATTCAATTATACCATACGTTGACTAGGTTCATAATTCACATACCAGTCATCATACTTGTTTTAGGATGTTCTAATTCTATTTGAGAAATAGGGTTTTCCCAACTCACCTCAAAAGAAGGTATACACTCTCTTAGCTTCAACAATCCTGGGTACGGGCTCCTTGATTTACAACTCCCGAGCCTTTATACATAAAAAGGATATACAATGAAGTTACTACCTAAACATAAATTTCCTATTTATACACCCTCACATAGGTGTATAAAACACAATATCACTCCTTATAAGCTATAGAATTTGAGCATTAAACTTCTCACAGGTTTACTTCCTTACTAGTCACATTAGCTTTTCTTTTGCATTTTATATTAATCCCATACTTACTCATTTTCAAACATAATTAAGCATATCTTTATCCAAGCACATTAGGCCATTACTCGTCAATCTAAGTAGCAATTCAAGTTCACTCTAAGTTGACGTAAAAGTGTTTTCCAATGCATACCATTATAAAGCCTTAAATCCTAAGCCAAGTTCACTTAGGCATTTTATCAAACACCTAATGTGCATGATTTTCAAGTCACATTTCCAAGACTATATTATAATAATTCGTGCTCCTATCATGTCATATAGTAACACTTCTAATCAATGACACATTCCACCACTCCATTCAAACTAATTTCCTTCATTTAGCCTACATTTTATCAATTGTACAACCCATTACATTAATCCATCTTTTCTCCATCATTTCAACTTAAACTTAACCAACACACATCTTCTTCATTCTTCATCATCAATTCACATCATGCATGTATAATTAACACCATAGAATTCATTTAGACCATCCATTTCAAAAGATATTAAAAAATTCACAAAGTTTCACCTAAAGGGGACAATTTCAGTTTTGACTTAAAGAACCTCTCCATGACACATTTCATTCATCTAAACCATGTTTCATGCATATTCAAGCATGGAGAACAACATATCTTAACATCAAATTCAAAATCATAATGCGGAGACAGATGAGACAAAACTTACCTAAACCTTCCTTTGATAATATCTTCAAATCCTTTGAGATTTTCTCAAATATAATGATAGATTTGAGTTCTTTGACCCTAAATTAGGTTAGAACACCTTCATTGAGGTTAAAGAATAAAAAACTTGGTGGAAAAATAAGGGATGGTCGAAATCCTCCTTCTCCTCTCTTCTCCTTTCTTTTTCTTTCGTTTAATTAAAACTGTGTTTTAATGTCCAAATAATGGGTTGCATGGCCACACCATGAACAAGGGTCTAGAATTTCACTTTTCTTTGACCAAACATGGTGAATTTATCATTTTGCCCTTAGGTTGTATGAAATTACCATTTTACCCTCCAAACTTTCCTAAATTTGCAATTAAGCCCAACGTTTAGGAATCTCCAAAACTTTTATTTTTATTTTGGTCCTTGGAATTTTGGAAATAATAACTAAGCCCCTTAACTCTATAAAATTACACATTGGCCTTCCAAGAATTGAAAAATTACTATTAAGTCCTTTAACTTTTAACAAGTTGCAAATAAGTCCTTATATACATGAACTTTTCCAATTAAGCTTTCTAAGTGTCCAATAAGTCTATAAATCTTGTCTAATCACCTCTAAGGCATTAGAACACATTTAACTTAACCACCATGATCATATCCATCCAATGGACTTGGTTTTACACACTTAGAAGCTTATATGTCAGAAATCTCTCAGATTTCGCATACGAAAGAACTCTAAGTTTATATAAGGGCACATATAACATTGTAAATCATTACATATATATCCAAAGGACTTAAATACATCTTTTAACTCATATACAACCATGTATATATCAATATACAGTAGTGTTTTCAAGTACAAGCCAATACAAAAGGGCTCAAAGAGTTCGACGTTACATCATTAATTAATTAGTATTATTAATTAATTAATGAATAACGAGTTATAACCTAAAATAAAAATGCCTTAAGTAGGACCAATATTCAAACCCATAAAATTATTTTATAAAAAAATAAAAATTTTAAAAAATTATATAAAGTGGTGGGCGCGTGCTTCTCCATTTTGGAAGGTGAGGTGCACGTGTCTCATCTTCCTCGTTGAACGCTGGTTATGTTTTGCGTTTTTTTAATTCTTAAATCTTCTTTCTTTCATGGTTCTTCTGCAATTTCTTTCCAGAATTTTTTCTTTAATGGTTTAGATAACCTTTCATGAGTTTCTAAAACTTATATATATATATATATATTAATGGTTTAGATAACCTTTCATAAGTTTCTAAAACTTATATATATATATCAACAACCCAACCAACATATTGATTGGTATTTAAAAGAGAGAGGAAAAGGGTCTGTGACCCATTTGAGATCCCTTTATATAATACCCAATAACTATCATTTGGGTTCTTTTCATGGGACTCAAACTATAAGTCACATGCGCCATTAAATATTCTAACATTTAAAAACCCTAGTCCAAGCACCTAAAAGTCTCATCATCATTCTCTAACAATCTAACAAATAGCAAAATGTACGAATCTCCCTAAATGTTTTCATTTGAATATAAATAAGATTCTATTATCTTTTTTGTGAACAAAATGACCCTTAACATGAATAAACATTAACAAAAATCTTCTTAATCTAACGAT
>JANSVA010000001.1:23391466-23412145 GCA_025504915.1 Erythroxylum reticulatum
ATAATAACGATAATTAAACAAACAAACAAGCATGAATAAATCACTAAACAATTAATAAGAAATTTAGAAAAATTCAGAATCCAACAACACAGCCCGAATGGAATCCTCCTAAAGGCAATTTCCCAAGTTTGCTTGGTCCTTGGAAGCTATTGGTATATTGTAATAACCTGAAAGACCATTAAGAAAATAATAAAACTCATGTCTAGATAGTTTGTCCAATATTTGATCAATAAAAGGGAGAGGAAAATGGCCCTTTTTGGTCGCTGCATTCAGTTTCCTATAATCAATACACATTCTCCATCTAGTGGTTATCCTAGTAGGTACTAACTCATTCTTCTCATTTCGAACAACAGTAATGTCGGATTTTTTGCACCCACATACACTGGGCTCACCCACTCATTATCCGTAATTAGATAAATCACTCCCTCATCAACCAATTTCAAAACTTCCTTCTTAACTACCTACCATATATTAGGATTGAGTCTTTTTTGGGTCTCTCTCACTAGTTTAGCCCCCTATTTTAGGATAATCCTATGTATGCATACGGAGGGACTAATCCCCTTAATGTCACTTAAACTCCATCCTATGGCTTTTTTCAATCTTTTCATCTCACTCAGAGTTCTCACTTCTTGATCAACATCTAAATTAGATGAAAGAATGGTCGGATATGCTTCCCCTTCTCCTAAAAACACATAATTCAAATTTTCAAGTAACTTTTTCAGCTCTCCTTTTAGTGGGGTTGCATTATTCTCTTCATTGGAGGTTATCTCTAAGAATTTTCCAAACACTTCTCCCGCAACATTATCTAACGACTGGCGGTACTCATCAAACTCTTTCACCAAGTCTAACTCCCTTGTTTCTTCCCCCTACAAGGCAAAATCGAAATCTACAACATTAATTTGATCAATAAGAGAACATTCCTCACAAAAAGCAGTAGTAGGGATAGATTTAACATTAAAGATTAAAAAAACTACTGTTTCTCCTAAGATAGTCATGGTGAATTTCCCATTCTTAACATCAATCAAAGTGTTGGTAGTGTCCATAAAAGGTCTTCCAAGGAGTATGGTGTGCTCCTTCTCTTGTTCCTTTATTTCTCCCATATCTAAAACCACAAACTCAATGGGTACAATCAATCCTCCAATCTTTACCAACACATCTTCCATTATTCCTTTCAAGAACAAGTTGACCTATCAGCTAATTGTAAGAACATGTTGGTAGGTCTTAATTGTCCTAGGTCCAATTTCATATAAATAGAATAAGGCATTAGGTTTATACTTGCTCCTAGGTCAAGCATACCCTTAAACTCCTCACCATTACCCATTGATACCTTCGCGATGAAACTCCCTGGATCTTTCAATTCAGGGGGTAAATGCTACTGAAGGATTGCACTTGCTACTTTAGAAACTATCATCTTTTCATATGGTGTAATTTTTCATTTTTTTAGTGATAAGTTCCTTGAAGAACTTTACATAAGCTGGAATGTTGCTGATCACATCTAGCAATGGTAGAGGAATATTAACTTTAGAAAGCATGCTATAGAGATTAGAAAATTTTTCATCTTGTTTTGAGTCTTTAAGGAGGCTTGGATATCGAACTGGCAGTCTATAAGGATCGGTTGCCCAATGTAGTCTTAGTCCTTCATCACCTTGGTTGCATGCTTGAGCTTTTCACCTCTTTGAACATGACTTGAAGAGTTGTTCCCATTGCTCTCCTTATTTTGCCTATATTTTCCTTTAATGAGGTTCTCCTCTTCTTGATTACCTACATCAAACATGTTAGAAGGAATCTGAACATAATTATCAATCACCTTACCACTTTTTAGAATAGTAACAGTCTTAGCTTATTAGGATTGACTGGGCAGCTTTCCTTTTTGATTGCCTTGCAATTAATAGTGAGTTGCCCCATTTAAGTCTCAACCCTCTTTGCAAAAGCTTTCAATTAATCAAATCTTTTATTTTTCATCTCTTAATTTTGAGCAGTTGCTTGAATAAACACATTCAAGCTTTCCGCCAAACAAGGCTTTCTCGATATATTCTGACTTGAAGATTTCCCTTGGAACTGATTCTACCTTTGAAGATTATAATATGGTGGTTGGGGTTACACTGGTGGGTTGCTAGACTTCCAAGAGAAATTGGGGTGATTTCTCCAACCAGGATTATAGGTGTTTAAATATGGGTCATTCCGCACCTTCGGTTGAAAACCATTAAGTGAATTTGCTTGTTCTTTCACCTGCAAAAGATTCAAAAGAATATCAACAAACATTATCCCTATGACTAAAAGTTCCACATATACCACATACCTTATGACTCAAAGCGTCTTAAGATTGTCTCATGGTTAGCATTTTTACATGCTTTGTGAGCTCTGCCAATTGTATAGCCATTTCTTAATTTGAGCTCACTTCATCAACTCTAGCTCTTCTCCCTCTCACACTCTTTTGATGAGAATTGGTCCCTAACATTTCAAAGATCTCATATGTTTCTTTTGTAGTCTTATCTCCTATACCTCCTCCTACTGCATTGTCCACTGTATACTGGAATTGTTATGTCAATCCATCATAAAGAACTAGTTCTGCGTGTGGAGTGAAAAATGATGGTGTGGATACTGAATGAGTAGGAGTTTGAAGTGTTCCCACAACTCATGGAATGACTCTCCCTCCATCTGAGTGAAGGTAGTTATCCTTGTCCGTAACTCAGAAGTCTTCTGATGGAAATGGAACTTTCCCATGAACTTATTGTACACCTCTTCCCACGTAGTCAACGAATCGGGTGGAAGGGGTCATCAACCATGCCTTAACCTAATCCTTCAATATGTATGGCAAGCACCTTATCCTTAGTTGATCTTCATTTAGGCCATCGAACAGGAGCGTCTGGAGAGTGGTATCGAATTCACGAATGAAGTTTAAAGAGCCTTCATTATGAACCCCATAGAAAGATGGCAATATATACTCTTCAACTTATAGTTTCTAGCTACCTTTCTTAGATGAATGCATGAAGTAGTAGTACCAATTATCAGTCCGGTATACTCCTTCATTACTAGATTCCTTTCACCCATCTCTTGATATTTTGTCTTTGATCCCACGAGATTGTCTTCAAAGTACCTTGAAAGTTCTCTTATCTGGTGTACGTTGTTCATAAAGTGTTGGACCCCGTTTTCGGAGCCCAACTATCTGGAATATCATAAGACGTGAGCATATTTTCCTGTATGGTATTTATATGAAATCTCTTTAGCCAACACCAGTTCATCTTCATTCTCATAACATCCCAAAAATTTCTTATTTGATCAATGGATATGATGTCCCTCCAACCGATTCCCTCACTTTCTTCCCATCAATATTTTTCAAATCAATACCAAAGACTACCAATTTTTATGTAGAGATAGAAAAATATATTAGGAATCTATTGGTTTAAAAATCACTGCATTTGGAGGTCGGATGATGAAGTTATAGCCAAAAGAATCAAACATGATTATGTCCTCAATCATATTATACCTATTTTGGGAAAATTGACATAACTTTCACTAAAGATGTCTGATTAAGGTCATTCTAGGACAGTTTTAAAGAGGACTTTGAGATATATAACTTTTATGAAGACATTGAAGAGCACTTTTTCCATCTAGAGGGTCAAAATTGCGAATTTCCAAAGTGTACAGTGTACATCAGTTAAGCGGACATACACCTCTACCTAACGGACATACACGAGCTCTAAGGTGTCTTCCAGACCCGTGAAGGTCCGTTTAATGGACCTAATGTCTGTTTAATGGACATAGATTGGCCTGGGGACATTTTTAGACCTGAGAACGGACCTAAAGTCCGTCTAATGGACATAGGTGAGACAAAATTCCCTCCAAGGCGTCTCCAATGGTTCCTACATCTATCCTAACATTACCTTCACTCATAATCTTCCCAAATTTAGTTCTTCTAATGCAATATCACTTCTTAACCATTCAATTACCAAAATGATTTCATTAATCTCCCAAATTACAACTCAAATGATTCATCACATACAACAAATTCTCATCTTTCACTATAAATGTCCTATATACATCCTGTGTAGCATTGCTAACTTATAATGATTATATCTCTCAATTCCAATATCCAAAAATTTCATACTTTATATCATTGGAAAGCTATAAAGATAATCTGCAATTCCAAGAAGACAACATTGTCTATTTCAACCTAGATCAATACATTTTTCCCCATAATTCATAACACAAATTCTTACCCCTATGAAAAACTTGAAATTTGCACTGTACAAACTTGGAATGTCATGAGCGTAACCATTCAACTACCAATATTATTTTATTAAACTGTCTAATCTCTACTCATCTGACTCATCACTTACAACTAATTCATTCTCATCATTCACAAAATTCTGATCTTTCTTTTCTATAACATCTCACCTATATATAACGATAATTCATGTTCAAAATTCATCATCTCAACTTGATAACTTCTTTAAGTATACCTAATTTCGACTCAACATTATCCATACATAATTCATATTTCATTAACATCATAAGATAAGAGTTTACAAAGCTTTAATGACATTTCATACCACAATACATTATTTCACAAAATCCCCAAATTACAAAAGATACTTGAATGATAATTGCTCAAAATGCAACTACAACCTTGTTTTACATAAATTACTCCACAACAAAACAAAACATGTAAATTTGGAGTGATGCCTTGACTCTCTTTCACTCGATCTCTTGCTCATCACCTGAATAGGGGAAGGAGAGTGGGGGTGAGCTTAAAAGCTCGTGGGTAACAATTTTATAATCGAGAAACGAGCAAAAACCATTAAAATATTTATTTCCATTGAAAAATTCATATTGAAATCCATGTAACACATATTTACTAAATTTCACAACTTATCAAGCAATTCATAAACATCATGAATCATGAATTCATCAAAACTTATCTCAAATCATAAACATATAAGGACATCAAAAATGGTTTGGGTAGGTCCATAAATAGAACAAACTAACATATTCTCACATAATGGTCCTATGTAGTTGTGAACAGAACGAACTATTACAATCCCACATTGTTGTTTTGCATAGTCATAAACATGAGGAGCCCATAAAAGAGCTCCATGCCACTAGCCAGCAGGCGGGAGAAGCCTTTAGTCGAAGTGCACTGGACATACAGAATGGACCAAACCAAACCCACATAACATGTATTTCATAACTTGTAAACTTGTTACCCAAGATGGCACTTTTTTCGAAAAGTTATTTCATAAATATAGTATTTTTCAAAAATCATTTTCATATTCTTTTCATAAATCATCAACACAATATTTGCATACCAAACACATAGTACTTCGTCAAAGCATTCAAAGAGTAATAAATGCACATTTATAACACAATTGAAAATATTTAACTTTCTTGATTTGGAAGAAACATTTATGGCTTATTACTCAATTATAAAAATGTAACCCACCTTGAAATCCTTGCTCATAACTTGCTCAAAGAGACCTCTCCTTGCTTATCTTGCCTTCCTTGATTTCCTTTAACAAAAGCCAAAATTTTCATTCAATAGGAATTCCAATTGAGAACCCACACATTCAATAAAATCTATCGATTCTAGAATACTAAAACCCAAACATTTCTTAAGCTTTATAAACCAAAAATCTTCCAAAAATCCAAAGGATTAAAATCAAACTTACATTGAATCTTCACCAAATAACAAGATTGTTGGCTTAAATTGAAGCTCCTATCTTCCTCTACCTTTTTCCCTTCTTGAATAACCTCAAAATCCCTCTTGAAAACTAAGAAATGATGAAACCCTAGCTTTTCCTCCTTCCTTTCTCTCAAAACTGAAACCTCTCCTTTCTTTCTCTCTTATTTTCATATTTTCTCTCTTCTCCTCTCTCACTCACGTTTTTCTCTTCTTAACAAGCAAGACAACATATTCTTTTTCCAATCCTACCCTTATGAGTATAAAATGTCCACTTTGCCCTTCCCTCATGCCTTATGTCTTAAAATGCTTTAGTGAATGTCAAATTTGCCCTCATACATATACACTCTTACAATTTAATTTAACTAACCAATGTAATAAAATCCCAATAAAATTTACATAATATTAACTCCAAAATTAATATATTAAGACCTCAAAATTAATTTAAATCATGCTTATTCATCAAGAAAAATTTCGGTAGCCAACATAGAGGGAACAAGTTCACCTTCTCAAGACCTCCTCCCTTGTATAAACCAAATACAAAATAGTTAATTAAGAAGAAAATTACTAAAATAACTCAATGAAATAACGTGACAAAAAATGTATGCATGAATAGTCAAAACAATCAACAAAACAATCAAAATCACTTTAGTAAATAAAAACAATCAAAGTTAATTGAAGTTCAAAATGCTAAACAACTCCCTAGAAACGAAACCAAAAACTTGTTATGCCCAAGAAGTTCTAAAAAGACCAAGGCTATCTTACTCGCAAGTATACCAGATAGTTGTAGTTGATAACCCAGGGTTATCTCCCACAGAGGTGAAATTGGTCAACTTAAATTAAGTTTAAATTAAAAATAATAATAAACTAATGAATTCCTTGACATTCTATCTCGATGATTGAGTGAAAGTTTTTAAGGAAAATTATGAAATTAAATTGAAAAGTAGACAAAATCAATTAGGAGGAAAGACAAATAGATTAATTGAAGCAAAAAAACTCTTGAGAATTAATTTCACTAATTTAATCTCCTATGCATGATTTAAGGGAAAATGATTGGATTGTTGTCTTACTAAAATTAATATCTATGTTCTAAATTGATTCAAATGATGAACTAGTCTAACTTTTGTATTCAACAAGTTATTATCCGACTTAATTATGAAAACCCGACTGCCAATTACCACTTAAGTTAATATATTTCTAGTTCTTAACCTAAGTTTCCATAGTTTCTCAATCTGTATTAAACTTCATCTTTCAAATCTTCATTTAATACTAACATGATGAAAAGTTTGACCATTCTATTACATCCATTCAGTTTGAAAATCCCAGCAGTAAATAAGACAACATATTCGTAACCCAATCATGCATATTTAACTAAATAGCTACATTAATTCTCAAGAAAAGAGATCAGCCCATCACAGATATCACAATATTCATCATCATTAAACACTTTAATCGTATGTTAATATCATCAAAAGTATTAAAGAAATAATAAAATAGTGAATACCAAATGGCTATTAGAAGAAAACAAATAACAATCAGCTAAACTAATAAGAGTATAATTCAGTTAATAAAAGATAGTAAAATGAAAGAAATAAAGACATAAATTAGGAACAGAATAAGCAAACAAATCATTGGATGAAGAGTTATAGAGATCTCCAATTCCTCTAAAGCCTTTAGCTTTGGCTCTCTCCTTCTACTTCAACTTCTCACCCAGATGAATGTTCACTTAGGTTGAATGGGATTCAGCTCTAGCTCTCGCTTTCATCCTCTCCTAAACTTCCTCCCAGCTATTTTGCTCTTCTTCTCGACTCACTCTATTTCTCTCTTCTCTCTCTAACTCTCTGTTACACCCGAATGAGTTTCCATCCCTCAATAGTGTGTGAGTGAATGGAATAGTATCCCCTAGGGTCCCAAATTGCTGGCACCCCTCCTTAACATTCCTTTTTTAGACTCTTTTTTGGTCCAAGGTTTCATTATTGAACGTCTTAAGCTACCACGTGTTAAACCTACAAATAAGAATTAAAATATTTCACGATAAGTCACGGTTATGACTTAAATGTTACGCCCATGCATATAAGTGACAGGTGTGACTTATATGCACACATGTCATGCCCATGCATATAAGTCACGAGCGTGACTTACATATTCGGCCCATGCATTGTTAAATACCATGCACAGTTGTCACTTAAATGTCACAATTATGACATGTTCAAGACAATTGCTAAGTGTGGATTGATGAAAAACCATGGACATGGCTAGTGAAATATGGCTGGATGAGAAGAACGTTAAGCATGCATAGTGATGAAGAGAATCGTGGAGTAAATAGCTGGAAAATGAGATAATCACAGCTAATGTTTCATGCAATTAACGTGAATGATTAAACATATATATTAATGCATGTTGTTGAGAGTATAACTGTGTGTGCATGGACGTGAGAATGGAATTAAAGTGAAGCATGCATGGTGAGATGGGCATGTTGCAACTGGAAAAATAAACATGTGTGTGCGCATGGAATGAACATGTGTGTATGCATGGAATGAACATATCTGCGTGTATGGAATTAACGTGTATATGTGCATTTAAACTATATGTGTGCATAAAATTAACGTGTGTGTGCATTTAAACCGTGTGTGTGTGTATAGAATTAATGTATGTGTCTTCATAGAATTAACTTGAATTAATATGTGTGGCATGCAATTAACATGTCACACCCATTTTCATGCAAAATTCTTAATTTCCATGCAACATTCATAAAATAATCAAATTAACATTCATGCAATATTCACACCATTTTCACTTAATTCATCTTACAATAAGATCAAAACACAAGGTTTTTATAACCAAAATCAAGATATGAAAGTAATTAAGAGCAATAGAAACTAGACACAACAGACCATAGTTGATATAGCCATGAAAATGTTATGTTAAAGCGCCTACCGCATGGGTACTAGGCAGAAGCAGTATCCACTGCTTGTTATATACTTAACAAGTGTCTTATAAGACCTATTCTGAAAAAGACCCCCTATGAGATGTGGAAAGGAAGAAAACCAAATGTCACTTACTTTTGAGCATTTGATTGCAATTGCTTCGTTTTAAATAATAGGAAAGACAACATTGGAAAATTCAATGCGAGATCAAATGAAGCTATCTTTCTAGGTTACAGTATTGCTAGCAAAAGATTCAAGGTTTACAATAAAAGGATAAAGAAGATAGAAGAATCAATACATGTAGTATCTGATAAAGCATTACCTTCGACAACAGTAACTGATTCAAATGATGAAGAACACCCTTTGGTTCCTAAAAATTCATCAACTACACATACAGTAACCTCCGAGTCAATAGATCAAGAAGGTCCTTTTGAAGCCAAGACAGAGTAGGCTCCTTTCTCTTAGTAGGAGCATACGCAACGAAGAACACCAAGAGAATGGAGAAATCAAGATACACATCAATACATTCTGGAAGACCCTTTTGAAAATCTAAGAACTAAATCTTCCTTTATGAATAACTTTATTGCCCTCATCTCATAATTAGAACCAAAGATCATTAAAGAGGCTCTTATTCATAAAAATTGGGTTTCAACTATGAAAGATGAACTGAATCAGTTTGACAAAAACAAAGTTTGGAATTTAGTACCTCGTCCACAAAACAAGTCAGTCATTGGAACTTGTTGGGTATTTCGAAACAAACTCGATGAAAATGGTAAAGTGGTAAAAAACAAAACTAGATTTGTAGCTCAGAGTTATAATCAACAAGAAGGTATTGATTTTAATGAAACTTATGCACCTATTGCTAAACTGGAATCAATTAGAATTTTACTTTTCTTTGCATGTTATAAAAACTTCAAATTCTTCCAAATGAACATCAAAAATTCCTTATTAAATGGATATATTAATGAAGAAATGCTTGTTAAGCAAGCTCAGGCTTTGAAGATGAGAACCATTCTGATTACGTGATAAAGTTGACTAAAGCCCTGTACGGTCTAAAATAGGCTCCTTAAGTATAGTATGAAAGGTTAAGTAATTTTCTAGTTGAGAACAACTTTGAAAGAGGAAAGGTAGATAAAATCTTATTTATTAAGAAAAAGAAGAATGACTTAATCATAGTGCAAATATATGTTGGTGACATAATATTTAGTGCTACTAATCAGTCCTTTTGTGAAGAATTCTCAGCATTAATGCAAGGGGAGTTTGAAAAGAGCATGATGGGAGAATTATCCTTCTTTCTCGAATTACAAATTAGGTAATAGAAAAATAGATCTTCATTAACCAAGACAAATTCATAAAGGAACTCATCAAAAAGTATCATTTTGAGAATTTCAAACCTATGGGTACTTTTATGTATACTAGAACAAAACTTGACAAGGTGAAGAAGGCAAGGCTACGAATGAAACAAAGGATAGAGGAATGATTGGGTCAGTACTATATCTCACAAGCTCAAGACCAGACATTATGCTTAGTGTGTGTCTTTGTGCATTCTTTCAATCAAATCTAAAAGAAAGCTACCTTTAAGTAGTCAAGAGGATCTTTCGATATCTTCACGGAACTATAGATTTCAGATTATGGTATCCAAAATTTGATTCTTTTAACATAATTGGCTATTGTGATGTAGATTATGTAGGAGATAAAGTTGATTGAAAAAGAAAAACTACTCATTGCCAATTTATTAGAGGATGTCTAGTTTCTTGGTCTTACAAGAAACAGAATTACACAGTGCTTTCAACAACTGAAGCAAAATATGTAGCAATTACCAACTGTTGTGCTCAAATCTTATGGATGAAGCATCAACTTTAGGATTTTTCTCTAAGATTTAATCATATTCATTTATTATGTGATATTACTAGTACAAAAAATCTTTCAAAAAATCTTGTGCATCATTCTAGGACAAAGCAAATAGAAATTAAACATCACTTTCTTAAAGATCGTGTTTTAGAAGGAACCATTGATCTTTTACATATTAATTTTGAAAATCAAGTAGCTAACATTTTCACTAAGCCACTCTCTGAAGATATATTTTGCATGTTAAGAAAAGAGCTTGGTATGTGTAGACTATCTGATATTATATCTGTATGAATTTTCTATACTACTTCTCTCTTCATATATTAGCAGGATCCTTCTACTTTAGAAGGCTTCTCTCAGTTTTGAGAACTCCTCGTAGTAAGCTCCTTCCATTTTAGAAGACTGGTCTCAGTTTAACATAGCAGTATACATGTGTCATAAAAAGGAAGTCATTCATGGCGTCATTTCAGCATTTAAAGAAACGTGCACGTAATTCTAATAAGCGGTTGTACGGGACTGATAGAAGATATACAAATGATCCACTTCCTCTTTTAGCTTGTACAACTACCCATCCTCACACTAAATCAACGTCCAAGAATTGCTTAATATACTAGGGACAAACTTTTTTCTTCTACTCATCGTGTTCTGTTTCAGAAGTGCATCTCTCTTCCTCTCTGCACCCTAACTTTTTGCCTTATATCTATTCTTTCCTCCAAAATCTCTTTACCTACAATGGTCATAACAAAATTAAAGGGACAAAAGAAGATCTCAACTTCCATTGCTCGCCTTAGTGAAACTTATTCCACTCCTACTGAACCTGTCTCTATCTCTTCCGTGCCTAGATTTACTACTCCTCAACCTAGTTCTAAAGATATGAAAGTGCCTAGAGCACATTGGATCATCAATGATACTGATTCAGACAAAGAACTAGCTCAAGTAATAAGACGTCGACAAACCATAGAAAGTCTTGCAAAGCAAGCTGAGAAAATTTTTAAATAAAAATAAAACAATGATGCTGAAAAGAAAAAGGAAGAAGAATCCAGAAAAAAGAAAAAGAGGAGAAATAATGAAAGGCAAAGTACCTATGACTGAAGATACTATTAAGGACCCTATTGATAAGAATGAGTTGTTTCATGAAGAGAAGATTCCTAAAGAAAAAAGGAGAAAGAAGATAAAGATGGCCGCATAAAAAGGAAAGACATCAACACCACCAGAAATGTTTCAATCAAAGGAAGCTGAAGTCCCCTATAAAATGCAATATAAGAAAAGAAAGGTGGTTGCTGGGCGGATCTTGCCTCCTGTGATGTTTGATGACATAGGTATACCTATCTTTCCGCACTTTGTTGCTATTGGTTAGGAAATAATTTTGAAATTATATGAGATCGTATATGATGAGTTAGTCAAGACATTCTACACACATATGAGAAAAGAAGAAATTGATGGAAGGTTAGCCATTGTCTCATGGGTGCATGAATGTGAAATTTTAGGAGATATATTAGACATTACTCCTATAGGGAGAACTGATTTTTCATGTCATAAGTGGGATGTCAATGATCTAGATTTGGTAGAAGTTGTTAACTTCATATGCCTTTATGCTAAAAACACCTAAGATGGGAGACCCTGGAGCAGGTAATTAGATTTACTACCTCGATGCTTCGCATCGTTATCAGCTACCTCAATCTTTCTAACGAGTAGCTCTATTGAAAGGTGCAGTTTGATGGACACTTATGTAGTGTACAATTTACTAAAAGGGAATATAATGAATCCTCCAGCAAGGATCTTGAGATTTATGATGGATAAAGGGAGTCACAAGAATACCACTAATTGTCTGCCTTATAGAATGTTGCTTACCAAGATTTACACCCCTTATAGAGTACCTTTTCATAATCTAAATTGATACGCACCAGCTAAGTTTCATCTCTCCATTCCTTATCAATTTGGATACAAATCACCAAATAATGTCTGTGTAGAAAAAAGATCTGAAAAAGTAGCATAAAACTTAGATCCTACTCTAGACCAATAAACTCCTACCCCTCCGCCGGATGAAAATAGTGCAAATCTCCAACAATAGATGAAGGACCTTTAAGCCAATCAAGAACAAATGTGAGAACAAATATATCGCATGCAAAATCAACTTCTTAGCATGTAGATTTTGCTCAAAAAAATATTGAATCTCTTCAATAACTATATTGCTATTCTTTCCTGGGCTATTTTTACATTCTTATGATCTTTTTTTTTCCTTAGTCACTCTTCCTCTCTATTTTTTGGATAATGACAAAGGGGGAGAGATATTAATGATATACTTTGCCTTAATGATATGTTTTCAATATTACTTTAATGATATATTTGCTATTGATGATATATTCTGTTGAAATATTGTTGAACTTGTGGAGTTTAATCTGTGATAAACAAATGGTAGGCTCCTTCTAATTATAACTACAAGTAAAGTTTACAGGTATCTTTCGAAACTCTTTATTCTTTTTTAAATTTTGAAAATATATCTACTATTGTTTGTCATCATCAAAAAGGGGGAGATTGTTAGCTCAAGGTTTATGATTAACAATTTTGATGATAACAATATAATATTTGGAAATTCAAATTGGATTTATTTCCTTATATAGGCAACAATATAATTCTTAAAAGGAAATAAAATCATGGAATAATTGCTTTCTTTCTCGTAGGAAACTTATTTATAAACTTACCTTATTAGAAATGGCTCTATGACATCTGGAAAGATCTTACTAATTTAGCTTGATAGAAAATTCTTCTTAATGTCTAAATTTCAAAGATTTTAGCAGAGATAAAATCGAAGATTAAGGAACAACTACTTGAAGAAAATTGTCTACTTAAGGAAGAACCACTATAGTTATGAGACAACACAGACATACAGAAAAATCAAGGAAGCTAAATTTTTTATATACATTCACAGTATTAGTACTTTTGAAAGTCATACCAGTATCAAATCGCTTATGTTTTAGAAAGTAAAAATTCTGTGAGAGAGTGATCGTTAAAGCTCTTATTGAGAAAATTACTTTGTCATTCGTTGAGAGCTTATAGAGGCAAGAAAAATACTACTACTGTAGAGGTTGAAGAACTTTGAAAAATATACACTTGTGAGCTTGAACAGGCTCGTCAAATTACTAAGTTTTTATAGTGAAATAATCAAGTCAGATACTTGGAAACTGGACGTAAGCTTCGTTATAAGCTGAACGATTATAAATCTACTATGTCATTTTCTCTCTCTTCCTTACTTATAAATTTTCACATTATTAGTTTTCAAGAGGCTCCTTTAGTTTTTTAATATGCTCATTATGTTTTTATATTGCAAGAGGTTTCTTTTAAAAATTCGCAGGCTCCTATTGATTAAATAGGCTCCTTTCTTTTTAAGCGCTAATAGGCTCTTATCGATTAAAAAAAAGGCTCCTATCATTTTGAGCATTAGCAAGATCCTTTTGATTAATTGGCTCCTTTCTATTTGAGTGTTAACAGGATACTTTCAAAATTTTATAAGACCTTCTATTTATAAATTTATTTTGTTTAAGCAAGATCTTATTGATTTGAAAGCACTTTAAAATTTTTATTACACACAATTCACTCCCCTCTTGTGTGTGTTTGATTTATAATTAACACGTCCTGAAAAAGGAGATGAAGATCCTAAATATGTATATGAAGTTTGGATCGGGTCGATAAGAATAACAAAAGGTGTAATGAGGGGTTATTATGACATCCCAAGTAAGGATAAGTGTCAAATCTCATATTTCAGAGAAAAGAAGAGTAAATGAATGGATAAATTTATTATAAATTACTATAAATCAACTCTTACCTAATAATTTTCAATTTTGTAGTTTTCTTAAACCTAAAGTGAAGACTTAGGTTTGTATAAGTGATATCAAAACAAACATCTACTAGTACGATCTTGGGTTGAGGATGAACTAAGTAAAAGTTGATGAGCTAATAACAATTGTAGACAACGAGAATAAAGAGAGATGTTGGCAACAAAGATAAGAGTGATGAGTGGATCTTAACAAGTTTCTAGTAAAAGAATACAAGAATGAACAAATTCTACATTAGAAAAAGAAGGAATATTCTAAATTTAGATATTGAACCTTGAGTAGGATGTAAAGATTTAAGAAGAGAAGATTATATATCTCACAAAAAGGTAAATATGAAATCACATATTTGAAAAGAAAATATAAAATAATATGACATATAAACTTATAAAACGTGCCCATTAATCAACATTTAATTAGATATTTTTAAGTTTATAATTATTTTAAGTAAAAAAATGTTGTTATTGAGTTAATTTAAAATTGACTTATTATACATGATTTAAGTGAACTTTTACTAGTACGATATTGGATCAAGAATAAATTAATTGAAAGTTGATAGGATTATAATATCTAAAAACCAAAAAGAAATAGAAAGTGACTTCAATGATAGAATAATAAAAAAATGAGCAATTCATGATATGTATTATTAATTCTTAATCTATTAGCTAATATATTGCAAGTTCTAGTTGTTATTGTTTTGAGAAATTTGGTATGAAGTATTATAAAATGTATATTTATGTCTACAAAACTTCTTAATTATTTTATGATCACTTTTAAAATTAATCAAAATTAAGCTTTTAGTATCTACCTAGATCGGGCACTTTTGGAGTTTATAACTCTTTCCATTTTCTGATAGAAATAATAAAGTTCCACCCAATGATGTGGATAAAAAAAGGAGTATATTAAATTGCCATTTTAAAATTGTATAAAATTTAGGAAATCAAAATATCATTAAAAAATAATGAATAATTCTTATAAAGCCTATCATTCATACATAAGCATCATGAAATCAATAAACATAAGAATCAAATTGCAGTGCATATAAATATTATAACATTATAAAACAAAACAAAAGTTTTATGTCTACATTGCCTCTTTTATTTTTCACATTTACGATGACAATGTTTGTAGAAAAAAAGTGTAATAAAAATGAGGACACTATGTAGTTGGTAAATATAGCCCAGGTCAACCTAAAGTTAACAACATGAGTTGATCAAGTTACAAATTGAATTTAGATTTTTATATAAAAAAATTTAGATTTTGAGTTGAATTTAAATTTGAGCTTCAAGGTTCAAATTTGTCTAAAACCTAAATATTTCATATATTACAAAACAAGATCATTTTGTTAATGTAACAAAACAATATTGCTTTGTGTATTGATGAATAAAAACCAAACCTAATCCTAGTAGTTGCTTTCTCTCATCTCTTGTCATCTTTGTCATCACTCTTAATCTTTGTCTCTTTAGATGCTCATACATAATTCTAGTAGGATCTTAATGTAATTATACTTTGGATCACGTTTTCTAAATCTTTCTATACACATACAACTCTATTTATTGTTTATTTTCATAGATTGTAGATCTAGAGTTCAACAATAATACAATACTTTATCATGAATGTCGTTGCTAGAGATGATGGTGCCTTATTGCCATTATAGCTCCTATTAATGGTCTTGCCCTCATCGTTGGTCCTTTAGCTATTAAAGACAAGAAGGTGATTTCACTCTCAATTACATCAATTGGACATAGAAGGTGAAAATATCTTATTGCAAGTTGAATCCTTTCATTCACTATGTGGGAAAATATATATAATGAAATATATAGTAATTACAACTGATTCTTTATGTATAAGACATGATATATTTTATCTTTTGTCTGCATAATATGTGTTATCTCTTTTTATTTATAAATATGCACTATCTTTTTAATCTAATAATAACTTTGCAAATTGTAGATAACAATCAAACTAAGAATTGTTATTTTGAGTGCTATCTAGGATGTTTCCATAACACCCTCTCAAGTTTGGTATGTGCAAATTCACAGCACCTACCTTTCTCATAAGTATTTGAAATATTCTCTTCTTAAGTGGTTTACATGCTAGCTAATCTTTTATCCATATTTTCTTTAACACAATTTCTTTTAATTGTACTCTCTCTCTCTCTTATAAAATAATAATCCATTTCCATATGCTTTGTTCTTTCATAAAACACTAGGTTTGCTACAATGTGAAATGTTGTCTAATTATTGAAAAAAGAGTTATGTTAGTACTTCTTGAGATGCTTGTAAATCTTTTCTATCTATTTTAGCTAAATTATTTCACTAATTGTTGTTTCCATTGCTCTATATTTGACTTCAATCGATGATTGTACTACCCAAGTTTGCTTCTTTGTTCTTTATGATATCGGTAACCTATTGTTATAAAATAACATGTAGTAAATAAATGAGACATAGAACAACCACCACAATATACATAATTGTAAGCTGTGAGTTTTAATGTATTGGATGTTAATAAAAAGATTCCTTGTTTAAGTATTGATTTTTAGATAACAAAGTATACAGATAGCTACATTTAAATGTTATTACTTTTGTGAACTAACAAATTGACTCATTATATTTACTGTATATAAAATATTTGATCTAGTAATGGTCAAACATAATAATTTTCCTACTAGCCTTCTATATTGACCTTCATTTATCTTGCATCCACCATCATTATTCTTCAATTTATGATCATGCTCTATAGGAAATTCACCAGGCCAATAATCCCTTTATAGTTGTTCCCTTTCAAAATATCCAATGTGAACCTTCTTTGATTAAGTATTATTCCTTACAATGATCTTGCTACTTTAATTTTAAGAAGTATTTTAAAGGATCGAAATCTTTGATATTGAATTTGCTATTAAGATGCTCCTTCATTTTATAAATCAGGCCTTTGTCATTTTATAACTAAAATTGCAACGAATTACTTCCCAAAATTATATATAAATAAACATTAGCCTACCTTTGATTGTCTAAATATTATACTGAGCAATAAGTTGATAAATTTTTTTCACCAATTTTGAGAAGCTTGGCACAAGCCATGTAGTGATTTATTTAATCTACATACTTTTATATCCCCTTTTCGTGCAAATCCTTGAGGTATCTTCATATACCTCCTCTTTTAGGTCACCATAAAGGACTGTGTTATTCAAATCCAATTGGTGAATTTTCCATCTCCTAATTGCTGCTATTTCCAAAAGACTTCTTAGAGTGACAAGTTTTACTATTGGAGCAAAAGTCTCATGAAAATCAACTCCTTCCACTTGTGTGAATCTCATTGCGATGAGGAGTGTTTTGTATCATTCAATCTCTCTATTTAGCTTGAACCTAATCTTGTATACCCACTTTGAATTAATAGCTTTCTTTCTAATGATAACATTTTAAAACTCTAAGTCCCATTTTCTTCTAGAGCTTGTATTTTTTTCCAATGCTTATTACTAATGCTTATGCTTTATAGCCTAAAAGTAATATTTTGGCTCATCATATGATGTGATGGACACTAAATAAGCCTTATGTTAGTTTAAGAACTTATCTTAAGAAACAAAATGTGATATAGGATACATTACCGAGTTTCCCAAAGGAGGAGTATATTATAATTGCACAATGGAGTGTGGCACGTCAATCTTAAAATCATTAACGTGTTTGGGTCTCTTACTAATCATTTTTCTTTGTTGTATTTCTCCTTAACTAGGAGATGTGTTTATAGTGAACCATGAACCAAGTTCTATTGGCTCTCACATTAATCTTGTTTTCACAATGTTTTGACTTTTATACTATTTATGTTCATGCTCATATATTTCTTTTTTGTTTTCTTCTACCAACACAAATCCATTATTTATGTCATTTCCATATGTTTTTACACCTGTTAAAAAAAATTTACTTCATTTTCAGTTTGGTTATGTGTTTTCTCTATACTAATCAGTTCTTTATCAAATCTTGTATTTAATTTTGGATTCCTCTTCTCTAAATTTTTATGGTCCTCATAAATTACAGACAATCTCAAAGAAACTAACATCTATGGATGTTTAAATCCTTTATTTTTCACGGTCATAAAATTGTTACCTTTTTTGTCCATTTGGATATCCAAAAAATACATATGGTCTTCTTCTTAGTTAAATTTGTCCTTTGTTTACAATCATCGTAAGCATAAAGAAGATATCCAAAAACTCTCAAATTGTCATAAATTGGTTTCCATCCCAATAGCAATTAATATGGTGTCTTATTCTTTATAGTCTTTAAGGGTAGCCTATTAATTTAAAATAAAAGCACACTCTCCCCAAAATCTCACTGGCATTCCTACTTAAAATCTTAAGGCTCTTTTTATTTCCAATATATGTTTATGTTTTCTTTTTCTTTCAACCACTCAATTTTGTTAGGTGTATAAGCATAAGAAGTTTGTAAAATAATTTCCTATTTATTATAATGGGCATATTGCTTGACTAAAATTATACCCTATTATCTAGTCTTGCTTGTCTTACCTTTGTCCTGAATTATGTTTATATCACTTCAGAAATAATTCACTTTAGATTTATTGTAATATCCTAGTTCGATTATTGTACCGTGTAATCTGTTGTAAATGCATTTTATGGAGTATGCTCTATTTATGGTATACTAAAGTAATTTAAGCATTTAAATGTATTATTGAGGTTATAATGGAGACAAGGATAGACCAAAGACGGTTTTGGACTGGACCGAAAATTTCTCAGAAATTTTCTAAAAACTCTGAAAAGCTACGGGATGATTTTGAACAACCTTTAAAAGCCTTGAAATGTGCTTCAGAGATTTAGGTGACACTTTTGAATGAAATCCAAACGATTTTAGTGACATTCAGTGATTTTCGGATTTAATCCAAAAATTCTTCAGGGCAACTAAACATTTACCGAATAATTTCAAAATACGATAAAAAGCTCTGGAATTAGGATTGAATTCTATAGGAACTGAAACGGGTCACAACAAAGGTTGCTTTAATAGAATTCGGGTAATCCAAAATTATTGGTCTAAAATGCCCTTTTTGGAAAATAATGGGTATTGATGATTTTAAACCCATTCAAAAATTTTAAAAGCATCAAATCAATAAGAATTGACCCTAATTAGAGTATTTATGGTCAACTGAAAATAAGACGGTTATGGAATGTTTTAGGGATTTAATTCAGTTAGTTGATCAATTAAATGCATTAAAGAGAAATTAGGTCTTTTCACATCATATTAGTGGATTCATGAGTCATTAGAGATGACTAATGAGATGATGACATGTGTTTGATGAGTCATTAGTGATGACAAATAAGAAGGTGACATGTGTAATCCATTAAATGAGTGTAAAAGTAACATTTTGCTTCATTCTTTTAACATAGCCGTGAGAGTGACATTAAAGAGCCCAAAAACTAAAAGAAAATAAGAGAGTAGCAAGGTGGTTCAGCCATTGTTGGAGAAAGTAGGGAAGAGAGAGAAAAAAAGAAAAAAAAAGAGAGAAAGTAGAAGAGAGACTTATGACTAAGCCAAGGTGAAGTGATCCAAACCATTTTTCATGCTCTTCTACCTGCAATCAAGCATCAAACAAAGTTCCATAGTCATTCAAGTGAAGAAGAAGAAGAACAAGAAAAAGGGTTAGTAAGCTTACTAATCTTATTGAAAATTTTGATTTGTTAGGTTATAGGTTAGATTTGGTTTTGATGGTGTAAATTGCGACCTTTTGATGTAATATCGAGGTTTATTACATTGGAAGCAATTGGGTGAAATCTATTGCCTAAAGTGTATTATGTTGTTATCTGATGATTTAAGATTAATGAATGAAATTAGAAAGATAGTTTAATGATGAAAGAATGAAAGAAAAATCATGGAAACTATTAGATGATTTTTCGGCCATGGTTAGGGTTTTTAATGTATTATGATCCAAAATTCTATTTTGATGTTATATGATGTTTATAGCATGATTTTGATGCTAATGAATTAAAGAAATGAAAAAGAATTGATTTGGAATTAGTTTTGATTGAAATTTTGTTTAGGGTGCATGATTTTGGAAAATTTTTGTCAAAGAAATTTTGACTTAAATGGTGTATTAAAATTTCATGGAAGTGAATTTAGATTGTTGACCACCGAATGTTTTTTTTAGTTAAGCATGATTTAAATAATTATGAGGTTTAGATAAGTGAATTTTTTAGAGTTAAATTTTGTTTTAATGTCTATGTTAGTAGAATTTATTTCATGGGTTAGTTGAATTTAAAATGATAAGAATGCATAAAGGGGTATTTTGGGTAGTTTACTTAAGGTTAAAAACAGTAAGGCATTAAAGGTAGGGCAAGGTAGACTTTTCTCATTCATTAAGGGAAAATGGGAAGAAAGAAGTGTTGTCTTCTTCC
>JANSVA010000001.1:23412245-23425806 GCA_025504915.1 Erythroxylum reticulatum
TGTCACATGGTATTTTAAGTGAGTTCTCCCAATTGGACTCCATGTGGGCCTTTGGACACTTCATGTTGGGCTTCAAGAAGTAAGACAATGCTTCTTGGACCTTTCTAAGATGAAATCTGACTCAACAACATGGTCTTTATCTTTTGAAGGTCTTGGATCAAACAATTCAATGCTTGCTTCATAGCTTTGGCCTTATCTCTTGTCATTGGGCCTCCAACATCTTGTAATAGATCCTTAGGAACATTAGACTTGAATATTGGGCCTTTGATATGGAAATTTTGTTCAGCCCCTTGCCTTGCACATTCAAACTTCAAATCTAATCCAATTTCAGTTCCTAAGCCTCCTTTTGCAAGCTCATGTCCTAGGCTTCCTTGTGGCGGATCACACCATATATGCTTCTCTTCTTGTCTTATCTAAATTGGTATGCACCAGCTAAGTTTCATCATTCCATTCCCTACCAATTTAGATAAAAATTGCAAAACAATGTCTGGGTAGACAAAAGATCTAAAAGCATAGTAGAAAACTTATATTATACTTTAGACCAACAAACTCCTATCCCTTATCAGGATGAAAATAATGCAAATATCCAAAAACAGATGAAGGACATTCAAGCCAATCAAGAACAAATGTGAGAACAAATAGATAGCATGCAAAATCAGCTTCTTGACATGCAAATTTTGCTCAGAAAAATTTCTAAATCTCTTAAATAACTATGTTGCTATTTTTGCCTGGACTATTCTTTCATACTTATGATATTTGTTTGATGCCTCCATTACTTTTTCCCTCTATTTTTTGATAATGACAAAGGGGGAGAATTAATTATATACTTTCCCTTGATGATATATTTTCAATATTGCTTTGATGATATATTTGTTATTAATGATATATTTTTTTCAAAATATTTTTGAATTTGTAGAGTTTAAATCTGTGATAAACAAACAATAAGCTTCTTCCTTTAGAAGTTAGGCTCCTTCTAATTATAACTATGAGTAAAGCTTATAGGTATCTTTTGAAACCCTTCATTAGTATTTGAATTTTGAAAATATTTTTATTATTGTTTGTCATCTTCAAAAAGGGAGAGATTGTTAGCTCAAGGTTTATGATTAACAATTTTGATGATAACTGTATAATATTTAAAAATTCAAATTGGATTTATTTACTTATATAGACAATGATATAACTCTTAAAAGGAAATAAAATCATGGAATAATTGCTTTTTTTCTGCAGGAACCTTCTTTATAAACATACCTTTTTAGAAATGATTCCATGATATTTGGAAAGATCATACTAATTTGAATAATCAGGTCCGAAAGCCTTGATAGAATGTTATTCTTAGCATCTAAATATCAAAGATTTCAGCATAGATGATTTTGAAGATTAACCAATAGCTAGTTGAAGAAATTGTTTACTTAAAGAAGAGCCACTGCATTTGCGAAAAAACACATGAAACTTGCAAAATATCTTAAAGCATCAATATTTTTAAAAGTTAAATCAAACTCTTTGTGCTTTAGAAAGTGATATCACTCTATTAAGAGAGACTGTTAAATTCTTCATATATTTCTTAATGAGAGCTTATAGAGGCTAGTAAAATACTACTAGTGTAGAAGGTTGAAAAAGTTTGAAAATATAAACTTGTGAACTTAAAGAGGCTCGTCAAATTACCACTTAGTTTTATAGTGAAATACTCAAGTTGAATACTTGGGGATTGGATGTAGGTTTCGTTATAAGTCAAACTAGTATAAATTTACTATGTCATTTTCTCTCTCTTCCTTACTTTTAAATTTTCACATTATGAGTTTTCAAGAGGCTCCTTCAATTTTTCAATAGGCTCTTTCAATTCTTACATCACAAGAGGTTTCTTTCAAAAGTTAACAAGCTCCTATCAATTAAACAAGCTCCTTTCTTTTTAAGTGTTAGTAGGCTCCTATCGTTTTAAGCGTTAGCAAGCTCCTTTCGATTAATTGACTCCTTTCTATTTGAGCGTTAACAGGATCTTTTCGAAAAGTTTATAGGACTCTTCTATTTATAAATTTATTTTGTTTAAGCAGGATTTTATTGATTTGAAAGTATCTTGATTTTTTTTCACACAATTTACCTCCTTTTATGTGTGTTTGCTTTATCAGTATATAATTGATGTTATTTTTCATCATATTATAGTTGCAAAAATGCGGTACATTATCTTAGACATGGGGTAAATAAAAATCCAAGGAGAAGATTCTATAGTTGTGTTAAGTTTCGATTAATCGTAATTCTTTTGTTAATATTGAAAATTTAACAAAAATATTTGATTATGTAATTTGTTCTTGAGCTAGTAAGCTAGAAATTACAAGTTTTTTCATATGGTATAATGTTTTATTTTGTGATAGGACTCAAATTGTCACATAAAGATTTATAAATGAAATTGTAATGTTGAAGAATGAAGCTAAAAATAAAAAAGAAAAAGTTTCAATGACAAGTGATTCTTTTGCTAGTAAAGACCTTATTGTTAGGTTGAATTTTAATAAAAAGATAAGGAGAAAGAAAATTGAAGAGGAAGTTAAGAGAATGAAGCTTGATATTGAAACTTTGGTAAAGGAGAAGAAAGCGTTAAGGTTGATATTTATGAAGTTTGTGTTAACTTTTATCATTATTGTTATTGCTATTGTAATTCATCATATACAAGAGTAACAGAATTCAATGTTAGATGAATTGTATGCTTAATGAGTACTTTATAAGTGAAAAAATTATTATTTTAAATATGCAGTATTTTTATTTTATAAAAAGTTTATTATGATGTGAATAAAAGCTTTTAGTTGTTTAATAAATTTATTACATTTTATGTGTTAAGTTTTATTTAGTCATTCCATACATTTTTAAATAAGGAAGTACCACTAACACTTACGTAAAAAAACACTTAAATTTGATTATAGTTTGACACTCCTTTCTATCAATTTAAATTATCAATGTACACAAAATAACTTCAATCCATCCATAAAGTGCAAGCTTATTCGCAAATATTAAAATTGAGTTTTAATATATATCCATATATTACAAGCATATTTTTCATACAAAAAAAACATAATGCTTTGTAGTGATTAATTAGATGTTGTCTAAATATATAGTTAAAAATCTAGTTGTTGAGAAGCTGATTCATCTACATACGATGGATGAAATATCTTCTTTAATTTTTAAGGCTCGCTCTTGACCTTCTTCTTTACCTTTGTGGACATTCTAAACATAACTCTCTTCGTTTTATGATGAATTTCTTCATGCTCATTAGCAGGTCAGAAAATTGAACCTTTTATGTGATGAAAAATACTCATACACTCTTTTAAATGCATCATTCATATAACAACTATGCACAGTTGCCTTCAACTTCTATTTGACATGGTGTATAGCACTAATCATATGTTTGCAATAGTAACTACACAAATTCCATCCCTACAGTTGTAAGTTTGCTCCCTAAGCTTTACAATATGCTTTGAATCACCCATTGATATTTCGTAAGCATCATCTTCATTCCATATAGATCTTCTATTACATCCTTTTTAATCTTTTCAATCTTCTTTACTATCTCTAGAACAATATTACTTTTTCAAGACTTTATATATTCCTTTTTTTTTCTTAACTCTTCATCACCATTGTGTGAATTGTCTCCAACATTAAAATAATAAAACTATCTTTAGCTAGTAGAATTCACCTATTGAATGTTTCACAAATATTGTTGTCAACCCCATAGCATTTGAACATGAAACTTTTGTAGTCCAAGTGTACATTGGATACTCTAACACATCCAAACTTTAACATGTTTAACACCTTTAACTCCTTATTGAACTCTTCATTAAATGTGGATCAAACACGCTTTAAAATTGCTTAAATCTTTATCACTAGAATGCTAATTATGGTACATATGCCTAGACCAAATTTCAGGACAACCTGTAGCAATTTGGCTTTAATAGCTGCATTCATCCATATAATTGGAAACACAAAATATATATAGTGAAAATCATATTTAAAGGAAAGATCATTTACAATTATGATAAAACAAATAAAACATCACATTCCGTATATATCTTATGCTTTTTCTCCTAATTTCAAATCAATTATCAAACATTTAATAAGCCAAAACCATACAAGATTCATTGGAAAATTCAACTACTCCCTACATTCCTCAACCTTTTTAGCAATTTAATGCTTTACTATTAACTTATTTTTCTTAAATTTCTTAGTCAGGTATGAAGTTAAAACCATCCTAGGCTTATTAGATATAAAGAATTAATTCTCTGGCTTGTAAGTCTTAATCTTAAAGCATCTATTGTTGTTACTATAGGAAGTATATAATTCCTATTGACAATTTTGAATGCATTTAATCCTCACTCTTTTAGGTTCATTTTTTGAAACTAACATTAACTTTGTAGCTATTGCATAACCTAGCATTGCTTCCTTAAAGTCCTTTGCATTATTAAAAATCATTCCTATTATCTAGTTTAGAGGCTTATTGTTTGGTTCATTTCTAACTAGGTCTTTTTAAAGCTACATCATATTCATTCTCACTAACATAATTTTTCATGTTAAAAATTTTGCCACATTCTAGTATATATATTTGTGTAGGTTAATGTCCTTTAGCTACATTGATATAGAACTCATCATATTCTTCAATAACTTTTATCCCTTTACTAGTAATGTCATCATCATCATCTTTAAAACATTCTACCCCTTTGCCAATCATATCATCATCATCTTTAACAACTCCAACATCTTCTTTATTAATGTAAAAATTATATTAATGTTCATTTAAAGATTCACCATCCCTCTCATCACACGCAAAAATTGGATTTTCACTTGTATTTCATGTACTTTATCCTTACTATAGAATGGTCAAATCCACTCTCAACATTCAATTTTATTTCTTCTATCATCCAACACATCTATAGGCTCATTATCTTAGTGTTCATCACCATAAGTAGTCTCATACTCCTTAGCCTTATACTCCTTAGCCTCATACTCATATGCAATTTCATGTATAAGCACATCCAAACATAAAGTTCTAGTTCCATTATAAGGACATTAATCTTATACTCTATGTAAAAAATAATGATTTCATACCTTTTCAATAAGTTTATTAACCTTATACAATTTGCATTAGGTTGGATAAGCCTTAAACTATAACTAAATTTTAGTTATGTTTCACTATAGTATGCAACATATATCTTCTTGTACCCTAACTCGTCTCTCATCTCATAAATAACCTCTAACTTATAAAATCAACATCACTCTTTTAAAAAAATATCTAATTTCCTAAGGATATCTTAAATCTAGATACTAAATTTCCTATAGATATCTTAAATCTGGATCTTGCTTAAACTTGCTTACATAAAAATCCTTAAGCTTAGTCTTCTTTAGCATCTTAAAAAAATATGTAAAAAATAACTTTAAAATTTTACACTAACTAAGTGAAATGTTTAGTTAATTCTTTAAAGTTCAATATGTTAAACAAATAAACAAGGGAAAAGATCAAACTCAAATTCAATATAAGGATCTAACAAGGTGAATTAATAAAGTATAGTACAGGGAACCACCCACACCCAATAAATCATATGAACCCAACCAGTACAAACAACTACAAGCACACGAATAAGAGGTATTTAAACCAAGAAAATATTTAGATAATATTTAAACAAATAAAACCCTCTCTTTCTATATTTACTTCTTTCATATGATTAAAGCAATTAGACATTTATTTTTATTTAGACTTTAAAGACAAATTATATTCAATTAAAGTTCTATTAGGATTTAGTTAGGGATTTAATTTGGGGATTCAATCAGGGTTTCATTTATAAATTCAATTAAAGTTTCAATTAGGGTTACAATTAGGATTTTAATTTGGTATTCAATTAGCATTTTAATTTGAGATTCAATTAGGGTTTCAACTAGGATTCAATCAAGTTTTTTATTTATGCGTTCAATTATAGTTTGTATTTAAGGATTCAACTATGATTTTAAT
Source organism: Erythroxylum reticulatum (assembly GCA_025504915.1). NCBI lineage: Eukaryota > Viridiplantae > Streptophyta > Magnoliopsida > Malpighiales > Erythroxylaceae > Erythroxylum > Erythroxylum reticulatum. The sequence goes on from JANSVA010000001.1 coordinate 23,418,229, forward strand.
CTGGGATACAATTAGGGAACCCAATTTTGGTAGCATAATCCAAAAGAGTTTCAATTTGGGTATACAATTAGAGTTGCATTTTCACTTATATATACTAACATTTAGGTTAAAAATTATATATAAACTATATCTAAAATTGACCTTAAATGTTGTTAACGTTACCCAATTCCTTACTGAGTTCCCTTTTCTATTATTGTAGTTATTTGACCTAATGCCAATACTGCTTCACAGTCTTTAGACAACTTGTGAAAAGTATACAAGGGACCATATGAATGAAATGTTACCCTGGATTATCTAGATATTATGGACCTAATGTTTGTTTTTCACTAATAAAAACTATGTCAATTCCTTGGTAGTTTTAAATAACATATAAAATTAATTTATTTTGGTGATGGAAACACAAAGAAACTGAATTTTCTTCTACTGCTAACAAGCAAAAACTATAGAAGGAAGTTGAGTTTTGTTTTTTCTCGAGAAATCATTAGGTGAAATTAAGGGGAGTAGAGCAATCAACCATTTTCACAAAAAATATATATATTTTAAAAGTCACAATGCACGATAATTAAGGAATAATTGTTACCTAAATCAGTTTATGGATTAGAATGTTTAATTTTAAAGTTAAATATAAAGGAGAATTGCTAGGTGGATCCATATATATACAAATATGAGTATACTTAGACAAATATTAACTTTGTAAGGTCATGTACATATGACACAGTGTATTATATTATATTAGGAACGCATTGGTTAATGTTAGGGACCATGTTTCTAAAAAAACAATAGGGACTTATTTATATTCATGTGAAAATGTTAGGGATAGATTTGTACATTTTATTGAATAAGGCAAAAAAAAACATCATATAATCCTTTCTAACCTTCGCTAAGAAATAACTACAATCAAACAACAGTTTAAAATTCTTAAACAAAAATGAAAAGAAGATAGTAAAACAATTTAAGACTTCCTTCAACAAATGCAATTAGAATCTTAGAAAGATGAAGATTTACAATTGTTATAATAATTTTATTTGAAACAAAATCTAATTTGAATTATGTAAGACATGGCATAGTTCCAATAATATTGTTACAAAAGAGCCAAATAAAATATTTTTCCAATAATTTACTTATTTTTATTTGCATATATTTTGGGTAATTTTGTCTTACCAATGTACCTTTATCCTTTAATTAAAATTAATATATCAAACTGATGATCTTAATTAGAATAATATCTTCATGTTATGATGATCAGGTGCTGATTGTGTATAATGTTTAATAAATAACTCGATAATATGCAAGCACAAGGTTCGTTAACGTAATACTTAAGGTGTCGATCCCACGAGAAGGGATAATCTAATTCTAAAATCTAAGGTCATAAACAAATACAAATAATTCAAGATGAAACTAACTAAAAGAAAATTTCAATTCAATCAATCTAATTAAATTAAGAATCAATCATATAAATACTAATTACTAAGCAATTGCTACACACCCAAGAATCAACCTAAGGAAATTACCAATTGAGAGAAAGGAAATTTTACCTATCCTTAATGCTAACCTAACTGATTAAGAATTACCGGATTGTTGGTTCCAGACGATTCTAGGGTTAATTACTCTCTCTCGAGTTATAACCAGTAACCCTAATCAAATTATGGAAGTTGCAATCTCTTAATTTACAACCTACCTAAAACCCTAATTCGTTCTAAAATTCTCTAATAAACTACTAGAAACTTATACAAAATCTCTCTTCGCACAATTTACCAATTTGATTTAATTCTAATTTCTATTAAATCACCTGACTCTTATTAGCCCGATTTAATCGTTTTTCATTCGATTCACCCTCTCAATTTATTATCAAATTATGTAATCACAGAATTAAATCATAACAAATCCAGTAAATACATAAACAATTAGATTTCATTAATTCAAGAGTAAAATTTTGAATGTGAGTTTAGAACATCATCAACATTCTAAATTATGTCATCAATTACTTATTTCAATTCCATACAATAATAAAACTATAATTAAGGAAATACAATCTGAACAAATGATGAGAGGCAACGATATCGGGAAACTCCTAATCTGGGAAGTACGTCGAGTCAGCTTCTTCTCCTCTTCTCTTCCTCTATTTCTCGATGAATTATCTCTATGGTTTCTCAAGGTGGCCGATGCAAAAGCTTCCTTTTTTTGCTACTTTTCTTATTCTTTAAATATCCTCTTATGTTTTGGGTAACCCTAGGGTTTTTTGGGGTCCAAAAATCTCTCGAAACTTGATGTTCTTGAGTGTCTGTGGCCACGATCGTGGCCTACATTTGAGCCTTATGTCACGATCGTGGCATGGGCCAACTCTAGTGCTTCTGTCATGATTGTGGCTTGTTATGCCACAATCGTGGGCCGTTGTTTTGGCCTGAACATCTCTGAAACTTCTCTGTTCTTCGATGCTGACCCTAAAATACTAAACACTAAACATATCAAGGTATTTTAAAATTATAATATTTAAGCTTAAAAGCTTGTACTAACTCATCATACACTTAAAACACAAATAATTAACAAACTAACACAATCCTAACCTAAACACATACTAAATGATCAAATTAATGGCTAAACACATATCAAAACATGCCATAAAACACGATACAATTTAAACTTATCATATAACCATTGGAATAATAATAACGACGAGGCAACATGTCCTTACAATCTTTTGGGTGATAAATAGTTTTTAAAGAAAAAAAATCTTTTAGACTTATGGAGAGGATATTTATAGAATGATTGATATCATTTTCAACAATTTGTGAACCAAAATGTCAAATTTTGGAACTGTGTGAATACCTATAATTATGCATGCAATTGGTTTTATTTCTTATAGGAATTCCAATTATAACTAATAATAATCTTACTTGATAAAATTATAGTGAAGTTTTACAAATCTTATCAAAATCCTAAAGAAGTCAAGATAAAACTCTAACAATAAACACCCTTTAGTAATCACTACTTACATATTAAACTATAGGATAAAACATACAAGACTTTCTTGTAGTTTATATAACTTAAAAATGTTCTTTAATCTTTAAGATTGTTAAAAGATCTCTTTATAATTTTGGATTTTTAAAAAATCCCTTCTTTTAAAATTTTATTAAAAAATAATGATGAAACTCATGTGGCATGAACATCACTCATAGATCCACCAAAGATTGTTAACATAGTAACTCAACCTAATTCTAAAACCTAATCTAAACTAATTGAATATGATTCAAACCAATAATTTTAAATAACTACAACAAATTATTAGTTTGAGTCAATTTTAATTAGTTCGAGTCGAATTAAGAAATAAATTAGACTGCCATTTCAGCAGCATTTGATTGATCGACATGTGTTATTGATTTCATGTATTTTGCTTTGTTATTTTTAACAAAAGTCTAACAAAAAGAGTTTTTTAAAATGAAAAACTATAAAAAATTTCAAGAATCTAGGGAATTTTTAATATGTATTTAAGTTACCTAAATCATAAGAAATCCGATGTCTTTTACCCTAAATTATATTAAAGCCAAGTTTCGAATCATATATTATATTGAAATATCAATTACCAATTCTAAAGAAATTGTAATGGGAATGTTATAAAAATAAGCCTTGTCGACTTTCAATTTGAGTAGGGTGAATTATTATTCTTTGCAAGTGACTATTCAGTCCGTGTGCTGCAATTATACTATAGTTGCTCCTTAATAAACAATAGAAAAGTAGATAAAACGAGGAGAGTTTTAGATATTTCATGCCCCTCTTTTTATCTCATATTATATAGTTAGTAATCCTTTTTAATAAATTAATTCCTTTCAAAACTTAATTATCTCTTATTTTAATTAATGCGATCCTTAGAGCAACTGATAAAGTTAATTTTTTATAACTAAAAAGTTACAAGTTTGATTCACTCTCTTCTTTCTTACAAAGCGGAAAACTTAGGTTGTTGTTGTGTTTGTTTTAAGTTTCCTTTGTATACAAACTATAATATTTTAATGGTCATCTTTTTTAAGCGTTTTAAAGAATAAAGACTCGTTTAGGACACATATCACAACAAGTCACTAAGATATAATTAACCTTCTTGTAACAACAAAACTTATTAGGATCAATTGCACTTATATCATTTCAAATTATTGCGATGACTTATTATCATAACGTCGTTTACAACTAGGATCCTGTTATCATTCTTTATATACAATTTAAAAAATAATAAAATAGGAGCTTAATCTATAAAAAAAATATAAAGAGTAAGATATAAAAATGAAATTAATTTAAATAAATATATAATAAAAATAAATATGATTCTTATACGTTTTTTACATTTTCAAGAGTTTTTATATTCATCTTAGCAATATTTTTATCAACTATATTTTATTTGTGAAAAACATTAAAAATTTAATTCTTAATTTAAGCTAAATTATCGCAAATTCCTACATTTAATTTTTTAATATTTTAAAACTTAAAAGATGAGATTATACCAGTAGAGCTTTTATTAGTAGAGGTTTTTTTAGAAGAATTTTTCTAAGAAATTAGTTGACTGCTTAACTATCATTTAAAAAGAGCATTTTTGAAAGAACTTCGTACTGTTTAGTAGTATAAAAATAAAAAGTATTTTTATTTTTAACTATATTTTATTTTGTAATAAAAATTATTTATTCATACAAATATTATTTAAAGTATATTAAACAATATACAAAGTACAATATATTAATTATTATATAATTTTAAATCATACAAAACGTAAATGAAAATATATTTAATCAAATCTTTTATATAGATTATAACATAAGTAAAATTAATTTTAAAAATAAATATATAAAAAAAGCCAAATAATATTATATAATTTTCAAAATAAACGTGAAGATGGATTTATGAGTATTGTGGAAATTATGTTTAAAACATAAGGACAAAATAGACTAAAATTAAGTTCATTAATTGATCTAAAAAATTTACTAAAAAAGTATTATTTTTATAAGCTCCAAATTTAAACTTTTTAAAAAACTTTATTTTAACTTTCAAAAAAAGCTATACGTATTAAAAAAGTACTTTTTTATTTTATAATCAATCATTCTTAAAAAAAAAAAACTTTTGCGATCTAAGGTACTAGCAATTCTTATCAAATATAACTCAATGTTATTCTTGTTAAAAATACTTGACATATCACTTTTTTTTCCAGACGACACGGATCTCCTCGATAGTTGACAAAATATCAGTTCATTTGGGTCTGGAAATTTAGATTGTGTTAAGACATATTTTGGGCCCTCTACAAGCCTAATTGAAACCATGCAAGTTGAGCAAGCTGAAAAAGCCTCATGTACTAGTTTTGATAACGAAATTCTTCTTTTTTTTTTATCAGAGCAGGACATAAACAAGTCTTACGTTGCTACACGAAAACGACACTTCCGAGATATCTTCTAGTAAGATAGATAGATAACTCATAAGCAGGTTTTGAAATAGATAAATGTCAAATTTAAGTAAATTGGCGTAATTGGTTAGCCAGTCCGCATCCTTATTAGCCTGGTAGTATAAATATCTAGCTTTCACAATCCAATCTCTAGCTATTAAATTCTGGATCCCCATTATTAGTGAATTGAAGTGAATTTGCTTAGTTACCCGAAATGATAATATGTTGATAATTATCAATAAATCCATGTCTAATTCCATTCTTCGATACCTGAGATCCTATGAGAGTTTCTAGCTCCTAGACTTGATAGAAGCCATGAATTGCTTAAGTTAGATCTTGAAAATCCTCAAATAATTCTTGTTTTTTATGAATTCATGCAAAATATGTAGATATTATTTTTCTTAATGAAGCTTTTTCTATAAAAATAACTAAATTGAAGCTACATTATAATGTTTGTTTTGTTATTGATATACATGCGACCGATTACTTAAATAACCTATTGATCTTGTTATTTATGTCTTAAAGTACTCTTCACTGGCACCTCACTTCCTACTATGGATTTCTACAAAAGGTAACTTTAATTTCTACAAATAAGCTAACTTTTGTAATTTAAGTTAGCTTATTTGAGGCAAAGGGTACGTAAATTTAATTTCTAAGCTCTAAGATAACAATAGTGATTGGCATAATAATCATGACGATTCGAAGGTTACAACCTTAACTTACTTCCATTCTTTATTTGCTGTGGGCACCTCTTATACGGACAATATTGTTGTTCCTACAAGCTATGTCCAAGGATGGAGTTTGGTGAGCTTATCAAATTAGGTTAATGTAATCATGTTATTTATCTCTTTGGTAAGGTTTTATATTAACTTCAACGGTAAATTGTTGGGTTCTGTGATTTTTGATCGTAGGTTATGGCAAGGTGATTTTTATTTGTAGAAAGATTGTCTGTTGTGCTGTCTAAAGCTGATAGAAATCCATGGGTGCAAGATTATAAGTGCACCTCTAATCACATCTTCTTTAATTCCTTAAATGATGAAGTTTATCACGTGAAATCCATATGAAAGCAATACAAGGATGAACTGGATCATGCCATTAATTTTTAGCAATTAGATATTTTCTTAAGCTCTAATGTTTCGTCTTATTATATAGATTCTATTTCGTCCACGCTTAGTGTATTTAATGGAAAATATCTTAGCTTTCCGTATTTGATTGAGAGGAGTGCTGTTTTTTCATACTTTGAAAGAGAGAGTGTAGAATTGAGTAGCATATTTTAGAATCATGTTATATTACAGGGAAGAGAAAGAGGTAATCCTTAAATATGTTGTTTAAATAATATTTATCTATTGCATAAGAACTTTTTTATTTCCCATGTCTTTGTGTGATGCTATTAAAAATTATGAATTCCTTTTGGTTGGTTATGAAATATCGTGGCTCAATGGAAATTAATCGGTTGTCATGAAATAAATAGCATCACTGATGTATAGAGGGTATTTAAGAGAGAAAGTTAATATGACAAAGAAATAAGCGAAGAGGATAGCCTCATAAGTCAAAAGTGTTGGGAAAAATACGTAAAATCAAATCTTAGAGTAGCGAAAATAATATAAAATGTTTCCATAGAATCAATCTTAACATAAGTTTATTAGAAACATAAACAAGAAATTAACAAAAACCCACTAACCTGTTGCGATTTTGTATTACAATTTTTCTGTTTCTTTGAATTTGTCAATCTACAAGCCATTTAATCTTCCGACCTCCAATGGTATGTACAGATCTATTAAAAAAAAGCTCAAATTTAATTTGAGAGGAAAAATGTAAGAAGTGCTAATTATCAACTTTTTAATTTTTCCTTTTATATGAAAACTCTTATTTTTCATATCCTTGGATTTTATTAAAATTACAACTAAATTCAAACTTTAAGTATAATTATGAATTAATTCTTATAAGATCAAATATCACATATTGACCTTAAAGTTTCTAAAACCTTTCAATTAAGTCCAACTTAATTCAAATTTCACTTTCTTCTTTATAGACTTTTTTATGTGTGACTCATTAGGTTCCTAATATGTTGGCTATAATTATAAATTCTAATTCTAATTCATAATTAGAATCAAATAAATTAAAACTCCTTTTAATTTATCTTTAATTCCCTAATTAAACAATTT
>JANSVA010000001.1:23434704-23474434 GCA_025504915.1 Erythroxylum reticulatum
TTCTAAATATAAATATTAATAAATTAATTTAAGAATAAAATATACTAATCTTCTTTATAATTTTACTGATGTTTACATTTTAAAATTCTTGTGATTATAATTACTTTTATATTTTGTGAAAAGTCTAAAATGAATAGTCTTATTAAGTTGTACTATTAATAACACTCTAAAAAAGATGGGTTCTATGCGAATAATATATTGAGAATGGGTAAAATTTAAAGGTGATATATGTTAATTAGATTGAGTTATTGATTTATTGATTTCTTATATTTATAGATCATTAGTTTATATTAAAAATATTAATACGTAATATTAAATAGTTTTTATTAAAATTATAGTTTTAAATAAAAAATGATAATCTTATTCATCACTATTGATGCATAGTAAATAAGTGTTTAATGAAATAGCTAATTTAATATCATATTAAATTAGACAATATATAATGTATAATTAATAAATATACTAAATATGTAATTTTAATAAAAATAATTTAATATTGATTTATTAATTTATTTTAATATAACAATATATAATATGATAATTTAATAACTAATTTATTTAATAACATTTTTATTAAAATGACTCTATTAAATATATTTTATAAGGTTTCTAAGGAACTGCATCTTTTTCATAATCAGCCTTGAAGATTTGGGCCTTGAAGATACAGCGCTGCAGTTTTAGGTGTTGGGTCGTATGCAAGATTAGTGGAAGTAGATTGGTCATTGTTTCTATTTTGATTTTTAATTTTTGATTTTTATTTTTAAATTTAGTAAAAAATTGGATTGTTTGAGTCTTTTTTTTATTTTTAATTTTAGTTCCTTCTAATTTTTAAAAATTATGAAAATTATAAAAAATAGTTTTTGTTTTCTGTTTCTATTTTTTTCATAATTTGATTTACTAAATGATAATAAATCAGATTATAAAATAAAATATTTAAATGATAATAAATATGAAAAAATAGAAACAGGAAACAAAAATTATTTTTTATAATTTTCATATTTTTTAAAAACTGAAAACATAAAAATAAAAAACAGAAATTAAAATTTCAAACAAACAAATTTTTTTACTGAAATTAAAAAAATTAAAAATTAAAAATTAAAATTAAAAATTAAAATAGAAATAAAAACCTGTCCAAAATTTGATATTAAACATTGGTTCAAATGCCGTCGGCAAGTGTTTTGTACTTTTGTTAAACTACGAAGATTGCTCACTGATCAGCTGTTCCTATTAAGTTATTACAGCTGTCCTTTCTCTTAAAAACAATAATTAGAAATGGTTCTTCCAAGTTCCAACCATCTCGTTCAAGGTTCCTTGTTTTGGGTGAGATTTCAGTTGTAGGGCTCCCTTCAGTCTCAAATCTATTGAAACATTTTTGCTTACTGGTATTGATATAGGTGAAAAACTATACTTGCCTTTGTGTACAAAGTGGATACTTTTTGCGTCAATATTTGAAAACCCTTTTACAAAACGCGTTTTCTCATCTGGGTTTTGTTCAATTTGTGGTGGGGAGGGGATTGGCGGGAAGCGGTCCCCTGAGACTCCTGCGTAAATATTGAAACTCGATTTTGAAAAAGATAATTCTTCTAAATCTTCAAAAAAACAAAAAAAAAAAATCATCTTTTTGCCTTTTTTAAAAAAAGTTTTTGTTATGGCGAACTCGTCTGGTATTCATCATCAAGATGGAAACAATGTTTCTTCTTCCTCCAATGGTGCCGATCCTATTGGCGGCAATTCGGTTTTGGAGAGTTCGAGGACGTCGTTGAAGCATAATCCTGGTATTTCAACGAATTGGAGCCTCGATGAGCAGGCGATACTTGATGCAGCCTTGCTTAAGTAAGTTTGTTTCTTTGAAATTTTTGCTTTTGTGACTGATGTTTGTGATAATTTTCCTCAATTGAAAATTTTATTACGGGATTTTGATGCTAGTTGTTGAAGGTTTTTTTGTCGAGTCTTTTGAATGCTCCTTTATTACTTCCCCTTTAAACTTTTCTTGAATTGGGAGACGCGTTATCTTTTTGTTGTTTGGAATTGCCTGGCATAGTTCAATCCCGAAATTTGTTAAACTGTGTTGATCATGAAGTTGCTGGTTACAGTTGTTTTGGTTATTCTTTTGAATATTAGTGGAGTTATTCAAGTTTTAGAGTTCAGATTTTTCCGTCATTTTGTATATTCTGGCATACATAGAACTCAGCCATAACGCTAGGTTTGCAATAATCTCTCTTGATTTTTGGTTGAGTTTAGCCTAAATTTTCATGTTCAGCATTCGTTTAAAAAGCAACTTTCTCCTTCTAACTCAAGAAAGTTCTGTTTTGAAACATCCTCGACTTCTCAGTTTTAAAGCTGAAATTTGTCTTTGTAAAACCTTATTGGTTGTTTGTGATCAATTACATGGATATCTACAGTCTGATTGAGATTCCTATTACTTTGAGTTATTAACAGAAATTGAGATTCTGCGACCAATAGCATGTCTGAATAATGTGGTTTGATGTGTTTCTTAGGAGACGTCCATCTGATTCAGCCATAACATTTTATGCGAAGATAGCCACAGAACTACCAAATAAAACAGTCCGAGATGTTGCATTGCGTTGCAGATGGATGACTGTTGAGGTCTTCTAATTCTCTGCTTTAAGAAACTGTAGTTTCTGTTATAAATGATAATCATCAGGATTTGTTTCCTTAGATTACTGAAACCTAGTTCAGTGAACATGGTCTCAGATGAGACTGGTTGGAATATTGTTTTAAGCTCCACATTCATACTTGTAGTGCATGGAAACTATTGATTTATTTATTTTCTTTGTACATTAATTTTTACAGAAAAAGGAAAATAGTAAGAGAAGGAAGGATGAAAATTTAGCCAGGAAAGGAAAAGATAAAAAGGTAGGCATTACTATTGTATGTTCTACTTTGAGTTGCTTTGCAGGGAAGATTTAAAGAGTTGTTAAGGGTTTAACTTTGTATTACTTTGACATCATATGTAAATATACTCTCTTTTTTTTTTTTTCCTTGCTTTGGTGTCTATTATTCACATATTTGGGAAAAAGAAGATTTGATATTGTCACTGAAAGAACTCAGATACCTACCGCTGTTAGCATAACCAGAATCCTATGCATAGACTCCTGTGACTATGAAGTGGATAATGGTTTTACAGAACACCTTTTAAACATATCAACATGGTCTCCTGCAGTAAAAAGTAGAGCCATGCAGAAATAGTCACCAATTAAAATGTCATTGTGACTGCCTCAATTGCTAGATGATTAGGGATTTCTTTGTGCCTTTGTTTCTCAGGAAAGAATTAGTGATCCAAAGACTTCACAGTTCACAGCGAGGCCCTTTGTTCCTCCTTTTGCAACTGCTATGATGTCTACGGACTCTGATGAAGGCATCCCTAGCAAAGGTGATGGTTTATATTATGGTGCATTACCTTTTCATGGTTTTTGATAGGATCATTTAGCACTTTGTTCTTTTGATTTTATTAGCAAAATTTTTATATTTTAGTTGTAGGTTTTTGCTTATAAAATTTTTCTATTGAGATGTGCTAATTCATATTGCGTGTTTCTTGTTAGATCTAACTTTAGATTCGTTAACCAACGTCAGATGACCTAAATTCTTAACATTGAGTATGTAACAGTGAGGTATGTAAGCCTTGTGACTAGGAAAACCCTTGCTAGGTTTCGGCAAATAGATTATGCTTATGTATTCTCCGGACTCTGACGAAGGCATCCCTAACAAAGGTGAGGGTTTATATTATTGCACGTTACCTTTGTATGGTTTTGATAGGATAATTTAGCAACATGTTCTTTTGATTTTGTGAGGAAAAATTTTATGTTTTATTTGTTAGATTTTTGCTTATATTTCTTCCTCATAAGATGTCCTGATTTATGATACTTGCATCTTGTTAGATCTAACTCTAGATTTGTTAACCATCAGATGACCTAAATTCTTAAAATTATGTAACAGTGAGGTATGTAAGCCTTGTGAGTAGGAAAATCATTGCTAGGTTTCAGCAAATAGATTATGCTTATGTATTCTTCAGACCCTCTAGCTGCATCTTCCCACATGTTGACTTCTGGATCAGCCACATTTTTTCGCTTTAAGATACTTTTCACTGGTGTTATCATTGCAGTTTCTGAACATGTGTTCTGGCTCATCAAACAACATTATATGCTGCAATTTCTTGTTTTTAATCTTGGCGTATGTTGAACTGAGCAGTGGGAGTTTAAAGTATGCAGAGAACTGTATTCTCGTTGTACAACTTTAACAAGTTCATGCTAAAACCTACACCAAATTCAATTGAGTTATTGGTGGAAAAAGATTAGTTTGTGCATTTCCACGGTTTGTAGAGACAGAAAGTAGAGGAAAATATAACTTTTCCTTTTCCCTTTCTTGAAACTTTACTGTGTGTATGTGAAATGTGGTCATTTGTTAACTTTCTGTTGTCTACAGACCAACTTAGTTGATAATCCTTTTTTTTCTTCTGAATGTACTGTTATTATCTCTAATTTGTCGATATGTTTTGCCAAAGTACTTGCATGAATTTGACATGTTTGCATTGACGTAAAGTTTGTAAAAAAACTGTTACTATTCATGGACCTTAAAGGGAACCAACTTTGGGATTTGGCATCAGAGAATTAGATGATGCCTTATCTTTGCTGGTTTATATTGGAATCCTACTTTCCGGAGTACTTCTAACACAGGTAAAACTTAAACATAGATTAGGGATCCTTGTTAGAATTGGTAAAATTTTTTGGACTTTTCGACATGCTATTTATTTTCCTTAGCTGTTACGTGAATAATATGATGAGTTATTGGAGTATGCACTGCTTCCATTTCACTAGCATGCTAAGAAGGTGCAGTTTCTGCTGTAGCCATTAGTGGCGTAGCAAGGGAGCTTCTTGAGCAAAATGGAAAGGTCATGAAGCAAATCTCTGCAAATCTTTCAATCATGCAGGTGAATAGTCTTTTCCTTCTTTTTTTTTTCATTTTCAACTTATCTCCCTTAAAATTCAAAACTCCTTAGCAATTACAAGATTGATATTTTGTTTAATCACTCCTGTCTAGAAGATGGGGACACATAAGTCACTTAATTTGTTGACATTTGAATAATCATTTTAATAGGTCCTGATGCGAATCTAGATGCACTAATAATTTCTCTTTCTTATGTCACTTGTTCTCCTTCCAGAGGCAATTGGTTAAGAAATATTGAATTTACATCAGTTTAGCTGACTGAGCTAAGAAATTGTTTTATGCATGTGTTTCATAGCCCACGTTAAGAGTAGCTTCGTTTATGTATTATTAAATATTGAGAATAAGAAGTAATCAAGAATCTGCTGACCAAGCTAAGAAATTCTTTCATGCATTTATTTCACCATCCAAGTTGAACTTTTTTCCAAAGAGTGGGACTCCTAATCAAGTTTATCTTCGTACAATAACTTCTATTGACAATAAGACGTTAGTTTTTATTCATGATATTACAGAAGAGTTGTTCTACTTTGCTGAGGAATTAGTTATGCTAATAATCCGTCTCATTTTCCAAGTCATAAGAAATAATATGATTGATCCTGCTTTTGGTTAAGAATGTACATCAACTTTAATTGATTTATGTGGTTTGAAGCACACTGCAATCACAACTACAGTTAGCTCTTAATCTTGTGGAGTTTCTTTTTCTTTGCCCTTCTTTATGCAGTCATTTCATTTATAGACAGTGGACTAGAAAACTCGGGGATCCAACATTTTCTTTCTGCTCTACATAAGATGTATTGTTCAATATCTCTTTGCATAGGCTTGTTCCTTGAGCTTTTCTTTTGATGGCATTATTTTTACATTGTTTTTCCTATGATCAATGTCATGTTATTGTTCTTAAATTTAAGCATTTGAAACATCAAATTGCATAATGATGCAATAATAGAAATCAAGTTGCAGTACGTATATGTGTGTACTTGTTATTCATGAAGAGAAGTATTATTTGATTGTTCATATCCCTACTTGGTGATTGTCACATCTGTTTGCTTGTTATTTTTCTTTTCAGTTGCACGAGAATCTTGTTCTACTTGCCGAAACTCGTGACAACATCCTCAAACTTATGAATGAGTATGTTGCAAATTATGATTTATTTTTTCACACAAAGTAATATTTAGTCTTTCCTATTAATGCATTATACATCATTTGAGTCTTCTCTATTTCTTTTCTTTGTATATGCTTTAGTACAGATCCAAGTGCCAATTTGCTGTACCTTAGTGGTGTTACCTGCTTGCTCAAGTATGATTAATTTCTAGATATTAATTCACCCTTCTCTTTGAAACTTTTAAATCTTTATATGCTTGTGTCTGCAGCATACACTTGAATAGGGACGTGCCATAATATCGTCATCAGACATCAGTCCTGACTAAAATTGATTCCTTTTGATCTTCCTGCTACTTTATTGCTAAAGGATGGTTTAAGTTGATTGCTGCATGTTAGCTTGTTAATACTGCTCTTTAGAAAATTCAGGCCTATGACGTGTGTGTGGCCCAGCAGTGAATTATTATGACCTACAAGTGGGGCTTGATAGGAAATTTCTGGAGGACAAGGACATCTTATCATCCTTATGTTTTATGATTATGTGCAGGGAGTGCAACTGAAGTCATAATTTTTTCCCTATAAAATAGAATTTAATTGGGTAAAATGATCAAATTAAGCCTTTAAGGTGCATTAACAAATTCAATATAGTCTGTTATGTTTTCGAGTGTTGAATTCAGATCCCAACATTTGACACAATGTGTTACACCATGAAAAGTTAATGATTTCATTAACAGTGTATCCAAATAAGGTCAAATTGTTTGAAAATGTAGTATTGTGTCATTTAAATTAGCTACGATTTTAAAGGTCATTTTGTATTTAATAGTCAACATCAAGGGTTTATTTCATCCTTTTTGAAATTTATGTATTATTTTCCATATAGTTTATGTATTCTTGATTATGTTCCTCATCTGTCACTAATTTCTAGTGCTTCTGTACAAATTTAGTTTGTTTGGTAGAATGGGGACATTCTTGATTCAAAATTTTAAACTCCTATTTTATTTGGTTAAAGTATATAGTGATGCTCAAGTTCAAAGAAGAATGTTCAAAGCTAATGCAATGAAAAGTCAATGCCTTTTGACAGTTGATTTACAGCTGCGAAATCCTTGGTTACTTTTTATGATTGCCTAAGGTGCTTACATTCCCAGAAAGAAAAGTGAGAAGAAGCGGCCTGTAAGCTAAGTGGGTTGCTTGCAAGAGTCCGTTGGGCCTAATTGTTGAACTTGTTAAGCTTGAGTGCTCTGGCTCTTAATACTTGAGTGCAAGCTAAGGTCAGATAGAATGATGCTCGCCATTGTTTGTATTACATTCCTGTGGTGGGACCTGAAGGTTGCTTATATGCAAAACTTGTTCTTATTGGTCTTATGTTATGTGCTGTTTCCATTCTTTGTTTATTCACCACCTGAACATTTGAGCTTCGAGGATGAAATTGTGGCGAGATAGTAGAACAGAGGCCACAATGATCAACACTTGTACATTTAGCGTTTCATGGATTCCTTGTATTCTATCATAATCATCTGTTGAGATTAATGGGATTTCCTGGTAATGTTGATTTATATTTCCAGGCAAGTAGACTCTGTTTGACTGTGCTGTACATGTGCAGGCTCCATGACTCCCCAGAACTAATGAAGCAGATGCCGCTGCTCCCGGTTATGATAAACGAAGAGCTGGCTAACACCATCCTTCCACCGCCAAATCTTAGGTACAAATGACGAATCCTGCGAATTTGGTTGGCTCTAGAGATACATTCCACCCTTCATGAGTTGCTAATGTCAAGCTTTAACTGAATGAAGCAGTCCAAGTAGCCTTGAGTTTAGAATCCTGTAAAATAGCTACGGTTTTGTACAGTCTGAAGAGGCTTGGTTTATCTGTAGATAATTAGGAAATAAAAAAGCTGAAGTTAATGTCAATGGTTTTCCGTTCCATGAGTTCATTTGCCCTGAATTCTTTGATGAACTTATACATGTATATGCTAAGAAGTCTTTCCATAAGGTGACACCTCCCTGCTCTAGGCTTGCACAGTTGTCACCCATCATGTCTTTGGTCTCATCTCGTGGTTACCTTCGCAATGAGGGCTGTTGAAGGATGCATTTGGTTGAATCTTAGCATATTTATTTTATTTGATTGATACATTCATTTGTTTCAATGGCAAATTAAAAAAGAAAAATCAAACATTCGGGAAAAGGAAAATATCTCCAAGCAATTTGCACGAAAAGCACATGGAAAAGCCGTATAATGTCAAGTTAACCCGCTTGGATGCGTATCTACATTTGATAATCTATCAAGCAAGAACCTTTTTGAATTACTTTTAAGTCCTTCACAAAGAGCTATGGTAATTTTGAATTGTAATTACAAAACAACTCGTAGTCTTAGCTAATATTATTGCTTTATATAAATATATTGAAACCCAAAAATAAATGAAAACGAAGCTCTAATAATAAACACCTGACTTAGTAATTGGTGTATACATCCTAACTGTGATATCTTTTACAACAACAATAACACCATCTAACATGAATCTCATTCAATAATACGTATTCTTAATCTTGACTAATCGATTGTGTTAGCATTGTCGTCATGTTTGACGTTTGACAATACTCCTATGTTTGACGCTACTCTTTTGCTTTCCATCCACCTGATAAGGCAAAGCCGCCTCATTTTGTAAATAATTTAATTAATTGACCCTTTCACTTTTAGTTCTAAATGTACCCTTTATATTCCATTAATTTACGTCATCAACTATTTCAAACCCAATCATCTTGTTTGGTTTTGTTCGTAACACTTACTCATTGATTTGATTCATGTTGCAATTTGTTTAATGCTTAAAACCCAGAAAACACAGGACAATGAAATTATTATTGGAGAAAGGAACTTAAGGTTTGAGAATGTGGTAATATGCTAAAACGCAACACAAAGTTATACATACCTACTTAATGGCTGAGCTTCTAGTTTTCTTCTAATCCAATGACTGAGTTGCCACGACATCGTTTTTATTAATCAAGAAAGATTAATTTATAGGATGAGTGGGTTAACATCAGAAAGAGATTTTGCGTTTATCACTCACTGTTCTAACCAAATTAGAGGCCAAGGTTATTATCTTTTGGCAATGATTGAAAATGGAGTATTGTATACTATACAGTATTACTATTCTAAGCACATGAAAAACGAAACAAGAAAGGAACATGAACAATATATATGGGGGATTCAATCTCCCTGCTTCCTGATGGTGCAATGGTGTACGAAATGTGTTGGAGTTACCTTGAAGGAATTGCGACTTAGAAAATGTCATGATCATGATATATATATAGATGATTACGACTATATTTACACATGGAGTTTGTCGTTATTATTTGAAGTTAAAAGAGTATATATGAAATTATACTTGAGGTTGTGGACACAGTTTATTCCCTTGATAATATGTCCATTCTGTTAATCAACTTGTCAAGGCAAGTGAATCTTTATATTGGAATGAAGAGTTTTCACATAGGACGCATAAATACAGAAAGAAAAAGAATAGATCCATTATTACTTTGCAACTTTTTGACAGAGAAAAAGAAGAAATTGAAAGTCAGAAAAGCCTTACTTTCAGCTTTCCTTTATCTACGAAGCGCATTTTGCGATGCTTTTGTTTAGGAGATGGACAATTTTATGTGAAGCCGACATACGTATATGCTTTTGCAAGCAGTCGTTGGATTCACACCTTAGATTAAGGAAAGAATACAGGTAAACTATAAGCCAACAAGACAAACGTAATACTATGCATAGTCATGACCAAGCAGTCGTTAAAATTGACCAGGAGTATCGTTTGGTTTTGTCTTTTGACTTTACAGACCAAGGCCTACCTGCGAGCAGTGTTGTTCTGGCGGAATTACATCCATTTCATCTCAAAGATACATGTAATAATTATTATTAAAGTCGAGGGATTTTAGGATTAGTTGAACAGGGCAAATGAATTCAACAAACAAAACGTATATGGAAGTGTTTGACACGGTTTTGTTGGTCCTGATGAGGGAAGGAGCGGCGAGTCTGCTTTGCTTTCAGATATTGTTTTATATTGGACCAAGCATTTGAGTTGCTTTGTTTTGTCTTTAAACTTATAAACAGACTTGCTTTAGAAGGGTATTGAAAATGTGGAGGTGCTTCAGTTGAAGTTCTTGACTTTGGTTTTTCCTTTAAACGGCTTCAAGGAAGACTCACCAACCTATTGCATAGGAAGAGTCTCAGCGTCTAGATGTTTTTACCTTATCAGTCATAAACGTTTATTATTCATGTAATAAGCAGCCACTGGGTGCCTAGAAATGCAGTAGTTGTTGCTCTCCCTTAAAAAAATTTGATTGTCAAACTGGATTTCTGTTCATAATGACTGTAGCAAACTGAGATTTTGAGGGTTTGGAGTTGGGAATTCTGAAACATACAGAGATTGAAGATATTAGAGGTGCAGAAAGTGAGCCGTCGGCTCTTGAGGGAAAGTCTGAATTTCGAAACAGTTCATCAGTTTCCAAGTTCAGGTGAGTTGATTATAAGTACGTGTGTATGTGAAGTCTTCCATGCTTGTCTGTCTTTTGTTGGATTTCTGCAGATGATCTCCTTGAATAGATGATCAGCAACATTTTCTCTGCTAAACTAAGCAGTCATCGTACATCTGGACACCACATTTCTGCTCCATTTGGTAGCCAATAAGTTGATAATTTTTTGTGAGGTTCTAAGAGGAGCAAATTGTTGTTTCTTGCCACAAATATTCTCTTTCTCGCTTCAAACATGGTAGGCTGATCATGAAGAATCATTGTTTTGTTGCCAAAAAGCTATAGACATATACAACAGGCAGCTTTTAGAAAAGTTAGTAAATCTGAACACATTTTTCTTCATCCACACTTAGCTACAAAATTCCCTTTTTCTTTACTTTTCCTCGATATCTTTTCGTCTGCAGCTTCCTTTATCTGTGTCCAACATTATTCCATGCAAGTGGAGGGCTCTCTCTCTCTTATTGGTTAAGTGTATACTTGTTTGTTGTTGGATGGGCTAGTTTGTATCTCCATTTTATGAGGAAACAATATTAGCATTGGGTTTAGTTAAGAGGGAAAAATGGGGTAGGTTTAGTCAAGTATGCATTGCATGAAACAATCATTTCCTTTCAAACTCATCACTTGTCTTCTTCCACTTGTAGCGATGGACGCCACGCAAATGGTTGTGGCTGTGCCCATTGTTTTCTTGGTGCTCATCTTACGCTCAACTCTAGTTTCCGGACAACCAATCTCCTCAGCTTCTATACCAGGTAAGTTTACACGTTAAAAAAAAGAAAAGAAAGAAATGTATGATTCGTCTTCTCCTGTGTACATCAGGCTCATAGAGAGTGTGTATGTATGACGCACACCATGACACAGAAAACATAAATTCAATGTAACGAAACATAATGCAAACTTCAATCCTAGTTAATATTGACGTTGAAATTGCGTAAACAGAACCATGTACTTAATTAGTCTATGACCACGAGCTTTCAATAAATGATATCCACAAGTTCAGAAGCGTTCAAACTCGGAGAAATTGTTCACTAACTCAGTCTGAAGGAGCCGAGATTGATTTTGCTCAAACTTGTTTATGTATCGCTTTCGGTTTAATAGGAGTAAACAAAGTGAAACTCACTCATAAAAGCATGGCTTTTGGGGATGGTCTAATTGATAGGATGGGACTCTCCAAATAATCTTGTAATATGGTTTGGTAGGTTTTAGATCAGAGTGTTGGGTGGGAATCTCAAGGAATTCACTCGTAAATTTCTCATCTATGCCAAATTCCCTTTTAAGAACCAATTTAATTCGTATATAAAAAATAGTATTAACCTTTATATAATTAGATTCGAATAACACAGAAATAATCTCTTTGAAAAATGTAAAAAGAAAGTTGTGTATAATTGATAACTTCTACCCGACTCTCGGAATTGCTCTTTTATATAAAAGATAGTGATTATAGCTTTTTATTATATAAAAACACACTATTATCATGTTAACAAAGTAATTAAAAATTCCTTTAAAGATGGATGACGATATTTAAGATCTTTTCTTTCATGGAGCCCCAAATTTAGTGATTTGTACTCGCAAATGATTAATAGTTATTAAGTCAACAGACATATCTTGTTATTTCACCTGTTTCTTATACGTCAAAGGTATAATTTCTTGTTTACTTTTTCTTGTTTAGCTAAATTCCTACATTGGATAGCCAAAATTATAATTTATGTGCTGACTTTGTGATTGAATGTTTAGGAACAGATCTTCTCCAACTAGACAATGCCTCACAAGGCAGTAGACAGTCGGATGATACCGTGAGAGTGGATCCTCTTGACAATTTTGATAAGTACAGAGGAGGTTATGACATTACCAACAAGCACTACTGGAGTGTAAGTCGCTTCGTATCTCTCTAAACTAACTTAATGTTAAGTTGCAACCACTTCATAATAACATGTACAAACCATGGAAGTCTGGAAACTATACTATATTGTCTACAGACTCTGCAGATTAAGCATCAAGTTAGTATTATAGTTTCATGGTAACATATATGGTTTGACAAATGCAATGATAATAGAGAAATGAGTTTGAGAGTATTAGATTGTCAAATGCAATCTCAGCCTGCATATTTCTGGAAATGACATTTTTCACTTTGGCAGTCGACTGTTTTTACAGGGATTTCTGGATATTCAATTGGGATTCTGTGGCTTCTGGTTGGCCTGCTATATGGAAGCTTTCTGCTAGCAACTCTTTGTTGCTGCAGGTACAGAAGAAATGGAAAGCTAAAGAAAATGTATCCCTGCTTGAAACAGTGTTACCTCTGGCCAATTATATTGTCTATTTCGTTGACTATCCTTGCAGTGTAAGTCTGAGCAGGCCAATTTCAGATTCTAGAGCTATTTACTATAAAGAAAGATGTTTTGACAAATGAAAACTATATGCAGAACTGCATCTGGTTTGGTTCTTGGAGGGAATGAAAGATTCCATTCGCGAGCAAAAACTGTTCTGGATATCATCATTGGCACTGCAAATGGTGCTTCAGAAACCATATACAATACTACTGGAGCAATGAAAGGAATAAGAGATAATCTAGGTTCCACCAACGAGAGCATCATTGAGAATTTTGGTGCATCAGGAAAAAGCATTAGTGACGCGTCTTTTTTCCTTATGTCCACATCTGAGAAGCTGGATGCTGAAGCTGCTAACATCCATAGGCAAGCTAGAAAGAACAGTCGCTTGATTGACAAAGGTCTCAAGATAGTGTAAGTTACACCACATAAACATCTATTAGTCCTATGCATTTTGCTACCTAGGCTTCTCATAGATGTGTGTTTGATGCCTGCAGGTACATAGTAATCACGTTGACAATTTCCTTGAACCTGACAGCTGTGGTTGCTGTGTCAAGTATGTTTCCATTTCTGCCCCAATTATTGCTATTGTGTGCTTAACAGAATTGGTTCTTGTTTAGTTTCCTCCTGTAATTGTCACAGTTATGACAATTTGTCACAACTTGGCATTTACGAGTGAAACTGAAGTATTTCTTACTGACTAAAACTACCATGAATCCAGAAAATGTTTATCCAAATAGTCCACAACAAGCAGTCATTTTTTCAACTGTCATATTGGGTAGAATTCTCATCCGAATTCCTGATTTCATATTACTGCAGTCATCCATTTCCTGAAGTCAAGAAGTAGAGCCCTTCATTTGTAAGTAATCGAGCTATTAAATTGTATCCTTGTTCAGTTTTCCATTTCATTTTCAGCATTCATAATCCTATCTCCGGCCCGTTGCAGATTAATCACGCTTTGTTGGTTCCTAACTGCTCTCTGCTGGCTCTTCTTTGGGATATATTTCTTCTTGCATAAGTAAGTCTTTTAAGTCCTTTCGTTCCTCCGATTGATTTATACAAATTCACTAATATAACCAACAAGATCTATGAGATAGTGAGCCAGTATACCAAAATTCTGAGTAGTAATTGGAAAAATATCCACATTTCTGCAGTTTCTCCAGGGATACATGTACAGCTCTTGAAAACTTCCAAGAAAATCCCAACAACAGCAGCTTGAGCTCTATTCTTCCGTGTGATGAACTCATCTCTGCAAAACCAGTACTGTCTGATGTTGGTTCAGGGGTTTACAATCTTGTTAATCAGGTATTTATATCTTCGCACATGAACTGATTTCTCCCTTTAAGTTGACTGACTGGTTGCAACGTTCGAATTGCCCAAGTCAGAAGTTTGCTTATTATTTAAGTCCAATCTGTAATGGCTAATACCTGCTAGAATTATAGAACTTTCCTCTGCACAACATAAATGATCTTTGATGTTGAAAACGCGATCCCTGACATAGAAAGTACTTGTGCCTCATGTTTTCTCCCTGCTCCTGCAGATAAATGCAAACTTGTCGGCTCTGCAACGATCGTCAAGCACGTTCTTTGCCATCTGCAACCCATTCACAGCACCTCCAACGAATGAATACAGGCCAGATGATTGCCCTGAGAACACAATTCGAGTAAGAGACATCCCACAGGTATGCCATTAATGATAACGCCTTCAGGATGTAATGGCAAACGTACTTAGTAAGCAGAAACTCAAAATTTTCTCTCGTGCCTTCCTTTCAACAGGTATTGAAGGTGCTTACTTGTTCAGATTCGAACAATGGAACGTGTGAAGATGGACAATTCATTCCTGCTAGTACCTCAAAAACATTGACAGCCTACGCAGTTTCACTACAGGATCTCTTAGATGCCTATCCTGGAATGCAAAATCTGTTAGAGTGTCAATCAGTAAAAGATGCCTTTTCGGAGATCCTATTGAAGCACTGCAAACCACTGAAGCGAAAGGTTCACATGGTATGGGCATCACTGGTGTGTCTGGCAATGATCATGGTGTTGCTGGTCCTAGTTTGGATAGTGGAAGCTCAACATGAGCAAGAACACCATTCCAAGGATGGATCTGTTAAGCCCCATTCCACCAAAGCGGATGGGTTGGAACATGGAGCTGCATAAGTAACCATGATAGGCTCAGGATCAGGCTAGAACTAGCAACAATTCAAAGATGCATAGTACATGGGCACTGGAAGGCAGATGTGCAAGCAACTCCAGAAGTGCTCATAGGACCAAGAAGTCAAGTTCCAATATCATTTCAGATAATAATAATAGTTCCAAACTTCGCTGAGTGTACAGCAAGATATACAAAAATATGTAGAATTCAGAAATATTATATCGTAGGGGAGGGAGGGGTGAAGCCAGATTGGCTTGGTGACATTTATGGCAGCAGAAGTCATGACAAAATTTCCAGTTCTTTGATTCAATGTGAAGGCGAAAGCTGGGGTTCAACCTCATCACATACATCACCGGGCATTTGTTAAAGCAGTATAAATATATAGATATAAATATTTTTATTTATTTATTTCAATCTTTGACTTCTGTTGCATTTCCTTTCATCGATTGAAGTGTGTAATCATAATTTTCTTCTGCAGAGAAAAAGGATCCGCCTGGTACATTTTCAGCCAAAATATACCAAAATAAATTATATTAGAACTTATATTATATATATAACTTTCAGTACTAGAAACAATCTTTTTTTCGACTACTTAAAAATTTAATATTTTTTGTTAATACGATTAATATTGCTTCATTAATGAACTTGACAAGATTTTAGCTCCGTGTGATATCGTTTGAGTTCAAAAGCAACTTTAGAGAGTAAATGAATTTTGGTCTTATTGATCCAAAATTGATCTCATTTGTATAGAAGGTTTCAATATGTATGCAAAATGTGAGAGAAAAATTTTCTATACAATGTCAGAAACGGAGGAAATAAACATGTGAATCTACTATAACAAACTTGCTGATGTGGTAGAGTTAGTTACAGAACCAGCTGGATGTATTTTAACAACCTAGAGCTCAGCAGCTCACAGCAGCAGCATATTGTAACACCCCCCTCAAGCTTGAGCAGGGGAAAAATTGACCATGCCAAGCTTGGACAAGAGAAGTTGATGCTGAGAAGAAGGAAGCACGTTTGTAAGTACCATCAGCTAATTGAGATTTGGTGGGAAGATAAGATAATTGCAACAATTCTTCCATGACCTTTTCTCTGCTGAAATGACAATCCAGCTCTATATGTTTGGTTCTTTCATGAAAGAATGAATTTTTTGCAATGTGTAAAGCTGACATATTATCACAATGAAGTGTCACTGGTTTGAGAGAATGAAATCTCATTTCTTCCAATAGCCTAACAAGCCATGTCACCTCTGCAGCAGCCTGAGACATGGCCCTATATTCAGATTCAGAAGAAGATTTAGATGCAGTCCCTTGTTTCTTAGACTTCCAGCTAATAGGAGACTGACCTAATAAAATGATGTAACCAGTGACAGATCTTCTGCTAGTAGGACAAGCTGCCCAATCAGAATCTGAGAAAGCCTAGAGAGAGATCTGATCTGAGGCTTTGAACAGAATTCCTTGACTGATTTACCCTTGATATACCTTAGGACATGAAACAGAGCATCAAGATGAGTATCCAAAGGTGTTTGCATGAATTGACTAAGGGTCTGAATTGTCCAAGGATAGTTTAAGATGTAAAGGTAATGGTGTGGAGACTACTTTAAGGTTATTTACGTCACTTTCAACAAGGAGTTCATGAGTAAACTTCTTTTGAGTCAAAACATATCCATTATCCATCTTACCGACTTCAATGTCCAAAAATTAACTCAAATGCCTCAAGGCCTTGATGCCAAAGGAAGCATGCAAGTGATTTTTCAAGATAGCAATAGCATTAAGATCAGAACCAGTCACCAACATGTCATCAACATAAACTGCAACAATGGTGGTATGCTGCCCTTGAATTTTAAGGAACAAAGAGTAATAATTCTTTGATTGAGTAAAGCCTATACTTTTGAGAGTCCGACTTAGTTTTGCAAACAATTGTCTCGAAGTTTGTTTTAAACCATAAAGAGACTTTTAAGCCTACGCACCTTGTTTTTTGCATTAGGAAGACCTGGAGGCAATTTCATGTACACCTCCTCATTTAAATCCCCCATGAATGAAAGCATTATTAACATCAAGTTGGAATAATGTCCATTTTCTGTTGGCTGCTAAGGCAATGATGGATCTTACGGTAGCCATTTTAACCACAGGAGAAAATGTTTCTTGATAATCAATCCCCTCTTTTTGGTTGCAACCAATGATAACAAGTCTGGCTTTAAGCCTTTCTAGTGAGCCATCTGCTTTGAAATTGACCTTATAAACCCATTTGCATCCAATGGGTTTCTTGCCAATAGGAAGAGACACCTCATCCCAAGTATTATTAGCCTGAAAAGCATCTAGTTCTTTTCTCATAGCACTAACCCAATTAGGATCTTGCGAAGCTTCATGATATGATTTAGGTTCAAAAAATATGTAATTTGAGCAACATTAACTTGATATGTGTAAGGTAACGTGGAAAAAGAAACAAGGTTACACTGGTGAACCTTAGAACTAATAGCAGACGAACTAGTAGCATTATTGCAAAGATAATCCTGCAGGTAAGTGGGAGTTTTATGCAATCTGTTGGACTTTCATAGTGCAGGAATTGTGTTTGAAGAAGACTGAGATGAAGAAGAAATATTATTAGTATCAGAAGCAGAAGTGGAACGACGAACAGAAGTGGATGAAGTTGTGTCAACAGCCAATATAGAAACATAAGAAGAAGAAGTGGCAGAATGAGCAGGAATGATAATAGGAGGTTCCACAGAACAGGAAATGACGAAGTAGAAGTATTTGATTAAAATGCTGAAAAGGAAATATATTCTCATGGAAAATAACACCTCTAGTAGAGAAAACCTTGTGTGGTTCCAAGTCTAAAACCTTGTATGCCTTTTTATCATATGGATAGCCTAGAAAAACGCAAGGATGAGCTCGACGTTGAAATTTATCCTTATGGCTTTTAAGAGTTGAAGCAAAACAGAGGCAACCAAACATTTTTTGATGTGAATAAAAGGGTTTAGTGTTAAAAAGTACCTAATAGGGAGATTTGTTTTAAAGAACGGTAGTAGGAAATCTATTTATAAGATAAATGGCAGTCAAAACACACTCTCCCCAATACTCGTTGGGTAATTTTGATTGAAAGAATAAAGCTCTAGCTGTTTCAAGTAAATGCTTGTGTTTTCTTTCTACTAAGTCATTTTGTTTTGGTGTATACACACAGCTTGCTCGATGAATAATCCCTGAGTGCATAAAATTGTTTTGCCGTACCATCATCAAATTCAGCAGCATTATTTGACCTTATGATTTTAATATTTGTATGAAATTGATTTTCAATGTAAGCAACAAAGGCTTTTAAAATTGCGAATGCATTGCTCTTGCGTGAAAGCAGATGTGTCCAAATGGTTCTTGAAAAATCATCCACAATTGTTAAAAAATATTTGAAGCCATTATCTTTTGAATGATGATATGGACCCTATATATCAATATGAATTAATTCAAAGATAGGAGAAGTATGAGTAGAACTCAAAGGAAATGATTGTCGACGTTGTTTAGCATGAGGACAAATATCACAGATTCAAGTAGTATCATATTTAAATTGCATTTGACCAAAGGATGAATGTCTAAGTCTACAATGCCATATATTTTCACTAGGAGAAACTGAATGACAGAAAGAAGAAGAACTTTTAGATATAGGAGTCTTAAGATTGCCACCACTTTTAATTTTGCAAGAATCGCCGTTTACAAAATAAAGTCCACCAGCCTCCTTGCCAAGAAGCACTTCCTCCTTCATTGAAGGGTCCTGAATGAGGCAGGAGGTGGGGGTAAAAACAAGATTAGATGACAATTGTTTGGTCAATTTGTTGGCAGATAGAAGATTGAAATGAAAATCTGGAACATGTAGTACTTGATTAAGTTTAATAGAAGATGACAGCAAAACAGAACCAACTTGCATGAGTCTAGCTTGTTTTCCATTGGGCATAGTAATATAGCAATTACCAAGGACAGGTTTGATGTTTTGAAGCAATGAAAAATATGGCGTAATGTGATCACTAGCTCCACTATCAATAATCCAATCAGAATTAGGAGTAGAAGAAAAGAAACAAACACTTTTACGTGCCAAAAATGCGTTGGGATTATGATGCTCACTCTTTGCTGAAGTATTCTGCATCTCCAGGTTGTGTTTGCTCAAAAGAGTCATCAACTGACTGTATTCTTCCTGGGTAATCGTAGGAGGAGAATGAATATTCTGGTTTTTAGAGGGAATGTCAACTGCTGGAGACATTGCTGAAGTTTGCACCGCAGCTACAATCCTTTTACCTTTTGCAAATTTGTGCCTCGGTGGATATCCATGTAATTTGTAACACATCTCAGCAGTGTGTCCAGGAATTTTACAGTGACTGCAAACGTAATTATGCTTCTTCCCATTGAAATTTCCTTTCTGCTGCTGTTGACCTCCTCTAAAATTGTTCTGACTTTGCCTTTATTGAGAGACCATTGTAGATCCACCATTATAAATCGCCTCTGAAGTTTTATAAGAAGAAATCAAAGCAGCAGAATCAGATGCAATGTGAGATATATTTTCCAAATCTCTTTGTTGTTCCTCTTGAAGCAAAATATTGTAAGCTTGACTGACCATAGGCAGAGGTTGCCACATCAAAAGATTGCCTCTCATGATCTTGTAACCTTCATTTAAACCCATCAGAAATTGCATGAGTTGCTGTTGTTGCATTAATTGAGCTATGGCTTGACCAGCTCCACAAGAACAAGTTGGTATAGTAATCAATGCACTGTATGCATCCCAGACCTTTTTGATCTTTGTAAAGAAAGATGCAATTGAAAGGTTACCTTGGTTCATTAAAGACAAATCTCTTTGTAACTGAACAATCTTTGCACCATTAGATTTTGCGTATCTTTGCTCAAGCTCATCCCAAATATCTTTAGCAATAGAACAGTAAATTATACTCTCGGCAATGTCAGTGTACAGCATGTAACAACCAAGATATGATCATATAATTACAGCGTTCCAATTGAGAGACAGAGGATCGGTTGAAGGTAACCTGCTGCAAGTTCCAAGAACAAATCCTAGTTTGTTCTTGGCAGAAAGTGAAACGATCATTGCTCTTTTCCAATGACCATATTTGTGTCCCATCAAAAGCTTGTTAACCAAAACCGCAGTAGGATTATCAGCATGATGAAGAAAAAGCTCATGATTAGGATCAAGAAGAACTGATCCAGAAGAATCAAAAGAATAAGCACCAGTAGTTCCAGCCATTTCAGAAGAAAGAAATTAATCCTGACAATATAAGAGGAGTTTCGTCGAACACCTTGCAGGCAAAGAAAAGAAAAAAAAATTCAATCAAACGAACCATTCTCTGATACCATGATGTCGTTTGAGTTTAAAAGCTTACAGAGTAAATGAATTTTGGTCTTATTGATTCAAATTTGATCTCATTTGTACATAAGGTTTCAATATATATACAAAATGAGAAAGAAAAATTTTCTATACAATGTCAGAAACGGAGGAAGTAAACATGTTATAACGAACTTGCCGATGTGGTAGAGTTAGTTAGAGAACCAACTGGATGTATTCTAACAACCTACAGCTCAGCAGCTCACAGCAGCAGTATATTGTGACACCGTGCTGGTTTTATAAATCATTATTAGGACACAAGTTTGCGCATGAATTGTTAATGATTACGTAAGCTTCAC
Source organism: Erythroxylum reticulatum (assembly GCA_025504915.1). Lineage (NCBI taxonomy): Eukaryota > Viridiplantae > Streptophyta > Magnoliopsida > Malpighiales > Erythroxylaceae > Erythroxylum > Erythroxylum reticulatum. The sequence goes on from JANSVA010000001.1 coordinate 23,455,426, forward strand.
CTAGTTCATAAGCAATTTAAGTTTGTCAAGTAAAGTTGAAGAAGTACAAATACGAGTTCTTTTGGTTGTAATTAACTCGTTTCGCATCTCCAGACATACATAGATTTGGTGAAAGAAATGGAGAGCGCAAAAGAGTACATAGAAGAGCTACTTAAATTCACGCTCCAGTCTCATGTCAACGAAACTTTAGCATTCGATCTATGCCTCTCCAAGGAATTCTGTTCCAACCTTCTTCAAGACGACCCAGATGATTCATTTTTGTTCCCGCTCGCTCCTGATAGAAGTAGTAATTGCGGTAAGCTCCTACAGGCTTCTCCTTTAGTTTCCAAGTTTCAAGTGATTAGTCAACGGAACGGCAGGTTTAGTCAATTGCAATCATTTTAATTGCGGATTTGTTGCTTTTCATGATTGCTGCAGACCCTTTTGATGGTGTTCCACGGTACCCTTTATTCAAACGTCTGGCTTCGGCTATTTACCATTCTATAGTTTCTGGGGCTTTGTGTAGGACGTACGACAAGGCTGAATTTAGTAGTGAAGACGGTTGCTTGAAGCAGAAAGAGGAAGAATGGGAGAAGTCAATTCTTGAAAAGGGTACTCAAATAATGGATGTGAGTTACTTTAGTGAAGCTGATGGTGTTAATTGGCTCTTGATGATGTTTCTTGAACCCCCAGTTCTGAAACTGTTGCTTCTTAGCAGATTTTGAAGAGTGTGTCCCACGAACTGCATGTTCAAGAGCCCTTCTTTTCTTTGTTGAATGGTGCGGCTGCTTGTATTCCATAGGTCTTTTTGACTTCCCGTCAAGTCTGTACCATGCTAAGTTGATAATTTATTATCAGTTGTTTAGACGGTCAATGAATTGCGCTTCATTGTTCTGTGGTTGTATAGATGGCGTGAAAACAATTGAAGGAAGATGTGCTGGTGGTATTCATGATAGGTATGACTTGTGTGGACCTTGCTTTATCTCAGGTGGTTTCGTTTTGCCCTTGTTCAGTTTGATCTTTGTTTTTTGTTCTTGCTTAAGGAGATAAATTACATGGCATTGAATGGATGTGAGTTGTGAAGTGAGTTAACTAACAGCATGTATATGTATAGGAAAATTGTGCCTTTAGATTGGTTTAACCTATTCTAGGCCTCATCCATCGGTTTTGGTTTTCGTTGTGTGTTACTAGTAGTTCAAACTTGTACTACTGGTGTCAATACCAGACGAATTTCTTGCTGTAGTTTTCAGATATGTTTATATGATTAAGATCAGTTTCTAAATTTTTTTTTTCTCTGAGAGGATTGGAAGAACCATAATTGAGCATCATTTTTTCATAACTCTCTACTTTATTTTCTTCAGGTATATAATTATATTTTAAATGTTAATTATTGTGCTATGTCCATTTACTAACTAATTACTTTCCTTGATTGTAGAATGAAGCCAGGATTTGTTATTCTCCTGAACAAAAGTGTGGTGCTTGAGGTTGAGGTACAGCATGTCTGTGCAAGTGATTGTTCAGGTGTTTTTTATATGTAGCTTGGCCTTTGAAATGTCTTTGATTTGTAGGCTATTCACCATTATGTTTCATTTTCGAAGATGCTAGAAGCAGAGGGTCTTGGAAAAGTCCTTCCTGGGGTTGAAACCATTGAAGAAGGTGAAAAGCATACCAACTACTTTGTTAACTTCACAATATGACATCAGCTTGCATCGTATGTCGTGGATTGCTAATGCTTATTTCACAATCTTCTTAGCTAGCTTGCCCTCATCAAACAGTAAACTCATTGCATTTGGAATTTAAGATCATAATTTCTCTTTAAGATGTAAAGCATGTAAACCATAACAGGAAGACCAATATGAGTCGGAAGAGATATGAGAAAATGAAATGATTCTTTCTAAAGCTCATTTTGACTATTACTTTCATCATACACTAGGAAAATTTAACATGATTCATCCATTTGGTTGGAAGGTGTTAAATGAGTCTCTTTTTTGGCTACTTGCAAGCTTTGCAATACAGACAAAATTTATTGACTAGATAATCGATGGCAATTACATTGTTGATTTTATAAGATTTGACGACATATAATTCTGAGTTTATGGCAAGACCAGGTGTGAAAATATACAGGAGTTTTTACACAGAAGAAAGAGAAAGATCCAATGGAGTCCTTGCAATCCTTGTCTTGAAGCTGGCTGCTCAGCCATATCTAGTTTTGGCCAGTCTGCTTTTTGTAAGTACCTACTTACTATAACATTGCATGCAGAAGTTGCTTAGCCTTCATAGAAAGTAACTCTTTGATTCTTCTGTATTCCATTTCATCTATTGGGAAGTATTTACACAATGTTTCGCTTTATGGAAACGACATTTTCATGGCCTTTTTGACCTTATGAATCTATAAATCTGTTTAACTTTAATTTGTTTTGAATGTTTTGTATTCAATAAAAGCTTATGGTTTTGGCTTGAGAGCTATATGCGCATGAAAATTCAATATAAAAACTGCTTGTAGTAAATATAATGTGCTTTTGTCTTTTTGATATAGGAACTGAGTTATAGTGGCCTTCAAAGTCTACTAGGTCTTGGACACACTGCAGGATCAGTTTCTGGTGCCCTTCCTCCACCGAGGTCAACCCTTCTCTCATCCTTTGTCTTGCCATATAATCCTAATGTAAGAATACAATTGAAATGCTTATCTTAATGCATTGAATTTGCTCCCTTTACATTTGATTGGAGAAAATTCAATCCCACAAAATTGGTTGAGGTTAGTGGTTAGTGAAGCAGTTTGCCTTAAAGCCAAATAGTTGAATAGATAAATCTTATAGTGTTGATTTTAAGCCCAATGGTGTGGGTGGAAAATAAATTGTACAACAAACAAATTCAACTTAGAACCCATCAAGGCTTGCTTTATTTGCTACCCTCTATTTTGGTCACCATATAATTTTCAGTTCCTTGATATGTTTCAACAAGCTAACAATTGTCTGTTATGAATTTTTTAATTCACATTAGATCAAAGGCAGTGCCTTGACTTATGGAGCAAGGGCTTTGGTTAAGCATGCTGAAAGAAGCAGCAATAAATATTGGGGTATTCTCAGTGGGAATGGTAAGTGTCCTAGTCTTTTTTTCCATGCTTTTGCTTACTGCTCTTCTCAGATTTAGAATTTGAAGGAAACTGTTCTGCAGATTACCAGAAAGGTTCTTATTCATATGTAAATGCAAAAGATTTCTGCATCACATCAAGCTGCAGCATGTGAATTTGAATTCATGTACATATTAGCATAAAAACAGGTCTTTGTTGTTAGATCAACGTGCTATATGCAATTTTACATGTGTTAGCACCCTTCCTAGTGACCAGCCTGTTAGTATTAGTGATCAACCTGCTAGTACTAATACACAGCCCACTAAGCCCATCTAAACCTACATCCGTAGGGGTAAAATGGGTAAAGGGACACATGCCACATAGACAGGCTGTTATGAGTTAGTTATGGAGAGGGATTGTGTATGGGGAGGGTACGGGGAATATACAGAGAGCTGTATAGTGAGAGGAGGCATTCTACTTCTTTTGGAAAATATAGCTATTGTATTGGCCTGGAAACTACTTTTCTAAGAGGTATTCCATTTTTGTACCTACTGATTAAGTAAATAATACAGTCTCTATTGCTATACCTATCAATTGGTGCTTTCATTGAGAGGCCAAGTAGGGAGAGATTGTATGCAAACTAGAATGGAGGCTAGAGTATCCGCAGTGGAGGCTTCTTTTAGGAGACAGGAATCATCTCTCTTAGCCCAAGAGGGAATGGTTAAATCGCATGACACTACCTTGAAAGACCTATGGACACAGCTGATAGACCCTGCCAATGTTCTCCTAACCCAGCAGCACACACAAGCACATAGCAATGAACTGAAAATAGTATGTCTATTGATTGATTAGTAAGGACCAGTAAAACAACAAGGATATTGCACTAGAATTCGAGATTCTGACTCCTCCAGCCTTAGGCTCAACTATACGTAAAAAACAGAATGCATGATAATGTCCCCTCACACATCTCGTACTTTTTTATTCTCTCTATCAGCTAATTAACTCTCCTCTCTTTAGACAACTTTGCCCACTTTTCCCAATTTGACAAAGCTACCTCTATGGGTCGTGTCATTACCCTGGACGACCCCCCCCCCCCAAATCAGCTCCACCTTGCTCCCAAGTTGCTTCTTCATTCGGTAACCCTTCCCAACAAATCAAAACCTCCTTGACTTTAGATTGTAGCCCAGTTCTCCCTCCCAAAACAGCTAAAGGTTGGATAAATAAATCCAGACTAAGACTGAGATCCCTTGGCCAACTTGTTGTCTGTAGTTGTCCATAAGCTGCCTTTAGCTGCGAAACGTGAAATATGAGATGTATCTTGGATTCTGGTGGTAAGGCAAGTTCATATGCCACTGATCCCACCCTTCGGATGACTGGAAATGGGCCATAAAACTTAGGAGACAGCTTCTTATTCACTCTTTTAGCCAAGGATTGCTGCCTATAAGGAGCTAATACACACTATCTGGAACTGCAAATTCAATGTCCCTTCTGTGCACATCAGCCCTTGTCTTTATATACTGCTGAACTGTCACTAAATGGTTCTTCAACTCTTCTATCATGGCATCTCTATCTCGTAGCATCTGCTCCACACTAGCCACCACCGTTTTTTGCGTTCCATATCTTAAAATTGGGGGTGGTTCTTTTCCATAAACCACCTTAAAAGGGGAGGTCCCTAGGGAAGAGTGGAAAGAGGTATTATGGCAGTATTCCGCCCAATGCACAACCATTTGTACCATTAAAGAGGCTTATCTCTAGTAAAGCAGCGAAGATAGGACAATAAAAATCCCGTTAGTAACCTCGGTTTGACCATCCGACTAAGGGTGGTAGGCGAAACTTCGGTTTAATTGAGTGCCTGCCAGCCTAAATAACTCTTCCCACACTTTTCTCAAGAAGACCTTGTCCCTGTTTGACACCAGCGACCTTAGAATACCATAGAGTCGTACAATCTCTTTGTTGAAAATCACTGACACAGTTCCTGTCGTGAAAGGATGTTTCAAGGGTACAAGATGAGCAAATTTGCTTAATCTTTCCACTACTACTAGGATAGTGTCATAACCCCCCGATCTTGGTAATCCTTCTACAAAATCAAGGGATAAATCCTTCCAAATCCGGTTAGGGACCGGCAAGGGTTGCAGCAGTCCCGCAGGGGTTAAAGTTGCATATTTCTATTGTTGGCAAGTAGCACATTCAGCTACATACGTAGCTACTTGTTTCTTCATTCCCTCCCAATAAATCTCTTTTGCCAAATTCTTATTGGTTTTCAAGGTTCCTCCATGCTTGGATAAATGAGACTCATGTGCTTCCCGTAAAAGAAGTGGAATATATTTGGAATTTTTACTAAGCACCAGCCTCCCATCATATATTAATCTACCATGTACCAAGGCAAAAGGTAGCTTACTGGAGGCATCTTTGGAAATTTTCGCTTTCAAAGCCTTCAACTGATTGTCCTCTTCTACCTCTTGCAAGATTTCAGATATGTTCACCCTTAAAGAAATTCCCATGACTTGGCAGTCCACTAACTCCCCTCTTGTTGAGAAAGCATCAGCAACTTTGTAGCTCTTTACCGGTTTGTATTCCACCCTGAAATCGTACCCCAGCAGTATGGTGACCCATATCTGTTAGTCCACCGCAATCATTCTTTTCTCAAGTAAATATTTGAGACTCTGCTGGTCAGTTCTAATGATGAACTGTTGCCCCAACAGATATGGTCTCCACTTCTTTTCCGAAAGAACGATTGCCATGAGCTCCCTCTCATATACTGATTTTCCACGAGCTCTAGGTGACAAAGATTGGCTGTAATATGCGATAGGCCTACCATTTTGTATCAGCACTACTCCCAAACCGACACCAGATGCATCAGTCTCCAAAATGAATGGTTGCTGAAAATTGGGTAATGCCAAAACTGGTAAAAAAACACATAGCAGACTTCAACTGTTGGAATGCAATTTCTGCCTCCTTCGACCATTTGAACCCTTCCTTCTTCAGTAATTGTGTCAACGGGGCAGCAATCTTTCCATAATCCTTTACGAACCTCCTGTAGTACCCGGTCAGCCCCAAATATCCTCTTAATTCCTTGACACTTTTAGGTCTAGGCCGCTCCAACATAGCTCGGATTTTGTTTGGATCAGTTGAAACTCCTATTCTTGATATAACATGCCCCAAATATTCTAACTCCAACTTGGAAAACACACACTTCTTCATATTTGTATATAGTTGATTCTCCCGTAATAACTCCAACAATTCTCTCAAATGGTCTACATGATCTTCTATGGTCTTACCATAGACCAATATATCATCAAAAAATACTTGCACAAACTTCCTTAAAATCTTGCTAAACACCCTATTCATCAAGGCTTGGAAAGTGGCAGGGACATTAGTGAGCTCAAAAAGCATCACCAAGAACTCATAGTGCTCATGATGTGTCCTAAAGCCTATTTTTTCCACATCTTTTTGGTTCACCCTGATCTGGTGGTAACTAGATTTTAAATCCAGCTTTGAAAACACCTTTGATCCATATAGTTCATCCAATAGTTCATCTATCATAGGTATAGGAAATTTATCTAACACCGTAGTCCTATTTAAAGCCCTATAATCTACACAAAACCTCCAGTTATTGTCCTTTTTTCAAACTAACAAGACGTGGCTTGAATAAGGCCTGAAACTAGGCTGAATAACTCCTGCTGTCAACATTGCTTCCACTAGTCTCTCAATTTCTGCTTTTTGACATTGAGGATACCTATAAGGCCCTACACTTATAGGTCCTACCCCTTCTTTTAAATGTATCACATGTTCTATATCTCTAGATGGTGGCAGCCCCCTTAGCATGTTAAAAACACCCTCATAACTACTCAACAAGGACTGCACACTATCAGGCAATAGACTAGATTCCATGCCTCCATTCTACTCCAAAACGCAGATATGTACCATGAACAAATCATCTTCTTCTTCGGTCTGCTTCATCAAAGTTTTTAAGCCTATTAATCCCCGGGTAAGGCTATGATCCCCCTTCAATACCACTCATTTCCCATTCTCCCCATAGCCCTTGGTTTCCTCCAATTTCAATCCCAATTGTTCCAGCAACCTCACGGAAATGAAATTATGTGAGGCACCCGAATCTACCAAACAAATCACCTCTAATTCCCTTATTTTTGCCCTCATCTTCATGGTTTTTGGCATGGTTAATCCACTATCGAACTAATTGCCAATTCAGCACTCTCGTCCTCCTCCTCCTCACTTTTAGTCTCCTCTTCCTCATCTAGCACTAAGAGGACCTGTAGCTGCTTACTCTTGCATCGATCCCCCGGGGTAAATTTCTCATCACACTTAAAACACAGTCCCCTATCCCTCTTTTCTTGCCATTCCGAAGTTGATAGCCTCTTAAACCTTACTTCTCTACCACTCTTCTCACTTCTGTTTCCCTCTCTACAACCCTCTCTTCCCACGAAACCCCCTTTTGCTTCACCTACCCTGCCCGTGTTTCCTTGTCGACTATACTTATAATTCCTCATCTCCCTGTTCTTCTCTTCTATCCCCAAGGCATTCTCAATTATCTCAATTAGCCCTCTGGGCTTAAGCAGGTTCAGTTCATACCTGATTTGGGGCTATAACCCTTTAATAAAGGTGCACTTCATCACCTCCAGTGCTAGCTCACGGCAGGACACAGTTAGTGCCCAAAATCGCCTCCTATAATCAAGAATTGTCCCCTCTTGTTTGTTGGACAGGAACCTTTGTCAAATACTTCCTTAGTGGAGTGGTCGGAAATGTCGGAATATCATACCTTTTAGCTCTCTCCATTCTAGAATTGTGCCAGTGTCTTCGACAGTCCTATACCACTCTAAGGCTTCCTCATCAAAGCTCAACGCAACCAACTCCACCTTCTCCTCTTCCGTGTATCTCCCAACAGAGAAAAATCGCTACACACGGTTGACCCACGTATCTGGGTCTTGTCATTTGAAAACTGGCATCTCAATCCTATGGGGCTTACAATCACGCCTCCAATCCGGTGGTCGAGGGCCGTTGTTTGGGTATCCCCTTCTCCAGCGCTCATCTCGCCGATGCATTTCTTCTCCCTGGTACCACCCACTCTCCTCTGGCTCGATTCTAACATCCTTGGTGCAACGTTCATCCCTTCTCACGTTTTCTGCCTCACGCCTATTGTCCCTCCTAAATCGCCCCCCTTCTAGATCTCCTTCATCCCTAGAGTGTTCCCCAAGTGTGTTTTTAGAAATCGGGTCATACCCGTTTCTCAAATGTTGCCCCGCGAATCTCAAATGGGCATTTGGATCAAACCCGACCCACTTATCCTTCCCTCTCTCGGGACCCATTTCCTTCCCTGTGAACACGTCCTCCTTAGTCTCATCCCTTTGGCCTCTCATCATTCTAGTTGTCAAAGACTCACCTTTGAGCGTTTTCACCAGGTTGTGGGGTGATGGGTCTGGTCGGATTTGAAGAGAGGTGATAGCTTGCATTAGCTGATCGAACCTCCTACTGATCTCTTCCTTCAGCTCACCCTTTACCCCTTCAAGCTTTTGATTGACCTCCATCCTCAAAGAGTCATACTCCATTTGCAACCCCACTTTGATTTCTTCTACTTCTTTTTCGAGTACGTCTAGCCTCGTATCTTGTTTCTTTGCTGCCATGCCCAGAAACGTATTGCTTTGATACCAAATGATAGACCCTGCCAATGTTTTACTAACCCAACAGCATACACAAGCACACAACAATGAACTGAAAATAGTATGTATATTGATTGATCACTAAGGACCAGTAAATCAACAAGGATATTGCACTAGAATTCGAGATTCTAGCTCCTCCAACCTTAGGCTCAACTATACGTAAAAACCAGAATGCATGATGATGTCCCCTCACCCATCCCATACTATTTTATTCTCTCTGTTAGCTAACTCTCCTCTCTTTAGACAACTTTGCCCCCCTTTCCTAATTTGACAAAGCTACCCCTCCAGTGCCCTTGGTCCTTCTTCTTTGATAAGTGAATCTAATTTTTGGACTACTATGGTTCGTATCAGTAGCTCAGTACTCTGATGGCTAGCGTCGAGACATTGGCCAAGTCTCAAAGTCTATTACAGTCAGAGTTGAGAGATGGGTTTCAGACGCTATTGGCCAAAAACCCACAGAAGTCGAACGTGAGTGAAGGAGAGGTACCTCCGGGGTTTGTTCACCATGCGCACGTGTCTTCTTCAGCTGGAAACGATAGATCAACGCATCCCACTCATTCGAAAGGTGGGAACATACCCGCAGGTGGCTCCCAGGGTTTCGGTAACCATTAACCAAATGAGCACGTTTCATCAGCAGCTATTGAACATGCATGGGAGGAATATAGGAACGCAACACGTCGGGTTGACCTTCCTACGTTCCATGGAGACAACCCGTTTGCATGGGTTACACGAGCTGAATCATACTTTATGATTCACGAGATTCCACCTGAACTACGTTTGCCAATGGTCTAGATTTGCATGGTGGGAGCAACTCTATATTGGTTTATGAATCTTCGGGAGTTCAACCCATGCATGATGTGGGAGAGGTTCAAACGTTCCTTGTTCGAACGTTAGGGGGGGACGAGGGTGATCTGATAGAGCAATTGAAGTTGATCTTCTATCGAGGTTCGGTGGATGACTACATTGATGAATTTGAGAGAGTTGCGTCGCAGATTGGCCATTTCCCAAAAGAATGGTACATGAGCTATTTTTTGGGTCGGTTGCGAGAAGAAGTGAAGAACCGAGTTCGAACCCACGACCCCCCAACTCTAGTTTGGCTCATTTCTATTGCAAGGAAGGTTGAAAGGGAATTAATTGGTGAAGGTGTGATTCGGCCAGGAGAAGGGAGGGGAAAATCCGAAGACTTTCATTTGAACTTTGGGCCCTGAACAGGAAACTCCAACACGTATCGTCCAGCTTAGCCAAATCATGCAATGGGAAATATTAAGAATAAAGTAAAGGAGTTACCCAACAAACAGAGAGGCCCACCGCTGATAGTCACCAAACAGGAAATCCAAAATGGAAGGGAACGCGTAACTTGACTTACGATCAACTTTTGGAAAGGAGGGCAAAGGGGTTGTGTTTTAAATGTGGGCAAACTTTCGGTCCTCTCCACCGCTATCCAGATAAAGAATATAGGTTAATAATTTGGGAGGGGGATGAAGCTGAAGTTGGAGAGAATAGTCAGGAAGCGCCAGTGGTAGTAGAACAGCAAGAAGATTGGGAATTGGTGTGTAATTCGGTGGAGTTCAGAGAATTAGAGAGGGACCAGTCCTCACCCCCGAAGTTGATGGTTCTAATAGGTAAGTTGAATGAAATACCTATTGCCATTTTGGTAGATAGTGGAGCTAGCAACAATTTTGTGTCTAGGAGATTGGCTCAGGCTATGGAACTAGCTGTTACATCGACTAGAACTTTCAGAGTGAGGTTGGGGGATGTGCATCGTTCCTTCTCACAAGGGGTTTGCAAGGAGATTAAGTTGGAGCTGAATGGAGAGGAGTTTAGGGTGAATGCCTATATGTTTGATACGGGAGGGCCTGATCTGACTCTGAGGGTTGCATGGCTTGAAACATTTGGGGTAGTGAAGGTTGATTGGAAGAATATGTACATGACATTTGATCGAAAGGGAATTGAGATAACCATGTAGGGAATCAACATGCACACTTCTTCTCCTCATGCACTACAACAGATGTAGGGAATCAACATGCACACTTCTTCTCCTCATGCACTACAACAGATTTTGAAGCATCAGGAATTGGAAGTTGAAGGGCTGTTGAGGTCTTTAAGAATGGGCAGAACCTTATCTGATGAGGTAGGGACTTTAGATGAAGGTCAGTAAGAGAAATTGAGGGTTGTCTTATTCAGGTTTAGGTCGGTTTTCCAAGAGATAAAGGCACTCCCACCGAGGAGGAAGCATGACCATGCGATTAATTTGAAGGAAGGGGCAGAGGTGGTGAATATTCGTCTGTATAGACATGCACATCATCATAAGGATGAGATTGAGACGCAGATCTAGAATTTATTGGAGGCTGGGGTCATAAGGCATTGTATCAACCCTTTTTCAAGTCTGGTTATTCTTGTCAAGAAGAAGGACGGGTCTTGGAGGACGTGCGTCGACTACCGCACTCTAAATAAGCTCACGGTTTCGGAAAAATTCCCAATTCCAGTCGTGGATGAGCTAATGGAGGAATTACATGGGGTTAAATATTTCTCTAAAGTGGATTTAAAGTCAGGATTTCATCAGATCCGAGTTAGGGAGGAGGACACTTATAAAACAGGGTTTCGAACCCATAAGGGTCATTATGAGTATCTAGTGATGCCCTTCCGCCTCATGAATGCACCTGCAACATTCCAATCTACCATGAATTCAATTTTTAAGCCTCTATTACGAAAATTTCGTCTTAGTTTTCTTTGACGATATTTTGATCTATAGTGCAGATTGGAATCAGCATTTGGAGCATCTAGCTTGTGTGTTACAATTGCTATTGGATAATCAGCTTATGGCAAATCAGAAGAAATGTATTTTTGGGCAACAATCGGTGGAGTACCTAGGCCACATCATATCCTATGAAGGGATAGCAATGGATCCTTTGAAGATCCAAAGCATTTTGGAGTGGCCTATTCCTAAGAATGTCAAAGGAGTAAAGGGATTCCTAGAACTCACCGGATACTATAGAAAATTTGTCAAAGACTATGGAAAGGTTGCTAAGCCTCTCACTGAACTCACTAAGAAGGATGGTTTCAGCTGGGAAAATGAGGGTCAAGAAGTCTATGAAGAATTGAAAAAGAAGTTGACTTCAACACTTGTCTTGGCTTTACCGATTTCACCAAGGAGCTTTCTCTTGAGTGTGATGCTTCAGGGAGAGGGTTAGGTGCAGTCCTTATACAAGAGGGCCACCCAATAGCTTTTTTCAGCAAGGCTTTGGCTGAATCCACTTATGCTAAATCAGTTTATGAGAAGGAAGTAATGGCAGTAGTAATGGCTATTCAACATTGGAAACACTACTTAATTGGGAGGCATTTCAAGGTCTATACCGACCATAAAAGTTTGAAGCATTTGTTGGATTAGCGAATTCCCTCCATAGATCAACAATGTTGGCAAGCTAAATTGTTGGTATTGGATTTCAAAGTAATCTATAGACCGAGGAAGTGGAATGGGGCAGTAGATGCTCTATTGAGTGTCGAAGATGACAAACTACTATTTTCAGCAATTTCAACTCCATTTTGACTCGATATGTATGTAGTTCGAAGAGAGCTCAAGGAGGATCCTAAGCTACACTCAATTATGATAGCACTCAAGGCAGATCCTATTTCTAAACCTGATTCCACCTAAGAGATAATTTGTTGTTTTACAAAAATAGATAAGTACTATCATCTACTTCAGTGCTAGTTTCTCAATTTCTACATGAGTATCATGCTTCACCCTCTAGGGGGCGTTTGGCTTTCCTCAAAACTTACAAAAGGTTAGTTTGTGGACCGTTTTGGTTGGGAATAAAACCTTATATTCAGAAATTTGTGCGTGAATGTGCCACTTGTCAGAAACATAAATATATGGCAATGGCTCCAGCTGGTCTACTGCAGCCCTTACCCATACCTCAGCTAATTTGGGAGGAAGTTTCCATGGATTTCATCACAAGGCTTCCTAAGTCTCATGGATATGAGGTAATTTTGTTGGTAGTTGATCGTTTATTTAAGTACGCCCATTTCTCACTTCTTAAACATCCCTACACTGCTAAGATTATGGCTGAAACATTTATCCGAGACATAGTGAGACTACATGGAGTTCCTAGTTCCATATTAAGTGACAGAGACCCACTCTTCACTAGCAAGTTTTGGAAGGAGTTGTTCAAGTTATAAAGGAAAACATTGAAGATAAGTTCCTCTTACCATCCTCAAACGGATAGACAAACCGAAGTGATCAACAAGTGTCAAGAAACTTATCTTTGTTGCTTCACCTCTGAGCAACCTAAAAAATGGTCTATTTGGTTAGCATGAGCTGAATACTGGTATAATACGAACTACGATGTTTCGACTGGGCGAACTCCTTTTGAAGTTGTGTATGGTCGTCTCCCACCTACCCTGCTACATTTCACTCAAGGAGAGACTTAAGTGGAATCTGTAGCTCTAGCTTTGGTTGATAGAGATGAGGCATTACGTCAACTAAAGCACAACTTAGTAAGGGCACAATCCATGATGACGAAATCAACTGATAATCTTTAAGTAGGCGATTTAGTCTATGTTAAACTAAGGCCCCATAGATAGCTCACGATGGCAAGAAGGATTTGTCCTAAGTTGTCAGCAAGATACTACGGGCTTTTCAAGATAATTGGGAGAGTGGGACAGATTGCCTATAAGCTACAACTTCCTCCTTCATCCAAGGTTCATCCGGTTTTCCATGTTTCTCAGCTAAAGAGGGCCTTGGGCAACCATTCGGTTGAGCACAACCTTCCCCAAGGGTTGGAGATGATCAAGGAAACTTGGCTGAACCGGAGGCGATCTTAGCTTCACGAATTTCTAAGTCTAAGGGGTGCAGTATCCTCCAGTGGCTTATATGGTGGAGAGACAAACCAGTAGAAGAGGCGACTTGGGAAGATGCCGAATTTATAAAGGGGCAATTTTCTTCCATTCACTTTGAGGATAAGGTGCTTATTGAGGGGGAGGGAACTATTAGCACCCTTCCTAGTGACCAGCCTGTTAGTATTAGTTATTAGCCTACTAGTAGTAATACACAGCCCACTAAGCCCATCCAAACCTACATCCATTAGGTAAGATAGGTACGGGGCCACATGCCACATAGACAGATTGTTATAAGTTAGTTATGGAGAGAGATTGTATATGGTGAGGGTACGGGGAATATAGAGAGAATTGTATAGTGAGAGGAGGCATTCTACTTCTTCTGGAAAATATAGCTACTGTATTGGCCTGAAAACTACTTTTCCAGAAGGTATTCCATTGTTGTACCTACTGATTAAGTAAATAATACAATCTCTATTGCTGTACCTATCATCATGAGACTTGATGAGCCATCAGCTGTTAATAATTAATGTACAGATGACTGGATTGTTGCCAAAAAACAATTGCTTCGCTGGCTAAGGCTATCAGGCCATGAGAGAAAAGTCCACTTGCACATCTTGAAGCATTAAATGGCACTCTTTTTCTGTGTAGCTTGCCTTTGTTGCGTACTTAAGCACATTGGGCTCGTTTTGAGGCACTCGAAGTGAGCACATCGGGAAGTTTATGTGCATTAAAACCAAATGATTGAGTTTAAGTTCTTTGTTTTATTTATTGATTTATGGTTCAAAGTTTTCTGATGTTCTGTTCCTAATTTATGTAGAAACTTTTAGTATAAGCTATTTTTTAAAAATTTTAAAATGTTAATACTGAAATCATGAAATAACCAACTCCAGTAAATATTGCGCTCTTTTGGAAGGGCATTTGCCTCAACTCATGATTTCCTAATGTTATCTTGAATTAGAAATCAGGCTTGCATACAGCCACTAGTTTTGTTCTTTTCAAAGGGAAAAAGGATTATTATAAATCAAGGAGTTTGTTTTAATGAAATAAACCCACTATACAGAGTTCAGTTTCTTAAACTATGAACAATTCAGTACTTCTGGAAATTTCTAGCTTTTCCTTATGGTGTATATGGAAACGAGAGCATTGCTTAAGGAGGATATATTTTGACCTATGAAGATAAGACATCCGTCTTCATCCATTGTCAAACGCTATACTCAAGAGTATTTTTTTGATTTCACTTTGCTAGATCGTGTGAAAAACAAGCTTGCTATGGACGTCATCAATTGTTTCTTAACCTCTTGTCGCTGGTCAAATGTGCACATTGTCCCTCAGCATGGTGTTGTCTTTGAGATAAGGATGTTTAATGGTTTTGGAGCACGATGGTCTAAAGATGGGACTAAGGTGTTTAGCTACCATACACAGATACTTCATTTTATTTGTTTTGTTAAATGTTGTTATGAGTTGAAAACATGTTTTGATATTGCTTTAATTTGCTTGTGCTACATTTTCAGCCAGACTAAGTTTGCATTATGAAACTTGTCTTGGAAGTGACACAAACTTGAACTGGCTAGATATGCTTATTTGATCATTACTTACATGCTAAGCACTTGTTTATAATGCATGATCTCCAGTAAAGTTGCATCGTTACCAGATGTTATAAATGTGTATTTTTCTACTTTATATACTAGTTCATGTAACTGTAATGAGACAGTAGTCATGGAAATGCTTTTCTTATGTTCTGTATTCATTCTGGAAGGTGACCATGAACCAAATGGAGTTTAATGAATTATGTGATTGCTTATCATAGCATTTAACCCTGATTCATTTTATGTCATTTCAGTTCATAGGATTTCTTGAGCCATATATGGAAGATGGTCACAAGAAGGGATGGAGGCACTAATATGCTTTAGGAGGTAGTCATACCAACTTGTCGTATTGGCAACTGTGAGACCCTCTTTTAAACAAGCGTGAAGCTGTTGAATAAAAAGTCTGTAAGACTATTATGGGAAAATTTGTTTGCTGGCCGTGCTTCTTCATATCTAGTTTATAACCTGTCTGTTTACATGAAGAAACTTGCTTCTTTATATCTAGTTTGCAGGTTTTTGTTCCAAGTCCCAAAATTTCTAAATTATGACATACAAAAAATGATGGGCGAGATATCTCATTGAAACACATATCGGGTGTTTAATGAAAAGCCGAGTAAAACGCATATTAACTGTTCGACGTAAAGTTCCATCGAACTAACTTGGTGCAACCTAGGGTTGCTTGTCCGCGTTTTGACAAAACTCAGCCAGTCCCTGTGACAGTAAGCATCGGAAGCAACCAAAACCAAATTTCCATTTTCGCTCTGCAATGCAAAGAAACTACCTAGTTCTTGTCGAAGTTCTACATCATTTTAGTTGTTGGATGTGGGTCCCTCTCACATGGAGGGACTCCATGTCCACAATTACGGCACCTATTTGCGGCTTTTGTTGAATAAATGGAAGAAGACAGCTGCAAAGGTAGCTGTCTTACGCGGTGGAGTGCCTATATAAGGCACTCCTTGCTTTAGAAAAATTACAACAAAAACAAATATAAAAGGAAAACTAGATCATTGTTTTGCCTTGAAGTTAGGAAATATAATTCTAAAGGGTTGGTGAGTGACATAATTGTGAGATTAGTATTTTTTTTAGGTTGGAAAACACCTTGTGAACTACTATTTTGGTTTTATCTCTGTATATCTACTACTCGTAATAATGGAAGAATTATTTTGAGTTTTGTCTGTGGACGTAGCCCAAAGTTAAGAGTGAACCACGTTAAATATTTTGTGTCCATTTTATTCATTTAATTCTTCCTTTTTACAAAATACACCCACTGCGCCCAACAAGTGGTATCAAAGCTATGTTTTCATTGAAGGTATTTTTTGAAAAGAAACATGTCACCGAGAAGACAAAATTACAACGAATTTTTTAGCTTGATCCGTTCAAAAAGTTGACGTAAAACGACAAAGGTGATGAATAGTACTCTAAACTTATTTTAATAAATTTGCAAAGTGACAACACTGTAGTACTGTAGCAATAGTAACTGGGTCCTGTGATACTATTTGCGATACTATTCATAAGTTACTATTTACCGGGCTCTGCAGTATTATTTCAGTGAGTTCGATAATACTATTTCGGTCCCGTGGTGAAAAATTTAGAAGATATCTTTTCTGCCAAATTTTGACATCCTGATTCCATATTTGAAGTCGGTTTTTTCAAATTTGACTTAATTTCACAAATGGAGGTGAAGATGAGCAAAATTATCAATCTAAACGGTATTTACTATCGTATATGGCGAACCAAGATGAAGGATCTCTTGATGATTACAAAGATACATTTGCTAGTATTTTCAACAACTAAACCGGAGGAAATGTCTAACGAAGATTGGGAGTTTGAGCATGAACGAGCGTGTGATTATATTCGACAGTTTGTCGATAATAATATGTACAATCACATTTGTAATGAGACTCATGCAAGAACGCTGTGGAATAAGCTGGAGCAATTGTATGTCTCAAAGATCGGCAACAACAAATTGTTTTATCTGACAAAATTGATGCAGGTAAAATCTCAGGAGGGTATTTCTGTAGCTAATCATTTAAACAATATGGAAGGGATGGTTGATTAGTTATCAAAGATTGGCATAAAGTTTGACGACAAGGTAATTGCCCTGATGGTGCTAGCTTTATTACCAGAGTCTTGGGAGATTTTGAAGGTATCTTTGACAAATACTGCACCAAATGGCGTATTAAATATAGAGTCTGTTAAAAGCAGTATCGTAAATGAAGAGATGAGACGTAAATCGCAGTGTGCAACCTCTTCATCACATTCAGATGTTCTGCTTACAGAAAATAAAGGAAGGAGTCAATCCAGAGGATCAAAGTCCAGAGACAAGAGCAAAGGAAAGTCAAACAGATATGCAAACGTAAAATGTCATTACTGCAAGAAGAAAGGTCATATCATGAAATTTTGCCGAAAGTTGAAGAAGGAAAAAGGCAAAGATGTGAAGAAAGACGAAAGCGATGATGATGAACAAAGTACATTGTTGATGTATTAACCTTGTTATTGATATAGAGATAGTCAGCCTGATGTCGAAAGAAACAAGTTGGATAGTTGACAATAGAGCTACTGTTCATGTTACATCTCACATACAATTTTTCTCAACTTACATACTTGGAAATTATGGCGTTGTTAAGATGGCAAATGGAAATCTGTCAAATGTTGTTGGGAAAGAAGATGTTTCTTTAGAGACAGTGAATGGTTCAAGACTGTTGTTGAAAGATGTTAGGTACATTCCTGATATGTGTTTGAACTTGATTTCTGTAAACAGGCTAGATGATGAAAGTTTCCAAAATACTTCTGGAAACGGAAAATGGAAGCTTACTCAGGGCTCATTAGTAGTGGCTAGAGGTGAGAAACACTCAAGACTGTATATGATGCAGGCAAAGCTCTCCAATGATGTTGTCAATACAGTGGAGAACGATAATACAGTTGATTTGTGGCATAAAAGACTAGGTCACATTGGTGAGAAAGGAATGACTTAGCTTGTAAAAAGGAATATGCTATCTGGTCTAAACTAGATATATCAGAAGAAATGTGCAGATTGTCTAGCAGGGAAACAAAACATGATTTCTTTCTAGAGTTCTCCTCCATTCAGAATGAAGAATGTTATAGATCTGATTCACTCAGATTTGTGCGGACCATTGTCAAAGTCACTTGGTAACGCACAGTACTTTGTGAATTTTATTGATGATCATTCCAAGAAAACGTGAGCCTATACTCTGAAGACTGAAGATCAAGTGTCAGATGTGTTTAAACAATTCCACGCCTTAGTTGAGAGACAAACTGAGAAGAAGCTAAAGTGCATTCGGACAGACAATGGCAGAGAGTACATCGGATTATTTGATGCTTACTATAAAGAACATTATATTCGAGATCAAATGATATCACCAAAAACACCGCAATTGAATGGCATAGCTGAGAGGATGAACAAGACTTTGATGGAAAGAGTCAAATGTCTACTTTCACATTCAAAGTTGCCGAACACATTTTTGGTTGAAGCTTTACTTACATCTGTTTATGCATTAAATCGTTCACCATGTATTCCTCTCCAATATAAAGTTCCAGAAACGGTCTGGTCAGGAAAGGATGTTTCCTATGATTATTTGCGGGTCTTTGGTTGCAAGGCCTTTGTCTATATTCCTAAAGATAAAAGGAAAAAGCTTGATGTCAAAACACAACAGTGTATATTCATTGGCTATGGTCAAGATCAATTTGACTATAGGTTTTATGATCTGGTGTAGAAAAGACTTATCAGGAGTTGTAATGATATATTTATTGAAGATCAAACTATTGAAGATATCAACAACGCGGAGAAGGAAGTTCCAAGCTCCGATGATGACTCAACAAGCTTCCGATTGAATCCTCCAACA
>JANSVA010000001.1:23489184-23517495 GCA_025504915.1 Erythroxylum reticulatum
TACAACCCTCTCAAAAATTCCCTGCATTCGTATTCCTCCTCTTGCTATATTTCTGCTGAAACCTAGTCTCAACAGTTAACTACAAGCACGTGGTACTGCTTTGGAATACCAAGACGAGATCATTGAGCTTCTATCCAAAACATTGACCATTATCAGTAGCAATTTAGTCAATACTTGCATACTTGGCGGAAGAAATGCAGCAAAACAATAAAAAAGTAATGCCCCCGAATTAATAAGACATTATATATGTGTGGCTCGTACATATGTAGATCATAAGACAGTATTCATCCAATCAATATATGAATATATGGTATACTGAGAGGCTTTGAACTCCTCATTTGGAGATTCCTAGACCAATCCACAAACATTAAGGGGGCATTATGACCAATGGTTGAACTTAGAAAGTATCCGTTTTTCTGTCCATGTGCTTAATATATGTTTAATTTGGCTGTATAGCCAAATTTCATTAGAAAAAAGAATTATATTTCTGATGCATATGTTATACAATATGCTCTGAGGTGATTTTATCACAAACTACCGCGTTATTAACAGTTCTGACCGTTGTGTGTAGAGCATCAAGGAAATGAAATTACAGTTGAAAATATTAGAATCTTAAGGACCAGGTGACAGAAGAATACCGAGAAATGAATTTTCTGGACCATTTCCCTTCTTCAAGTCCCTTTTTCAGCATCCTATGGTAAATAGAATATTTAGCTATTGCTTGACCATGTTAGGACATGATTATAGGTTACATATTAAGACAAATTCATGTAACCAAAGTTACATACTCATTCTTTTTTGTTTTGAACAGTATGTCCCCAAAAGCACGAGAAACAGCTATGTCGCCACAAATCCTTCCATTAACAATCTACATAAAGCAGGAAGATTCAATATCAGATCATACTGATACACGAAGAACTATACAGAAGACTTTTGGCTGCAGAATGATCGCTTCCAAAACTTTGAATATTTGATAAGACAATGACACCAGGAATAATGTTATAGGCCTCATATTCATGAAACATTTCAAGCCAAAAATCTCAATACAACAAGTAAATCTAACAATGTCTCATGGTTGGAATGAGATTCACGAAAGGAGGCTACTTAACATTTTTTTATGTTATGAATCTTGGTACCATTCCCAAGGAAACATAGAAGTGGAAATCAGTAAGCTTGATGGAAGAAAGGAATGCAATAATAATGAATGATGAGATGTCAGAAATTTCTTTGCACATTGTTGCTCATACAATGAAATCAAGAGTAGGAAAACACACCCATCCACCTGCTTCTCTGATTCTTCTGATTTCTTGAAGGGAGACTTTGTTGCTACCATAAGGTCGATGAGGATCAGTCAGCACTTCTGGTCTTCCAGAACGAGATAGGACCTGCATTGACATATTGGTTTAGCAAAAATGAAAATTTTATAAAATCTTTTCAATCCTTGTCATTAAAATTGCTTAAATTTTTTTATTAATTTTCATGTCCCAACAACTTCAAAGGGAATTAAACTGAAAAACAGATTAAAAGACATACATAAAAGCAACTAAAAAGAATCAAGAGTACATGAAGGAAAAGAATATGTACCACAGAGGAGTCACCAATGTGTGAAATAATGAGCATATCATCCGCAAGGAAGACAATAGTTGCCGTTGAACCAGATTCATCTTCCTTACAGGTCATCTCAAGCCTACAGAAAATGGAGAATTATCAGTTTTTAATATAACAACTTTACATATAAATTATATGCACACAAGGACAATATGCAATTCATATCTTGCTGCTTTTGGCATTACCAGTTTAGCAACTTTGCATCAACATTTTCAAAAGCCTCCTTTAAGGCCTTTCTTATAGTATTGAAATCTTTCCCACTCAGAAGCAGGCCACCTTGCAAAGCAGTAATACACTCCTTGTATAACTCGTCCCTGTTGGGCGAAATCAAATTAACACAGGAATTCCATATGACAGTGTAACAGAGAAAGTTCAAAGACTAATGGAACTTCTCCGAATAGTAAACATGTACAAAAATCAACTTACAACTGATAACAAAAATAGATGCGAACATTTGCACTCTATTTGCAGACCTTATCTATCATGCACCACATGAATACTGACGCATTTATCGAACTTAAGCCATCCAAAGCTCCAAAATCCAGGTAAACTTTTTTTTTTTTTTTTGGTAAGAAAGAACAGAAGCCCGTGAACATATTTCATTGCGATTTTCAGTGAGTGCCAAACCTCAGGAACTTTACAGCAGAGAAACCGGCATGACCGTCGAAAACCGCAGCAAATGAGAAGCCATCGAGACCATCTGATCGAATGACGATATCATCTTCCATCTCGTCACGAACGCCCTGTAAACTTGTGTATCCCCATCGGATCCCGGCAACATCAGTCAACGAAGACGATATCGCGTCTAGGGCAATCGCAGAGCATTGTTGCTGGCTTTTGGGTCTCACTGAGACAAAGCTGTTGCGTCTGTTGATAGTGGTTTTGGTACGGCAGTTGCTAAAATGAAGCTTGGTTAATAGGAGCCGCTCTAACCTTGAGTTGAGTAATGCCATTAACTGAATTGGGTCACCTAGTTAGAGAGTGCTTATTGGGATTAAGGAACAGAGACAGAGACGAGAATGCGGAATGATAGTGGCAGTGATTTGAGGCTGGCGGAGGATAAGGGAACGAATCAAAGCCTCTAACTGGTTTAACGATTTGATCCGCATGGCTCGCTTAAACACATGTGACATACCGCTAATGTCACGTAGGTTGGACCCACAAATTGATCATGGTCACGTGGCAAGATGACAACCACTTATCGTTACCGGATTGGCCTTAGTATGGGGTCGCAGTCCTGCCGAAAGATGGCAATAAATAGGAAAGCGGACTCGGGTTGCCCCAAAAAGTTGGAGCCCGACTGAATTTTAAATAGAAATGTCCAACAATGGGGTTACGTCCGGTGCAAAGTATATCACCTTTTGCTTTTAATCTGTAGAAACTGAGCTAGTGTGTGTCTGTTTTCATCCTGGTTAATATGCACAAGCAAGTACTATGACATTTGCATTTAATCTGTAAAACAAATTAGTAAGAAATTCTTATATCCGTACTGATATATGCACAGTCAAATTTGTTTAGATAATAAGTATGTTTTAATCAATCCAAGGAAGTTAGTGCATAAAGTTTTACCATAAATCTTAATACGACATTGTTAAATTTAATAATCTTGCAATATCAAATATAATATTTAGCTAAATTATGTGAAATGGGTTTGCGAATATAATGAAGTGAAACGATTGATGATGCATAATATAATAATTTTAAGGGTGGGTAATTAAAAAAATTAATGGAGGTAAATAAAAGATATTATACATTGATTCATAGTCTACATTTATGTCTACTCCCTAAATTTCTCTTTAATAAGTTCTTTAACATGACCATTTGATATGTCTTCTTTTTTAGTTAAAAAAATTAATGGAGGTAAATAAAAGATATCATACATTGATTCATAGTTTACATTTATGTCTACTCCCTAAATTTCTCTTTAATAAGTTCTTTAACATGCCCATTTGATATGTCTTCTTTTTTAGTTAAGAGTAATCGTTATCATTTCTTGCAACTAAAAACAAGTTAGCCTAACCTAAGTAACTTATCTAAATAGCACAATTATTTCTTGTAACAACAAATTAAAGTTGAAGAAATTAAATAGCTTGATGCAAATCTTAATCAAAATGTACAATATCCACCTCACCTTTCTTCCTCGTTGTCTTTTACCTAAAGATTCTTATTTGTATTCTTTTACGTCAAACTTTATGAGCCTTAGAGAATCGCTTTATACCGTGTAGACAATATATTTCAATGGAACTTAACCAATCGGCACATTCTTTGGTCTCGAGAAAAGCCATTGGAAACTATCCTACTATTGCCTGCTTAAAGACAAACTGTGTTAAGAAAGAGATTAATTACAAAATGAGCTGCGGTAAACAGATTCTCGAGAGATCCTCTAAAAGGAGAGTGCGACACCCTAAAAGTGGAGTATAAAAAAAAAGTTCCTAAATCATTTGCTCCGCATAATCGGCTAACCAATCGGTACATCTCTTTATTAAATATATATATACTACAAACGGGATGAACGATACGAAATTCATCTCATTCTTTTATTTAATCTAACTTTTGGATTCTACTATATTCCATGCCCATTCGTCCATTTATTAAGTATATATATAACTTAAATATACTTATACTTAAATAAGTATTCCACTGTATTCATTGACTCATCTATGAAGTACGATTGTGTTTTAGATTTATTCATTCATTCAGTAGGATCTTTTTTCACTGAATATTTTTTCATTCTATAATTTAAATATACTTATACTTAAATAATAGTTAATGAAATAATTATGATATAATTAATAGTTACGATAATGTAATCGATTAATTATATATAATTATATAATAAATTGATGAATCATAATAAACAGTTAATATTCATTTTTACTATTTAAATATACTTAAATCATGGTTAAATAATTAATTTTTAAATAATTACTAGTTATTAGAATATAATAAATTAATTCAATTATTATTAATATTTATTAGTTTATAATTAATTATTTTATTTATTAAAATATAGTTACTTGATTAAGTTGTTAATGCACATATATGTATATGAAATATGCACAATGTATATCTATGACAACCCCCCGGTATTTTTCCATTATCTTCATCACATAATCGATCTTATTTTAAAACTCACCTAAGTATAATTTGCACTTAGGTTTATACCTCAATAAAACTATTGAAATCACAGTTCATAACTAATTCAATCACTTCTAGATTTTTCCAAAGATTGAATTTCGAATCTACTGTTCTTGATTATTTAGACGATAAAAATAAAGAAATTTAGCAATACTCTCTTCTAGAAGAGTGTTCCTCTATCTTTTAAGTTTCTATTGATACCAAAATTATTCAATTTGGTTCAAAAATCTTAATGCTATACCTCAAACATTTTCGAACTATTCTTATTCTGAAATAGTATACTATACTCAACTTCTATATAAAAATTGAACATCTTAGACACTGAATTACAATTCCACTTCTTCAGATGATTTGTATCCCTATGTCTCTAGTTTACTCCAAATTTAAAATCATCTCATTTTGATATCTAGGGAAGAAGTTATAGTCAAAACTGTTCAACTTGATCAATGCTCTTGGGTGCACTAGATTATTGGAGAGCATTGTGTCATGATGTGACAAATAAATATCTGTCTACCAATTAACACTCACGGGTGTGAGGAAAAAAAGTCATGGATGTGAGACAGTCATGCCTGTGTAAGAGTTACTCACATGCAAGAGTCACGGGTGTGCAAGATACTCATGCCTGTGCATACTCCATCAGACCATCCCACCTTTTTCGCTTAATATCTCTTCAATGATAAGATTTTTGGTGGAGAGGTAGAGCAATTTGTTACAAGTCTAATGGTTTAAGTCTCATATCATTTGGACGTCGGATGAAGAAGATATAGCCAAAAGATCGAATGGTGTTACGTCAGCCTTTAACCTTCAAAGTTGTGATCGTGCTGCTATTGATTTTGTAAAGTCACGAGCACGATCGTGATTTTGCAAAGTCGCGAGGCCATCAATTAAAGAAGTCACGATCGCTTGACCACGAAATCCATCCCATTCGTCGATTTAATATGATGGTTGGATTCTACTGCATTCCGTGCCCATTCGTCCATTTATTAAGTATATATATAATTTAAATATACTTATACTTAATTAAGTATTCCACCGCGTTCTGTGACACATCTACGAAGTACGACTGCGTTTTAGCTTTATTCATTCATTCAGAGAGATGTTTTTTTACTGAATATTTTTTATCCTATAATTAAATATACTTATATTTAAATAATAGTTAATGAAATAATTATGATATAATTAATAGTTATGATAATGTAATCGATTAATTATATATAATTATGTAATAAAAATGATGAATCATAATAAACAGTTAATATTCATTTTTACTATTTAAATATACTTAAATCATGGTTAAATAATTCATTTTTAAATAATTACTAGTTATTAGAATATAATAAATTAATTCAATTATTATTAATAATTATTAGTTTATAATTAATTATTTGATTTATAAAATATAGTTACTTGATTAAGTTGTTAATGCACATATATGCATATAAAATATGCACAATGCATGTTCATGACAACCCCCGGTATCTTTCCATTATCCTTATTGCATAATCAATCCTATCTTAAAACTCACCTAAGTATAATTTGCACTTAGGTTTATACCACAATAAAACCGTTGAAATCACAGTTCATAACTAATTCAATCACTTCTAGATTTTTCCAAAGACTGAATTTCGGGTCTATTATTCTTGATCATTTAGAAGATGAAAATAAAGAAATTTGGCAATGCTCACTTATAGAAGAGTGTTCCCCTATCTTTTAAGTTTCTATTGACACCAAAATTATTCGATTTGGTTCAGAAATCCTAATGCTATACCTCAAACATTTTCAGACTGTTCTTATTCTAAAATAGTATACTATACTCAACTTCCATCTACAAATTAAACATCTTAGAGACTGAATTACGATTCCACTTCTTTTGATGATTTGTAGTCCTATGTTTCTAATTTACTCCAAATTTAAATTCATCTCATTTTGATAACTAAGGAAGAAGTTATGGTCAAAACTGTTCAACTTACACAATGCTCTCGGGTGCAGTGGACTATTGGAGAGCACTATGTCATGATTTGACAAATAAACATCCTTCTACCAATTAACAATCACGGATGTGAGGAAGAAAAGTCACGGATGTGAGACAGTCATGCCTGTGTAAGAGTTACTCACGTACAAGAGTCATGGGTGCGCAAGATACTCACCCTTGTGCACACTCCATCAGACCATCCCATACTTTTCGATCAATCTCTCTTGAATGATTTCAGATGGCTAAGATTTTTGGTGAAAAGGTATAGGAATGTGTTATAAGTCCAATGGATCAAGTCTCATGTCATTTGTAGGTCGGAGGAAGAAGATATAGCCAAAAGATTGAAGGGTGTTACGTTAGCATCCAACCTTCAAAGTCACGATGAGTTGGCTATTGATTTTGCATGAGCACGATCGCGATTTTGGTCATCAACTAATGAAGTCACGATCACGCTTCATCGCGATCGCGACATCTAATGAACAATAGCTAACCTCCATAATTTTCAATCTAGAAATCCAAAAGTTTCAAACTCATTGAAAAGCTAAACGAAAGATCTACAACTTTCATGCAGACAATTTTATCAAAATCTTCCTAGATTAGTACAATTTAATCATGGAAGTTTCAGACCACATTTTAACCCCTTTTCCTCTTTTCTTTAAGTATATATATTATTGACAACCTTGCATTATTAATTGCTAATAATTATTAAGTATTATATAATAATAATATGTTTATATAAATGGTAGTCATGTCTGTGAGTATTAAGCAACAGGTAAGATTTCCATAGTTGTGAAGAGAGGAGTCACAGGTGTGACTTTTATTACAGAAATCCAAAAATTCCAAACTTTATATCATTAAAAAGCTGAAGGAAAGATCTACAATTTTCTTAAAGACAATTTAGTCAAAATCTTCCTAGATTAATACAGTTTAATCATGGAAGTTTTAGTCCACATTTTTACCTCTTTTTGTTAGATTTTTGTTCATCATTTCTCTCAGTATTATTACTCAATCTCGTTCAAATTATTTGGGATAGCTAAGATTTTTGGTGGAGAAGTAAATCAATGTGTTACGAATCCAATGAATCAAGTCCCATGCTTTGGAGGTTAGGGTAAGGAGATATACCCAAATTACCGAAGGGTGTTCAAGTTTTTACAAACCAAAATGGTCGCGATCGTGCGTCTACACGATCACAAGTTTGCAAATAAAACCTAAAAGTCGTGATTGTGGATTGTCACGACCGCGATTTTCAATCCAAAATAGGAAAGTTGCGATCGTGATTTCCTATCCTTTTTCCTAAAAAAACGCTATATTTCTTCCAAAAATCTTGCGTTTTCACTTTTTCTTCTTCTTCTCTTCTTTAATTCCTATCAAAATGTCCACCTTCTCTTGATCATTTAATCACAAATAAATCATCAAATTTATCTCATATGGTAACAATTCGTTAAGTTTTACATGTATGTATAATAATATTATTATATATATTAAATATACTTAATTGATTATATTATAATAATTATTAATCTTATCAAAAGAAATTTTGTTTCAATAGAATCAAAAAAATTTCATTCATATGAACTATATAATAACTGATAATAATTATAATGTAATTAATACAGTTACGTTTCTACCGGATATTAATATTGAGCACCTATTTAACTCTGAGTTCTTTTATATTGTATCGAAATTAATAATAGTTGGATATATTAAAATATTTTGAATTTATTTAAACTATTTGTTATTATTCATTATTTCAGACCAAATATGTTTAATAATGTTATTATATAGAACATGTATATAATTATCTTAGTAAAGTATAGTATTAAAAGCTTAAAATTTTAATACTAAGAACAAAATTCTAATTTGATTTCTGTAGATAAGGGGAGTAAAAAATCAAAGCTTGAAAATTTTATATGATTGCTTCCCGCTCTGTATAGTGGCGTTGTTAAAATAATTCGAACTTTTATTGACTGCTTTTTGTTATATATATAATGATATAAAAAATATAACATTTAGTATAAATGCTTTTCACTTAGAATTGTTATATAATTACCGTGTTAAAATAATTCGATTATGATTTTTATTATATATATAATAATATAATTTTTTTACATTTTATATAAATGTTTCTCAATAAAGATTGCTATATAATCATGGTGTTCAAATAGTTATATAATTGTGTAAAAAAATCTTTAATTTAATGTTAGTTTTCTTAGTAAAGATTCCTGTATAATCACGACGTTAAAATAGTTCGAATTTTTATTAAGGCAAAACATTTATAATTTAATCCAAAATAGCCAGACTTCTATAAATAATCCAAGAAAAACTCGAACAAAATATTGAGCTGCTCGTAATCTTAATTTATGTAACAAAATACATCCTTTTTCCAAAAGAACTTTGCTGAGGGTAATAATATAACAAATCCTTAAGGTTTGTGAAACAAAGTTCACAGTTCATCGTAGACTCATAGAGTGCTAAATATGCAAAATGAGCTAGAATTATTTGTAAAAAATATTAATAAATATCAGCAATTATCCCCTAGTTCTTGTTGTTCCTGCATCTCATTCTTTTTGTTTTCTTTCTTTTATTTTTTTGACACTTTTTGTTGCTACCATATCTCATTATTTTCTTTTCTTTTTCCTTTTTCCTATTTTTTCCCTTTCTTTTCACAATAATCACCAAACAGAACTAACATTAACGCCTGCATATAATTGCTACTAATCAGTCCCAATCCTCCAAAAGAGTTGCCTAATTCAATCTTTAAGTATATCGTTCAATCCTATTTCTACTATGATACAGTTTAAAGGCAACAACTCCTAACCTAACATACAACATAATATAGTACAATCAAACGCCATAACTACTGAAATCAAATAAGATGCCACAAAATTAATACTGATGCATAATTACAAAAAATTTAGAAACAACAAAGAAGGAAATACATGAAGCAAAACATCAAATGAGGAATTTTTTTACATTAATGAAGAAGGTGGAGGTGATGGAGGTGGAGATGGGACGTGAAGTCCTTGAATCTCCCAAGCCTTATGAATTTTCTTCTCTAGACGTGAAGTCCTTGAATCTCCTAAGCCTTATGAATTTTCTTCTCTAACTTTCGCTGCTGATGGGCTATCAATTGCATTTGTTCATTCATTGCATTAAGTTGCCTTTGTGTGTTATTGGAAGTGCTAGCCAACAATCTATATACTCTTTCCCAATCCCTTGGTACACCTTCTTCCTCACTTGATTCGTACGATGTGATGGGAGGTGCAGAACTGGAAGCGTCAACTGAGAACCTAAACTTATATATGGCACGTGCCCGATGATCTTTAAACTACATCTTATCATGTAACAATATTTTTGCACGTCTTAAATATGGAACATCAAAATACTCACACTTCATAAATGTTAGTTCAATAACATCAACTTGAAAATGCTAGGCCAGAGCAGTAGCTAAATAGCCTATTCCTAAGGATGCTCCTTTCTTTGTCACACAATGAATCAGTGATTGGGAAAAATGAATGAACATATTAAATTTGTGCCTTTCATCTATGCAATATAAGGGCAACAAATCCTTAGCTGAGCATTTATTGCTCTAACTTTTTCCAAAAATAGCATAAAACATGAATTTATGGAGCAGTAACCGATCAGCAAAAATAATGTAAGAGTTCGATGCATTATGAGCATCGAACTCAAGCAAATCAACTAAAAACTTCCAATAAGTTGTAGCTAAGAAGGTTTGATGGCAATGTTTTACCTTTGACCTAGAAAATTAGAAAAGCTCCCGTAACATGCTCTCATCTAATCTATAAAACTGACCTTGTAGTTTGAACCAAAATTTCTTTGGTTTATTCGATTGAAACTTCAATGATGTGAAGAATTCTAATGTGAGCTAAGGAAAAATGAGATAATTTATTTGTACAAATTGTCCCCAACTGCCTCTACTAGAGAATGCCATTACTTTATCTTTTAAACCTATTTGTTCTAAGAGGTTGAAATCGAAATATCTTGGAGTGAGAATCGATTTTTTTTAAGAGCCAAATACCTCGACCCTTCTTCCATCAAATAAATAGGAAAAGAGGCGTTGTAATCGGCTGCAATGTCTACACCCATTTCAGTTCTCAGGTCAGCTTCAATTTCTTCAACACTTTTCTTCGATCTCGGAGGCATAATGGCGTGAAAACCTACAAAAATTAGCCAAAGAAATAGGACCTGTTTTAGAATCCTAAAAAATAGGAATCTACAAAAATTAAAGGAATAGAGGAGAAACAAAAATAGTGATGACTCGAATGCTCGCAAATGTCAAGCTTTTAACACAAAAATTTTAGCTAACTTATAAGATTTCCTGTAAACTTTTAACAAAATCCGCGATATCTCTGAAAGAAAGAGTTGAGCAAGAGGAGAGTAGAAAAAGAGGTGCGCAAAGAAAATAGAAGACTTGTTTTAATTTATACTTCTTATGGGCCGCAACTTGTACTGACCGTTTTAATAAAAATATTATTTATTTTAAAATTTTAAAAAACATTTACATTTTAATTCATTTTTACAATTTTCCTTTGTTTTGTGTTAATTGTAATTTTTATATAATCAATTTCCTCTTTGAATTATAATTTATTTATTTATTTATTGTATGAGTGTAGGAGTGACTATAATCTTTTATTATATATATATATATTACAAGATTTAAAATTAAGATTTCTATTTTCAACAAATGGATAAAATTTATTTTATGTGCTTTATTAAGTTGGATAATTTTGCAGTTACTATTTTCTCTTTCTATTATATATATTTAGTTGTTATTATTAATAATAATTTTACAAAATTAGTTGATCCATTGAAAAACATTTCATCGATTAGGTAGTACATGTTACTATTTTGTTTATATCTTCCTGCCTTCGTTACCTATAGTAAATATTTTTTTTACATTTCCTTATTATTTAATCACTAATTAATTACTAACAAGATTATTATTTGGTCTTTATATACTTCCACATCTGCTTTAATTAATAAATTTTTTTGTTAATACAGTAACATATTGATCAAATACTAATATTAACAACTTAACAAAGTAGCAACATCTTTATAAACAAAATAATTTGAATTATATTTAATAATTATATCAAAATTAATTATGTCCAAATTTGTTTCAAGTTAAATAATAAATTTTTATCAGATCAGATAATTATAGAAATTATTTTTATACATTATAAAGTCGCCGTTGTGCATATGCACGATGGTGACTCTGGAGATAAAGGACTACGATGCCACGATCGTGCATATGCATGATCGCGATTTCTGCTTCAACGTTGTCTTACAATAATCACTATTATTTTAGTACATTGGAATAATAAGATGAAAAAATTGTCAGTCATATAAAATATATAATAATTAGAATTTTTTATTAATACGGTGACATATTGAACAAATATTAATATTAACAACTTAATAAAGTTATAATATTTCTATAAAATAATTAATTTGATTTGTGTTTAATTATTATATCAAAATTAATTATATTCAAGTTTATTTAAAGTTAAATAAGAAATCTTGATCCGATCAAATAATTATAGAAATTATTTTTATACATTATGGAGTCGCCATCGTGTATATTAAGATGGCGACTTCGGAGATTAAGAACTGGCATGTCACGATCGTACATATGCACCATCGCAACTTCAGAATTGGCATGTTGCCATCGTGCATATGCATCAGCGCGACTCCAGAGGTAAAGATTTGGGTTGTTACCATTGTGCATATGCACGATGGCAACATTCTCGATCGTGAATTACAAGCTCTTTATTTTCTGAATTTTACAATAATCACTATTATTTGAGCCTGTTGGAATCATATGAAATTTTTTTCAATAATGTAAAGTATTTAATAACTAAAAATTATTATCAATATAATAACATATTCAACAAATATTAATATTGACAATTAACTTAAGTAACAATATTTTTATTAATAAAATATTTTGAATTCTTTTTATTAATTATACCAAAATTAATTATTTTCAAGTATATTTAAACAGTACGGATTAGTATAAAGTTTTATTATTGTGATGACATTATTGTGTACATATTATATAAAATTAATGGATTATGTTATAATAACCATATAATTAAAATTACATTGCTCTACGTCTCAACCAAAAATCTTAACCATGTGAAATCATCTGAGAGAGAACGAGCAAAAAATGTGGGATGGATCTGATTTAGTGTGCACGAGTATGAACTTCTCTCACACCCGTGACTCTTGCACAGAAGTCACAACTTCCTGCACGCCGGTGACTCTCTCACACATGTGGTTTTTATCCCTCACACCTGGAAGTGTTAATTGTTGGACGATTCTTAATTGTCATATCAAGACATTGTGCTCTCTAATAGTTAACGTGACTTAATTTTAGATTGTGCATCCGAGAGCATTTACAAACTAAACACTGTTGTTTCTTTTAACCATAACTTTCTTCCTCTCTTTTCTTAATTTTTCCATTTCTATCTCTATTATGCCTTATTTTCACTTCATTTTCCATTGCTGATTATATAAAATACTAAATTACATAATGTAATTTTATTTTATTTGTAGGCATGACTTAACTTGTCGTAACCATAAACTAAATCTTGTTAGACCCTTTTTAATAAAAATATCATTCAATTATATAATGTTATTTTATTTTATTTGTAGGTGCGACTTAACTTGTCGCACTCATAAACTAAACCCTATTAGATCCTTTTCAATAAAAAAATCATTTAATTAAAAGAAATTAAATACATTCAAACATTAGTTTACTTTCGCTAATGTATGTTATGAATTTGCTTAAATTAATTCTGCTCCTTTCCCGCCCAGTGACAAAATCTTATACATATCGATAACTCTTTTGTTTGACTTATTTAAATTTCAGTATTTTCTAGGATACGCCGCAATATTTTGATTTTATAGGTCAGCTATTTAAAATGACAACTTATTTAGTTGTTGATGATGAAATATGTAGATTATTAATGTTACTTACATTAAAAATATTTTACATTTTTACAAAGAAGTCTTCCTTTTATTTAAAGTCTAGTCTGGAAGAGTTACATTCCATTCTCATTTCATTTCCAATTATGTTGCTATTTCCATCCTCTTGTTCTACTCCTTCAAAATGAGTTACATAGAAAATATATCTCAAGTTCAGAAAATTAAATCTGTTGTTCGATGTCTTACAGACAAAACTTCCTTATCATAAAACCAGGTAATTGCTTCTGTTTCTTTACTATTTTATATTTTTAAGCATGAAAAACCAAATTGATATAAATATTGCGTTAAATATTAAATTTGCATGACATTATTTTTTTTCTTGATCACAGAAAAAATTTTATACCAAGAATTGTGTTGCAAGGTTCTTAAGAGCTAACGACAACAACGTTTATTTAGCTGCAAAAAAAATTAAAAGCTTGCCTTTCTTGGGGAGAGAGAGAGCATCTTTATGGGTATTTTTATATTTTCCACTTTTATTTTTATACATATTTTTTTCATCCTTCTTCTTTTCTAGATTCTTTTTTTTTTGAAATACAGACAAATTAACAACTAATGAATTTACAAATGAAATCGGACAAGGACTTGCTTATTTAGCAGGTCATGATGAGAGCTGTAAACTTATTTTGGTAATTTCCAAATTCTATCAATTATGTCTTTTTTTGATACTTTTTATCTGTTGAATTTCTAAATTTTATTTTAGCATTAATAGTTTCTAAATTTGTTACTAATCATCATTTTTTTCCTTTGTTTTTCTTGGTTAAAGATATTTTGCCTTAAAAAAATTACAGGAAGTTTCATTCACGAAAAATGTAAGTCAACATATTTAATTTTTCTTTTTATTTCCTATTTTTTATCGCCCTTATTTGATAATTTCCCACCGTCATATTTTCATTTGATTTTTATAGGTTTACACGTTTCATTGCTTTTACTTTGGAAGTAGCCATATCAACAATGCGTAAAAACTTTGAAGAATGTGTTATTCTCTTTTATGCAAGTATGTTTAATCGTTAACAACAAAATGATAATAACTATTATATAAAAAATTCCCCTTTTAACATCTTGATAATATTTGTTATATTTACAGGTTTTTACAAGTCTGCTTTGCCTTTCATGAATACATTTTTATTTGTTTTTAAAATTATTGCTAATTATTATCCATCCAAACTTCACAAGATGTTCCTCGTCGATCCTCCCTCTCTGATCTATTATTTAAGGAAGGTGATATTCATACCTATTCTTCTTGTTTATATTCTTATTGTTTTTCAAAACTGTGGCATTATGCTAATATAGAATTCAAATTTTAATTTTTATTACAGGGTATTAAACGATTTCTCCAATTTTTGACTGTCACGCATATTGTATATTCATTGGATTTTGAAGAAACCTTGGAAATCCCCAAATATCTTTCCACAATATTTAATTGTTAAAGATGGATCATACTCTTCCAGGTTTTTGTTGTCAGTGTCCCAATATTCTAACCCGAACAAACCACGGTATCTTACTCTGACCTGATTAGCTTTTACGTCATACATTAATTCCTTAAATGCTAGATCTATTTCCTTTTAATCGCCTTATGCAACAGCTACAAATAACGCTCTATTCCCATGTATTCCAATTCCACGGCGAGTTACTAAACCAGTTAAATTTGCTCAACCACAAACCCCAAAGCCTTCTTTTTTCGGTCGCCAGTTATGTATTTGTTTTCCAAAAAAACTAATACATTTGGGGAATGTAACCAGGCTTTTTTACCGTTCTTAAAATTTTATAGGATCCCCTATAATGAGAATATTTACAAGTCAATTATGCAACCTCCAATCGGTGGTGTCCTATCTATTGTACCCCCTTATTTAAGGGGAAATAACATTTTTGTATCAAATCGATTTTAAGACGGTGATAGTGTGCACCTGATTTTTATTATATATCATTGCCCCTTTTCTTTGTAATATAATGAAATGTGCATTTAATTAAATCTTTTTTCGTTTTATAACAATATGAATTTTTCCCGATTTTAAATTACTAAAATGACAATTATTAAGTTCAATGTCATGAAAAAAATTGGCTTTTATGAAATATTAGTGCCGCCAATTAATCAACGTTTTATTATTGTTAACTATTTGCGCTACATATGTATAATAACATTATTATATATATTATTTATAATTTATTTATTATATTACCATAACTTTTAGTTATAATTTATTAACTATTATTTGAATGAATGAATTATTGTTAATAATTACTGAATATACTTATTATATTCAAAAAAATGCTTTATTATATTAAAATTAATTTGTTAACAATGGTTTAGGTATATTTTAACAATAATATAAGAACAAATATATTTACAATCTGTTCTTGTTTAAATAATCAATCACTTAATTCTTTTTTAATTCATTAATTAATTATATATAAATTACAGTTGATAAAAAAGAATAAATTAACTTACTCCTGTAACTCTAAGCTTAATTCAATAATCACGTTTTATTTTATTTAAATTTATTAATCACTTACTCATTTTTAAATTCATCAATATGTTAATCATATTTAACTCGTTTATTTAATTTAATATTAATTATTTTTTGTAGGAATTGTTCTCGTTTCAGTGATCATCAGTATATAATAATTAATCATAATTGCCTATATATTTTTTGATATTTAATCAATTAATTTTTATATTTACACTTAATATTAATTATTATTACCTTATATTATTTTCACCCTGAACAATTCTGGATTCTTTCTTACATCGTTATTTTAGATGCAGAAAAAAAACTATTATCTTGTTTTTTTACTTATATTAATATTTCAGTCTTAATCAATCAATCACCGTATAGCCATTTTCATGTAAACTTAACTTCTCTGACCTACAACTCTAAGCTTAATTTAATAATTACGTTTTATTTTATTTAAATATGTTGGTTACTTACTTATATCTAAATTAATCAATATGTTCATCATATTTAATTTGTTTATTTAATTTTATATAAATTATGAATTATGTTTAGACCCAATTGTTATCGTTTAATTGATTATTAGCATATAATAATTAATCATAATTGCCTATATATTTTTAGCTATCTAATGAATTAATTTTTATATTTACACTTAATATTAATTATTATTACCTTATATTATTTTGGCCCTGAATAATTTCGGATTCTTTCTTATATCATTATTTCAGATCCTCAAAAAAAATACTGTTATCTTGTTTTTTTAATCAATTTTAATATTTCAGTATTAATCAATCAATCAATCAATCGCCGTATAGCCGTTTGTGATTGAAAGAAGTTATATCGTAATTTTTTTTATATAAACAATCCATTACCGTCTTTATCTTTTTACTCTTTAAATTTACTTCTCTAACCTAACTCTGAGATCATATTTGACCTAACGAATCAAACAATTTCTTTGTGTAAACTTAAGTTCTCTCACCTACTTTCTCCTTTCACTTTTCTTCTTCTTCAACCTAAATATGTTAGATTCCCTATTCCAGAAAAAAGAACAAAAGAACAAAAGTAAGATTTCCTATTTCAGCAAATAAAGAAGAGGCCGTTGATATTAGTAAGTTATTCTTTTGTTTGTTACTATTTTTTCCATTTTTAAAATATTTATAATTTTTATAAAATGATATCTATATCTTTTGGTTATTACATTTTAGCCAATTTTATTTGTTATCATCTAATTTCCTATTTACACCATTTAACCTGTGATTTTCACCTTGATACGGTTAGATAACAAATATTGAATTATCGTGATTATATTGTGTTATAGGACTATATTATGTTGATATGCAACATTTTTAGGATAATAATATCTTCATTTTTCATTTATTATTATCGAGTTTTGTAGAAGATGAATTAAGGATACATTCATACAAATGTTTCGTTTATTAAGTTTAATTATTTCATTAAAAAATTTATTTTATTATTATATAACTAATTTATTTATATATAACTCATTTATAAATAACTCATTAAATTTTATTAAATTTATATTTTTGTTTTGCTTTTAACTAAATATTTTAAAAGTAACTTATATTATTGTGATAATACCGATTGTTAATATTATTGATTATTAATTATTATTATTATATTTATTACATCTTATTAATTATAGTTAAAATTTTAATGATATACTATATTATTGTGTAATTTTCCAATACAAAAAAATTTAAATGTTGAAAATGTGAAGTACAAATGGATTAAATATAGTCAATAAATACAGATATAAAAATCGTAACCAAAAAGTATCAAATTTAAGTATCATTCAATTATTACTTTTTTAATAAATCAAATAATCTAGTTAGTTTTTATTTTTATAAATATCATTTCATATTTGCAATTAGACTATTGATTTTTTCTGATGTTATTTTTCTAACTGCATTTAACCTTCATCTTTTTAGGTTTTCTTCTTATCGCCTGGTTCATTCTTGCACTACTTAGGTATGTTTAGCAAAAATATATTGTATAATATTCTGGTATACTTGTTCATGACATATTCTTTTTCGTTGATATGATAATTAGTTTCTTTTTTATATTTCTGTATTTCATGACTTACAAATACAATTTTACTTTATTAGTATACTCAGTTACATTATATTGCCATGAATTAACTTTTTTTTTATATATCTCTTAATGCTTTGTTTATCTTACACTAGATTCAACCCATATTATTTTGCAAACTTTACAAATTTTTTAATAATTCGTTAAATGCTTAGATAATCATGTTTGTTAAATATATAGTTTGTTAGATTTTTTAAAAATGTATTGTTAACCTTATTTGTCAAATCTATGCTTATTAGATGTTTTCTTTTATTTATTCACAAATATAGATGTTAGTACTTCATTATAAACTCTTTATTAAATCTATGCTTTTCTGCATGTATTGTCTTACATTTTTTATTATACACGACATTCATAAATGTAATGTATACTTTTTTATACATGTCTCCTTTAATATTATTTATAATTTAATATATATATAGTTATGTATATATTTTGCGAATATTATTACCGCAAATATTTTGATACTTTTGACAAACGTTATCAATCGATATATCAAAAGCATCAATGTTATCTGCATCATTCAGGCATTCAAATATGGATAGAAATGCTAGAAGGCGTAAAAAATATGCTGAAATGGCAAATGATAAAAAACGAGAGTTGTTACGATAACGTAAAGAAACTTGAGCTACAAAAAAGAGAAGCACTACTTTACCTACACTTCACCAAACAATTACTAATCAACATAGTGATTCCGTGTTCAAGGATAAGTTTATCATTTCCTTGATAGTTTAGTGTCGACAATCAATAAGGTATCTGGAATCCAACTCTATTTCTTTGATACTGACAAAGAACTAAACAGAAGGACTAATAGTTGTGATAAACTTTGTGAAAGTACATTGAGACTGATTATGGCGGTTCTTCAAGATAACCTTTATACCAAGTTCTTTAGAATTCTTAGAGACATTCTGTCACTTGAGAATCAAGAAATAGTTCTCAAATGTTATCTCGACCTTCATCAATGTGTTTATAATCTTCCTACTACATCACAAGTAGCTGCTATATGGACTGAAACTGATGATGAACAAAATGATAAATGTCCTCACATCCAAGTCTACGCTCACTCAAGTACAAGTTACAGAATTCAATCTTATTATGCATGTTATAACCCGCTTTAGTATCCACTTTTATTTCCTCACAGTGAATCTGGATGGCATCGTGGCATTAAGTGGTTGATTCGACGAAGAAACAAGACCAATGTTTTAGATAAAGGAAGTAATGTTTCTCTCAACTCTTTTACTGATCCGTCTGAATTATTCGCTCTCGAAAACATAGGTAAGTTTGTCTTTGTGTTTTGTCATTTTCCAAATATTATTTAATTGCATGGTTTTATTTATCAATTTTATTTTTATTGTTACTAGCTACTGAAGAAGGACACTGTGAAGATGGTTTGGTTTCTGCTAGAGAATATTATTGCTATCGACTTCAAATGAGAGATAAATGAATCCATGCTCCTCCATAGCTTAAGACTACTTCAACAAGTTATTGTTGGTACTTATATAAAGATTGAAACATCCTGACTTGATTTCTATAGAAAAAAGCAAAACGAGATACGGATAGAAATTTTACAAGGTGTTTTAGATAGTATTAACGTTGGTCAAACTGAAGGTTCTAGAATTGGCCTTCGAATAATCCTCCCAGCTTCGTTTATTGGCGATTTAAGGGATGTAAAGCGACGTTATCTCGATGCAATGACTCTAGTACAAAAATATGGTAAACCAGATATTTTCCTCACTATGACTTGCAACCCTATATGGAAAGAAATACAAGACAATCTTAAATTTCATGAAAAGGTGCAAGATAAACCAGATTTATTGGCTAGAGTATTCAAAGCTAAATTTGAAATTCTAAAAAACGAGATAATCAAAAAACAAATCTTTGGAGATGTGGGCGCATTTGTTTACGTTATTGAATTTCAGAAGCATGGATTCCCTCATGCTCATTTACTGCTAATATTTAAGCCATATTTTAAATTGCTAAATCCAGATTATTACGATTAGATCATATTTGCTGAAATACCTAATCCTGATCATAATTCTAGGTTATATTTTCTTGTTATTAAGCATATGATTCACGGTCCTTGTGGTTTTATGAACACAGATTGCCCTTATATAAGAAATGGTGTATGAAAAAACCATTATCCCAAAAATTTTACTCCTTTTACTGTTCATGGTGAAGACAGTTATTCGTACTATAAACGAAGAGATGATGGAAGGAAAGCAAAAATTTGCAGATTTGAGGTTGATAAGAGGTGGGTGGTTCCTCGTAATCCATACCTTTTGATGCAACTTGATTGTCACATTAATGTTGAAATATGTTCAATTGTGAAGCTTCTTAAGTACTTATACAAATATGTCTTTAAGGGCCATGACTTTGTGAACTTTAGCATTACCTATCATGAGAGCACAACTAATATTGATGAAATCAGTAATTTCAAAGAAGGTCGTTAGATTTCACCTCCAGAAGCTTTATGGCACATAAATGAATTTTGTCTAGCAGAGATTAATCCATCGGTTTATATACTACAAGTTCACCTCCCAGATCAATAGTTTATTTCCTTTAACAAAAATGCTGATTTGTTTTATTTGTTGAGAAATATCGACTTCTCGAATAAAATGCTGACTGAATTTTTCAAGATTTTAATTTGACAAATTAAAAGGTTGCAGAGATGAAATGTCTGTATAGGGATTTCCCAGAATATTTTGTTTGGAATCAAAAAACAAAAACATGGTTGGAAAGAAGCCGAAGAAAAGTAATAGGAAGATTGGTTATTGTTGACTCTCGATAAGGAGAAAGGTATTACTTAAGATTATTACTCACGCATATTAAAAGACCAACATCATTTGATGACTTGTTAAGTGTTGATGGTCAGAAGATTAGCTATTTCAGGGAGGTTACACTACAATTAGGATTGCTAGCATCTGACTCTTATATAGAACAAACACTTGAGGAAGCTGTCATGTTTCAAATGCTAGCATCCCTCAGACTTATATTTGCTACACTCTTGTTCTATTGTTCACTGATAAATCCTAAGCAGCTCTGGGAAACTTTCAAGGACGACCTTTTGTTCTAACCACCAGTATGCTTCATGTTCCTATAATACGTATACATCTAATGATGTTACAAAAATGGCCCTTCAAGATATTAATAAATCTCTAGAGCAAATGGGGAAAAGCTTAGCCGATTATCATTTTACTAATCATCAGTTTCATATTTATTATCAACAGCAACAAACTAAGGAAGTACAAAGTTAGATGAATATATAGATTGATCCAGAAAACCTATTGTTACAATCAAGGTTGAACAATGAGCAAAAGCACATATTTGATTTAATAATGAATTCAATTTTGACTTTAACCGGTGGAAGTTTTTTTATTGATGGTCCTGGTGGAACTAGAAAAACTTTCTTATATTGAGCTCTCTTATGATCACAGGGGCATATTGCAGTTGCTGTCACTATACCGGGCATTGCAGCATCAATCCTTCTAGGAGGTAGGACAACTCAGTCAAGATTTAAAATCCCGCTTGATTTATCGAAGAAAAAATTTTGTCAATTAAGCAAACAAAGTAGTATTGCAAAATTGATAGTTGAATCTAGTCTTATCTTATGGGATAAGGCTTCCATGGAAAAACGAGAAGCCATTGAAGCATTTCATGATTTACTTCAAGATATAATGCACTTTGATAAGCCTTTTGGAGGAAAAATTGTTGTATTTGGTGGCGACTTTCGTCAAACTTTGCCAATTGTTGACCAAGAGACAAAATAACAACTCATTGATTCAAGTCTTATAAATTCACATCTTTGCCCACACATTTGTAAATTCTTTTTGATGATAAATATGACAGCTGTGTCAAAATCTAGCTTTTTCTAATTTTTTATTGCGAGTTGGAGAAGGCACTAAGCCAATGGATGAGCAAGATAAAATATGCTTTCCAAAAGAATTGGTTATTCCTTATGAAAACAAGGATGAGTCTCTTAACAGGTTAATATTTTTTTGCATTATACATTTTACTACAATTGCTATTACGTTTTTCTTATATGTCGTTACCCTCACCAGGTTACTTGAAAATGTGTTCCCTGACCTAAGCTTATATTCATCTAATCCGTATCAGATGATAAATAGATGTGTACTATGCCCAAAAATAATTGTGTTAATGAAATTAATGACATGATGATTCAAAAATTGTTAGGAAATATGCATTCATATATGAGTTTTGACAAGATGATTGACCGAAGATATCAAGCTAATTATGAAGATTTTCTTAATTT
Source organism: Erythroxylum reticulatum (assembly GCA_025504915.1). Classification (NCBI taxonomy): domain Eukaryota; kingdom Viridiplantae; phylum Streptophyta; class Magnoliopsida; order Malpighiales; family Erythroxylaceae; genus Erythroxylum; species Erythroxylum reticulatum. Next base: position 23,511,746 of record JANSVA010000001.1, read on the forward strand.
TTTAAATCCTAAAGGCCTACCTCTACATAAACACTTGCTCAAAGAAGGCTCTCCAATTATGCTACTCAGAAATTTGAATCCAACTAAGGAACTATGCAATGGAGCAAGGTTGATATGCAGACAATTAAAAGATTATACAATTTTTGCTAAAATTATGTTCGGACCTTACAGAGGAAAACTGATATTTATACCTAAAATTCCTTTACAATCTTCAGAAAATGAAAAAATGGAATTCCTTTCGTCAGAACACAATTCCTAATTTGTTTGTGTTTTGCAATGACCATAAACAAATCTCAAGGTCAAACACTTGATCATGTAGGAATTAATCTTCGTTAACCTGTATTCTCGTATGGATAACTATACGTGGCTCTATCAAGAGCTCGAACTCCTGAATCAGTTAAAGTTCTGATTATTCCAGGAACTTTTGAATCTTCAAACTTTGATCAAAAAACAAGAAATATTGCTTTTCTTGAAAATTTTGAATTAGTCAAATTATAAAAGATAAAAGTTCTTGAGAGGTATACTAGCTGTTTCTTTTATGACTTGATATAATTTCATTTCATGTAAAAAAGTCTTTCTCTTGACTTATTCATTAAACAAATTCTTTCAGCATGGAAAACCGTTTATTGATTAAGGATATTTTACCTAGCACTCAATGGTGGTCTTGTGAAATTATCGTCCAAGAAAAACAACATATTGTCATTTCACCTGCTACACCATCAAAAAGACAAAAGTTTATCTTCTTGGATTCTGATAACAATTACACTTTCTTCCTTTTACATTTTTTAACTCAAATATTAATAATTTCCTTATTATTAACAGGGATCACAAGTTGAGGTTATTATTTTCAATAATGATATCCAATGAATGAGCCACATCTTGTAGCCATATAAGGAATATATTATTTCTAATGCGATTATGAAATCAATTCTGGCTCAATACCAAATTGAAAATTTGAAAATACAATGGATTATTATGAGCTGCACTGTCATTGAAGATGATGAAACAATCATCCTCGTGAAATTTAACTTTACGCCTTTCAACAATCTCATGGATTGTGTAAATGACAAGCAAAAATCAGTTGGTTAGATTCTTAATATATTTCTTCATACAATGTTCACAAATTTTCTATTGTGTCTAATTATATTTATCTTTAACACATGATAGATATTTTATCCATCATTATTGAAGTCCTGGATAGAAAAGAAATCATCAGAGATGGAAGAAATTCAACTGTGCAGAAATTTGTTATCACTAACAAAGAGTAATTTTAATTCTCTATTATTCTTTATATTTTGCATGAACCTGAGATAATTTTTTTATTTTTTCTAACATTTCTTTTTTTATTAGACACCAAACGATTGTACTATCATTAAGGAATTCTTTTGTTGATAACGAGGGTCGACAATTACTGAATCACTATACTCATATCCAATTATTGTGTGTAAAAGACTAAAAGTGAACTTCTATAATGATATTTTTTCTTCCTCATAATATTACGTGTTATTATTTATCTTTTATTTTATCTTAAAGTTACAATTCAAAATTTTAGGTGTTGCATTATTGACATGGTTCGACTCAGCAATTCTCGTTAATCCACCAATACACGAAGTTGTAGATCTTAAAAATTGGTAATGCATTATCTTAGCTACAACATCTATGTTCCAATGATCTATATCAAATTGTACATCTTCGCTTCAACTATCAATAGAATTATGTTGAAATTTTTTTAAATTCTGATGCTTTCATATTTATAATTATTATGTTACAAATTATATAGAAATTATATAAAATTATTTATGTTTTCATGTTTATAATTATTATGTTCCAAGGCACGACGAAATAATAAGGAAATTAAAAATCTTATTAGCAAATGATCTTACCTCAGATATAATCCTGATATATGTTTCAGAACTCATAAAAAAATCACCAAAATCATGTTCTTAAATTCTACCAGCAAGGTAACTAAATCTATATATTCTTATCCAATATTTTGTTTAAAGTTTTTAATCGAAATCTTGTTATTGGTTATTTCCAGATATCATGGATTAAAGCTAAAATTTACTTCCAACACATCTTGCAAAAATACTGGTATCTGGCATGCAAGAAATGTTTTCGCTCTACGACTGCTACATATGGAGTTCCGTTGACTTGTAATTCTTGCAAAGAAAAACTTACGGATGAACCAAGGTTTCAATCTTCTTTTTTCAGTCTTCAATTTACTACTTTTTCCTTCCCATCTAGATTTTGAATTTTTTACGTGACTTTTTTACTTGCATGTCACAGGTGTGACTTTCTAACTCACATTCGTCACTTTTTTACTTGTATATATTCAATTGTACATATAATATCTTTTTTTTCATTTTATCTAACTTTTTATATGGGTGTCGATATGACCTAGATTTAACCAATGAAACAGGGACTATCACGGCTTCTATTTTTAGCGACCTGGCTAAAAAACTTTTGAATTTCAACACCGTTGAAGCTATACAATATTATAATGAGATTATATTTTTCCATCTATTTTTCTTTTACTTTTGCAATTTAATATGCCATCGATTATCTTTATATAGTTATTTCATTGATAATTCACATTTTTGCATTTGCATAATAAGAACATGGAACTCTGTCTAGAGAAGCTGCACACAGAATTAAGAAGCGACATATTTCTTTTGCATGTCAAACTAGCAAACATTCAATCATCAGAGGCAATGCAACAATTTACTGTTGTTTACTACCGCAAAATTGATGATGATGAACTATAAAAGCCTTCGCTTTCATCCGCAAAAGATGACCAAGTTTCAGCTGATGATTATCATGACTATGCTGAAATTACACCTTTACCTATGTCAGGTATTGTTTATTTGTCCTTATTTTTTATTTCACCTTTAGCATGATCATCTGTTATTTATGTATCTAGCATTTCCTTTTAAATAATCTCACCTTATATCATGTTGCTAATATACTTTGATTTTTTTATATCTTTAGAGCATATTGTTGAATCTTCTTCATCAGTCAGATAGTGCCTTAATAAAAGATTTAGTCATACTGAAAATAGTCCGCGGTCACATACAGATATGATCATCAATAATACTGAATCTATGCCGCAATCAGATCCAGACGATGATCGCAATAACAAAAAATCTAAATTTTCCTATACTTTTTCTGTTAGAAAAAACTGATCAAATGACTGATGTACCTTTTGTGATTTTGCTTCATATTATCTTAAACTTCGATATTCTAGATATTGCATAATTCTACATATAATTCTCTACATCCATATGATGGTTTTTTTTGTTAATTCACGGTAATTGATATTTTTAAATTACTTGGATTATAACCATCTGTTGTTTTTTATTGAAATGTTTAATTTTATATTATATTATATTATATATAATAAACTGTTCTAACAACTTAAATACGCTTAAATCATTGATTAAATAATAAAATTTTATATAATTATTAGTTATCTTCTAGAAAATTGTTCTCCTGTCTCTTAAATTTCTAATGACACCAGGATCATTCAATTTGTTTTAGAAATCTAAAAGCTACACCTCAAAGATTTTTGGATTCTTGTTATACTAAAACAATATACTATACTCAACTTCCATCTAGAAATTGAAAGTCTTATATACTGAATTAAAATTCAACTTCTTCAAATAATTTGTATCCCTATGTCTTTCGTTTACTTTGAATAAAAAATCGTCTCATTCGGATGTCTAGACAAAAAGTTATGGTCAAAAGAATCAAAACTTTTCAATTTTTAAACACTTTCGGCTGCACATTCTAAAATTAATCGACGGTGCTAGGATTTTTGGTGAAGAAGTAGACCAATGTGATTTTTATATAATTAATGGTTATTATAATATAATCCATTAATTATATGTAATATGTACATAATTATGTCGTTATAATAATAAACACTTTATATTAATTCATATTGTTCAATTGTACTTGAATATTTTGATATAATTACTAAAAATAATTCAAATTGTTTTATTTATATTAATATTGCTACTTTATTAAATTGTTAATATCAATATATGGTGAATATGTTACTATATTGATAATAAATTCTCATTATTATATATTTTATATTACTGACAATTTTTTCGTCCTATTATTGCAATATAGTCAAATAATAGTGATTATTCCAAAAATAAAAAAATGAATAAAACGTTGAACTCGCGATTGCGAGTGTGCACGATCGTGAATTCCCATAAACAAATTCAAAATCACGATCATGCATATGCATGATCGCGACAACTACATTCTTTATCTATAGGGTCGCCATCATGCGCATGCATAATCACGACTCTATAGTGTATAAAAAAATTTCTATTATTATTTGATCCGATCAAAATTTATTATTTAACTTTAAATATACTTGACTGTAATTAATTTTGATATAATTAATAAATATATTTCAAATTATTTTATTTATATAATTATTGTCAGTTTATTAAGTTATTAATATTAAGTATAATTTTTACTTAGGTTTACGCCTCAATAAAACCATTAGAATCAAAATTCGTAACTCAGTTACTCCTCATTTCATTTCTAGCATTATTAGTTCTCAAAGTATCCAAATCTCATTCACTTTTATTTAATACCCATTACTCGTTTAGTTTCAATTATAACTACAATCATATGAACCTCTTCATTTCCATTATACACATGTCTTTGATGCTTTAATAGCAACAATTCATTCACTATGTTATTCCAACATTACAAGATCAAACATTATCCAGACTCTCTTCTCTTCTTATAACATCTTCTATTTTCCATGAACTTTTTGGCAAGGAGAATGACGTAATTTGGCAACACTTTCTTCTAAAAAAATGTTCTCCATTGTCTTATTTTCTGATGACACCAAAATTATTCAATTTTGTTAATTATTCCAAAAGTTATACTCCGAATATTTTGTACTATTCTCATTCTAAAATAGTTAATCATATCCAACTTCTATCCAAAAATTGAAAGCCTTAAAGACTGAATTAAAATTTGGCTTCTTCAGATAATTTGTAGCCCTATGTCTCTAGTTTATTCCAGACTAAAAATCATCTCATTTGAATGTCTAGAGAAGAAGTGATGATGAAAAGAAACAAGATTCTTCAATTTGCAATTGCTCTTGGGTGCACAAACCAAAATCAAGTCACGGTTAACTATTAGAAAGCATAATGTCCTGATGTGACAATTAAACATCAGCCTAACAATTAGCACTCAGTGGGTGTGAGTGAGTCACGCCTATGCAAGAGTCATGGGTATGAGAAAAAGTCACTAGTGTGCATGCTCTTCAAACCGTCCTACAATTTACAATCGATCTCTCTCAATTGTTTTCAGATTCCTATGACTTTTGGTGAAGGTGTAGATTAGTGTGTTACGAGTCCAATGGTTTAAGTCTCGTATCATTTGGAGTTCAGATGAAGGAGATATAGCCGAAAGATCGAAATATGTTGCGTCACCTTGTAACCTTCAAATGCATGATCGTGACATTCGGTGAATAACATGCACGATCGTGACATCCGGTTAATAACAGTGAGGTCGTGATCGTGGCTCCATTCGCACTCCCTCACTTCTAACTCCCATAATTTTCAATCCAAAACTCCAAAAATTTCAAACTTTATATTAAAATGACGACAATTATTTTTATCTTAATTTTTTCACACCCATCAATTTCAAATTCCTTCTATGTATTTTTATTTTTATGTAAATATTATTTTGTATTATATATATATCTATATATTTTA
>JANSVA010000001.1:23546579-23560173 GCA_025504915.1 Erythroxylum reticulatum
TTCTCAGAAAATTAATTAGTGCATTTAATACTAATTTGTGACAATTTTTACTCTCAAACTACATAAAATAAAGGTACGCACTCAATAGTCAATTTAAGCATAAAATCTAGAAATAGGAGTCAAAAAGTGTAGCAAAAGTCATAAAAATGTCGTCAATTTATGTAATAAACTTGGGCTTAATCACTTCCGTACATTACAACCTTAAAAAGCCCTCTTGATTTTCAAAATTATAGTTCTTGTAATGGAAAGATAGAAATATCACAAGCCTATGGTAGAGAATGGACTAAGTAGATTTTAGAGTGAAATTATCCTAAGACAAGTGAGTAGAGAGTTAAACAGTTTCCCTTGAGAGAAATCTCTTTTGCTCAATCTCTTGGATTAAATTCTTATAGTGTCTATTTTGTTAGAATTCTTTCGGTCTGCTTTGACTGATTTATGAGAAAGTGGTTTCACCAATTTCCTACTCTAATTTCTAAATACAGTCGGCATTTTCTTTTGCATTTGTATCTCTTTGACATTTATATGCTTTGTCTAAAAGTAAAAAGGTTTAAGTGTGGGAGAATTTGATTGAACTCAAGTTTTCTATATCAATTGGTGACAACTCCAGGGTTTTTTATTATACTTCTTGGCTCTTATTTTCAGATTTTGTGCTTAATTTAATTCTTGAGTGCTAATATTGAATTAATGTAGTTTGAGGGTAATATTGTTACAAATAATTAGTAATTGTGGTAAGTGATTTTTTTGTGACAATTGATATTGCAAACAACTATTTGTCGTTGTTGGAGATTCAAGAAGTAGAGCTAAGGAGTGAAGCACAAAAGCACAAATCAACAAGTCAACAGAGTCGAACAGACAAGTTTGCCGTAGTGACATCGACGTTTCTCTGTGGCAAAACCTGCATATTTACTGAAGAAACCTTTTGGGAAAAGTTCGCTGTAGTTAAGGTAACTTTTGCGCTACAGTGAATGCTGAAAATGACTGACTAAATCTTTCAAGAAAATTTCACCGTGGCGAGCGCATTCTCTCGCTGTAGCGAAACCTTCTAATCAACAATGACCCGAACCATTTTTGACAAAATAACCTACTATTGCACTCGATCCATTGACCCATTTTTTATAAAAAAAGACCTATTTGAGGCTGACAAGAAGCATCAGATGGGAGCTGACACTTCGGGAGAGAAAAACTTCATTCATCGACACTTCCATTATCTTACTCCATATTCATGCACACCATCGCCTTCTCTCCATACCTTTTTCTTCCACTTTCCACCGTTGGTTGCTACCATGGGATCTTCTGGTTGCTTCCCGGTTGTGAAGTTACTTGGAGCTATTAGTGGCTAGGCATCTTTTTTCCTCTTGAAGATGTAGCAAATTCTTGAGTTCAATGGGCTTAAAAGGGGAGTAGCTTAATCTATATTTAGCTATGATTTCTGAACTCTTAGGTTTAGGATTTGTGATTTGTAGTTGAACATTCTTGATTAGAGTTTAATCAAGTGTTGGATATTCAATATGTGGTTGTGATTTGTTGATGTAGAACTTGGAGCTTTAATATATAAAGTTTCATATATGTCAATTTGTGATCTTGTTGAATCTCTTTTATCTTGCATACTTGTATTTGATAATGAGTTGACTTGATTCCTAAAATGACTTATTGCATTGACTTACCCACCACACACACTAAGGGCATTTAACAAGGTCTTAAGAAATGGAGTTCATTGATTAAGACCTTGGACATAAAGAGTTCTTTATGGTTTACCATTTGAAACTTAGTGATTTTCACTCCCATCGAAAATTGATTTCGAACTATGATAGCCAAGCTCATTTTTAAGAGGATACTATCACCATTTGATCATTGTTTTTATCTTCCTGTTTTTGCATTCCCAAAAATACTTTTTGAAACATTTTCTTTATAGTTCCTTTTTAATTTATATAGGATTTCAAAGACCAAAAACTCTTTTTATTACCAATTTATTGTGCATTTCATGACATATAGGCTATCTTAGGTCCATTCCATTAGGTTCCGATTAAGTGAAACGACCTAAGGTTGCATCCTATATTGCAATCCTTGGATTAGATTATATTTGATTTGACCTCCAAGGGAAAGTACAAAGGTTCAGATCATTTGTGCAAGTTAAAAAACCTATGAAGATAGCGTAAACTAGGATCCATTAAAGATGACAATTTAGGCCTACTCAGAGAAAAAACATTTCTTAAATTTGTAAATTTACTCCAAAATTGTCTAGGCCTAAATTCACCATCATAATCGTATAACTCACTATGTGGAAATCCAAACATATCATTCAAATCATTTAAATCAATAGCATGCATCCTATTCATTAACCAAAATATCAAATTAAGCATAATGCCATCCTCCTTATAGGTCGATTTTAAAGTTGATAAAAAATCTAAGGTTAATTCAACATATGAATTTGTCATAAAATTTGTATATCTATCCCATCCTATGTTATGCAATAATTCATTAACTCGATTTCCAATTCCTAACTCAATTATAGTCATATGATTAATAAATCTATTTGGCACAATTAGACGATCTTTTAAACTTACATACCTTGACTGGTTCTCCTCATTGGTAAAGTGAAGACATGGATTACCTAAATCAACGACATCGCATGCTTTAAAGGATGAAGATGACCTAAATCTCGTACAAGGCATGACTAAATAACTATCAGAAATCAAAATATTTTCACTAATGTCAAACCAAACACAACAATTTATCAGTTTATTAGATTTATATTACTCTAGGATTTGATGTTTGTCAATTGTATTTAACCAGGTATAGGCTTACAACATAAATTCTTATTCCTCATAAGAATTATCTTAACATTATCTGACAGAACCATAGAATTTTATGCCTATCTGCTTAATTTTCCTTATCAAATGCTCAAATTCTTGACCATACTGTTCCCCAAAGTAAACATCTTCCCAATTAAGTCAAATATGACATTACACAACTAAACCAATCTAATTTCATTATGAAAACATAACAAAAAATTAATCCAATATATATATATATATCATGTTTACGTATTGAACTAAATGATTTGTTTTCCTAGAGCAAATTAGTCACAAAAGATATTGGCCTAAACAAGTTTCAAATTTTAGAATGATAACATTTGAATCTAAGTGACCGACTATCATCGTAATTTCCTCAATGATTTCATTCATCAAACACCTAGATCTTTAGAAAATATGAACTTTTAGTTCATTCTAAATCTATCCTAGTAAACCTTCCAATGTAACTCAAACCAAACAGATTTACCTTATATATAAAGTCAGCATAAAAATTGTGAACCATTGTTCACTGTAAGAATAAAGCTCAATCCAAATACATAGACTAAGTCTACATCTAACATATTGAATTACTGACATAAAAAATAATGTTATTTCCTTCAGCAGTTAAAAATAATTACACATTAACGAGTAAAATATAAAAAATCACCTAATTAGCAACTTCCAAGGTACACGGTTGATACAACTAAAAACGCTGAGAATAATAGCTGAATACCCACAATGTTATTTTAATAGTAAAGAAGAAAAAGACGATTCAATATGTGAACGCTACATTGTAGCATGATTTCAAACGTAGCCTCACTTGGGTTAAAAACACCAAACCCGTCACTGCTCACCCAAACCCAATAAAATTTTTTAAATCTTTTTTCTTCTCTCATTGTGATTAATCCAGTCACACATTTTTTAATTAATTAAATTATTATTTTTCATGATAAAAAACAAAGTTGTTAAAATTTAGTTAACCAAAATTTTTTTGATTTGTTTCAAATTTACATAATTTAAATTAGTAATTTAAGATTTGCTAAAATTTTGTCAATCACGATGTGAGTAAAATAATTCACACCTATGACTCCCTTAACTTATTTGTTAATTACGACTTAAATAATTCACAGCCATGACTTTAATTTTAATAATTTACACGCTTAATTTTTTTAAGATTTCTTTACACTTCGCATTTATTTAAAAATAAAAATAAAAATTTTAGTTTAAATAAAGATAACAATTATCTTCCATTCGGTCTACTGTAAATAACAAAATTTGGCAATACTCTCTTCTAGAAGAATGTTCAATCTTTTAAGTTTCTATTGACACCAATGTCATTCAATTTGGTTCAAAAATCTGAAAGTTATACCTCAAACATTTTCGGACTATTCTTATTCTAAAATAGTATACTATACTCAAATTCCATCTAGAAATTGAACATATTAGAGACTAAATTACATATCCACTTCTTCAGATGATTTATAGCCCTATGTCTCTAGTTTTCTCAAATTAAAAATCATCTCATTCTGATATCTAGAGAAAAAGTTACGGTCAAAATTGTTCAGCTTGCATAATGCTCTCAGGTACATTGGACTATTGAAGAACACTATCTCATGATGTGACAAATAAAGATCAATCTACCAATTTACACTCACAGGTGTGACGAAGAAAAGTCACAGGTGTGAGAGAGTCATGCCTGTGCAAGAGTCACTCACACCTGTGCAAGAGTCACGAGCGCACAACTTTTTGCTCCATCTCTCTTGAATGATTTCATATGGCTAAGATTTTTTGTGGAGAGGTAGAGAAATGTATAAAAAGTCCAGTGGTTTAAGTATCATATCATTTGGAGGTCAGATGAAGAAGATATAGCCAAAAGATCAAAGGGTGTTGTGTCAACCTCCAACCTTCAATGCGATCGTGCTTATTCATTTTGCAAACTCACGATCGTGCTAATAAACGATCGTGATTTTAGCCATTTCTTTCTTAATATAAATTTAAAAATTTTAATGCTCATAATTTTATGCCAAATTTTAATTTTTCACAATTTTCGTTTTTACTTTAAATAATATTAAATAATATTAGATGTTAAAACCTTTCTATTGTCTAAATTGATTAAATGTTTATAACTTTCTCACAACATATTAGATGAATTTATCATATTTTTACTAAATAAATTAACCTGTTTCGTTTCATATTAAATTTATATATTTTAATATGGTGGAGAGGTAGAGCAATTTCTTAAAAATCCAATGGTTCAAATCTCACATCATTTGGAGGTCTGATGAACAAGATACAACCAAAAGATCGAAGGGTGTTGTGTTAGCCTCCAACATGATTGCAATTTTGGCCATTTCTTTCTTAATATAAATTTAATAATTTTAATCCTCATAATTTAATGCCAAATTTTATTTTTTCACAATATTCATTTATACATTAAATGATATTAGATGTTAACACTTTTCTATTATCTTAATTGATTAAATGTTTATAACTTTCTCACTACATATTAAATGAATTTATCATATTTTTACTAACTAAATTAACCTGCTTGTTTTTTATATTAAATTTATATATTTTTAATATAAATTAATCAATTTAAATATTCATAATCTTGCAACAACATTTTAAATTACACAGTATTTATATTTTGTCAGCTTATTTTCTTTTTATATTCTACCTTTTATATTTTCAATATAATATATTTAAACCTTTTTTATAAAATTTGCCTTTGATATTTTAAATTTCTATAATTTGATTACTACTTTTATGAATTACAAATTTAGAATATTTATAATTTAATAATAGATTTTAAATTTTCTAATATTGTAATTCTGAATTTTATAACCGATTAAATTAACAGGGCATTATTATTGCACATCTGTGCAATATTACTCTGCTAGTTATTATCTATAGTCTAGTGTATCAGACGATCACCTCTAGTTAGTTCATCTGTAGGAGAGCTAATACCTGCTTTGCAATCAAAGAGCTCTTATGTGGTTTTGTAAGACATAATATCACTTGAGTGCCAACTTTGGCTCGATGTGTATGCTTCCCATTGGAGAAAAGATGCAATGTCAATTATATTGGTAGCATTACGACCATTGGATCAACCTCAAGAAGAAGCTAGACCATCCACTCCTAGAGGTTATATTTAAACTGAAAGAAGTTCACAGGTCCAGTACTCCATAGTTATATCATGTGCAATGTAGCAGATGTATGTTAGTTTGCAATATCTGTTCAAATTTAACACCAAGTTTTCATTACTATTGTTTTTCTTTGTTTATGCACGAAACAAATTGGAATATAAATTTAGATAGGATGGAGCTTAGAATTATTATTTTAGATTGATTTCATTGATTAAATGAAAGACCTAAGTTTTGATGTGAATTATTCATAATTACTCTTTTGAAATTAAAGAAATTATATTAAAGAATATGCTCATAAATGAGTTATATCTTAGTACATGGCTCAAATGTTCAAATAAGACAAAACTTGTTTATAATAAGTGAAGCTAAAGTAAACTCTAGTTGAAATTTGGAATCTACTCTTCCTTTCATATTTTATCGTGGAAAGCTTGGAAGATACTCTTCTATTGCAATTGGAACCATAAACCCATTATAGCCTAGAAATATATTAGCTATTTTCCATTCAGAACTATAACTTCTTGAAACATTTTTTCTTCTATTGTATATACTATCTGTAATTTATTTGTTTCCTTATAAACTGGTGTAGCGCATCATAACACTACATAAAATAAACTAGGCATACTACTATAGCAGTAGTAAGTCTAAATCGATCCCACAGAGATTAATTCCAATTACTTTCCTAAATTCAATGTATATGTAAAACAGGGGGTTTTGGTTCGATATAAATTAGAAAACAACATAAAATTAAATATGCAAAAGACTACTCAATCTAAACAATAACAAAGTGATAAAATTAATTAATAGATTGAAATCCAGTTCTTTGGTTTAATCTCGGCCTCAGCATAATTTCACATTTGTCATTGAATTATCTTCTTCACAACTCTCTTTAGTCTAATAGTTGTGAATTAACATCAAGCTCTGTTAATTTCAGTTTTTCCTTAGGTTGTAGTTAATTAAGAAGAGCTCACTAATTAACCCTAACTATCTAATAACCTAGAAATAGCTTTCTAAGTTTAATCAGATATTCATAATATGAATGAGAAAAATAGACCAATCTAAGCAATAATCACATAAACTCGGACTATTTAACTTATGTTATGTTATCCTTAACAAATTAATACCATTAGTTGCCAAATATGTCTTCAAACATGACTATTAAGTATCATATTCAAATTCTAGCAATGGGTTTTTATGAAAAACAATTCAATAGAGCATCACATGCATTCTTACACAATGCCCAATCATTAATCTCAAATACACAATGATGTATGCTTAAATTTACTATTTGGCATCGATAACACCTTCGAATCGGCATCAAGTGGGTTATCCCTCTATGTAATAGCCCAGAACACCTGCCCACAGATATTGTCTGCCTTCGGTTGCCCCTAGGGCCAAACCCCTCACAGTTTTGCTCTTCCAATCCTTGGGAAAAACATGTCTTAAGGGGTAGAGGTATCCATACCCTTATAAGGCATATTTCGTTCTCCTCTCCAGCTGATGTGGGATCTCACACTCTCCACCCCCCTTAGGGCCCAGCCTAGCTAGCACAATAGTTCGAGTATCGGCTTTGATACCATTTGCAATAGCCCAGATCACTCGCCCACAGATATTGTTCAGTTTAGGTTGCCCTTAGGGACAAACCCCTCACGGTTTTGCTCTTCCCACCCTTAGGAAAACGTGTCTTGAGGGGGAGAGGTATCCATACCCTTATACGACATATTTCGTTCTCCTCTCTAACTGATGTGGGATCTCACACTCTATCTTCTCGATCAAGCTCCAAGCATTAGCCAATAATTTATTAAAGGAATGGGTTGTATTAAGGATGAAGGAGTTAGAAAGAAAAGAGGTTTGCATGGGAAGAAGATGGATTAGGAGAACCCAATTGATTTTATGGTTTTTAAACTAGATCTTAGGTTTTCTAACCTAAATGGACTATGGGTAAGTTAGATTTGAGTTTCATTTATGATTATTTTAAAGTTATGAATTTTATTGGACTGTTGTCTTGAATGAAATCTTGGTTGTTTTAGGAAACCAAGGGAATCCTACTCAAGAGCAAGGGGAAAGGCAAGCTTGACTTAGATTTCCATAAGCTAATTCGGTGGGTAATGTATTTATAATTATTGTGTAATTGGGCAAATTCTTGCCTATATGTGTGTATGTTGGTTTGCTTGAAATTGGAATAATTGTGAATGTTTGGAAATGCATGATGCATTGTGATTTGGTATACCTTAAAAAAGGTTATAACATTTGGAATTAAATGAAACGAAGAAAAAGCATGAAATTATGAGCATATATTGGCTTTGAGCATGAGATTTAATTATGTTTGGCCAAGAGAGGAACCGTTTCGTAGTCAGATGCACGTCAACATAAAACCTTCTCCTGGCTACCTGCTTGTCACACACGAGATCTAAAAAGTGGACTCGTTTTATTCACGGAGTAAACTTCGATATTTTTTGTTCCACGGAACCCTCGAGCCATTTGGTTGTGCATTGCATCATTAAATGTTCAATTATGGTGCATAGTTGAGTGTTATGTTTAATGGCTAAAGTTTATGCTGTGTGTTATAAGTTTAAGTTAAATTGATCAAATGCTTAAATTGCTAGATATACATGTATATATGCTTGAATATATGGTCAATTGCCAATGGCTATAAATATATTAGCCACTGAGCTGTGAAGCTCACCCCATTATTCCCTCCTCAGATGCAGAACAAAGTTAGTTCGATCACCTTTGGATAGCTTCATACGCATGTAAACATTGAGCATCCTATATATGTTGTAATTTGTGTTAAGTCTTCATTTATAATGTTATTATGTAAATAAAGTTATGTATAAGTTTCTTTGGATTTGACAAATAATTTTAGAACTGAAAAGTTCCCCAGGTGTATGTGCATGTTTTTTTTTGTAGTTGTGCATTTCATAATCTAAGTCTTTCATAGGCGTATAATTTGTGTACCGACTTTAGGGAAGAAAACTAGACTAATTTAGGCTAAATTAGTCAAAGTTGTCTTCTGAAAAGTTGTAGGTTATCTTTCTAGCTTTCCAACGGTACAAAGTATGCAATTTTTAAATATTGGAGTCAATAGTTATGGTCTTTATAAATGGAGAGGCTCAAGAGTTTAGGACGTATCATCTGATGACGTCATATCCTCTTATGAAGACGCCTCATCTTGTGAGGACGCTTTGTCTTACAAAGACACTTCATCCAATGTGGACGGATCATCTTGTAAGGACGCTTCTTTTAGTGAGTGCACTTTGTCTGGTGAGTGCATTTCATTTGGTGAGTGCGCTTTGTCTGATGAGTACACTTCGTCTGGTGAGTGCGCTTTGTCTAGTGAGGGGGCTTCTTCTGGTGCACTGTTCACCTGATCCTATTGTCTGGTCCCATTTTTGACCCTCTAGATGATAGAATTTGTATTTGAGGTCTTATGAAAGTTGTAGATCTAGATGTCCTCTTCGAAACCATTCAGAGAAACCTTAATTCGAAATGTCTATTGAAAGTTATACCAATTGTTCTGAGGTAGGTACAACGTGATTGAGGACATGAGCATAGTTGATTCTTTTGGCCATAGCTTCATAATCTGACCTCTGAATTAAGTGATTATTGATTCTTGATACATTTTCCTATCTCTCAATAAAATTGGTAGCTTTTGGGGTCGATTGAAAGAGATTTATAGCAGGAAAATAAGGGATCGATCGGAGGGGTATAACTAGGATATGAGCACACTTTGGATTTTTAAGCATGTCTTGAGCTATAGAGCTCCGAATGTGAAGGTCCTTTTTCAACATAAACCAGAGGCATAGAGCTACAATTGACTTGAAGAAGTCAAATTGTGATGTTGGTGATGGGCTGCCATAGGCAAGCCATCCTTGTGAGTTGACGACAAAGTGAGGGTTCATTAGAATAACCCTACAAGAAAACCCGCTCACGCTTGTCGACTCTAAAATGATAGTTGGGCTCTAAAAATAGGTTCCAACACTATTTAATTGTGTGATGTCCATTTTATACTCTATCTTGTCTCTTTTTTTCTTTTAATCTTTTTCTTTTTCTTCCTCCGTGAAGACAATAGAGTATGAATATTAAGAAGATGACTCAATAAGTGTGCTTTCTAGTTAATTTAGCTCCTTCACTTCCAAAATGTACCTAAAATCAAATATGAGCTAAAGTTAGTATCCTAAGCATTTTAAGGCATTAATCACTAAATGTAATGGATTAAATGTATCATCAATTAAGCACCTATCATAAACTTCAATCAATTCTCCATCTTCTTAATATGCTTATAATCACCAAAATAAGGTTGATGTTGGCTAGGAAATTTCTTTTCTCCATTTTATTATGCTTCAATAGAAGGTTTGCTTATCCAAGAATTTGTTTATGGAAGTCCTTTCATTCCTTTCCCTTCATATGGCATAAACTCCTGAGTTTATTACTATCTTAAATAGGTTGTAATACAATTTTCTAATTGATATCTTTTAAAGTCCTGAGTGACTATTTGCCCCTAGTCCTCTATATTGTAGTAGTGAATGCTTAGACCATAAATTATTAACCATAATCCTTTGGAGTATTTACATTTGAAAAAGACAAGATCTCTATGTTCAAGCTCAAAATTATAAATTTTACAAAATGAATTTGAGTTAATGAGACCTCTAATTATATGTAGAGCACTTAGCCTATTCCTAATGGCAATCCATATAATAAGAGATAACTTAGGGAGATTTGCTTACACTATATTAGCTTTCTTTAATGCACCTTTGCTCTTACGTTTTTGAACACCTAATAGCAAGAATTATTTATGAGTTTTCCAAAATATTGTCTTTGCTAATTTATGATATTCTTCACTTGTTAATTATGGTTGTTCATTGGTAAATTCTTTTGAATAATGTAGAAGCTTATAAAATTAAGATGTCATTCAGTATCCTTTATAATATCATCTACTTTAGCTTTTAGATTTAACGTGTGCTTTAATTAGAATACTTCTAGTATAAGAAATAAAGGGACAATTTCACTCTAGTTGTCAAATCAAAGCTAATTTCTTTCTTTGTTCCTAATTTTATTCTTAATTTCTCTATAAAGCTTGTCCATTCGCCTAAGAATTTATATCATAGTCTAAAAGAGTCAACCATTGTTTTGATTTCTCATAGGTATTGATTCTACAAATAATGTGAGTGAACCTATTATACCCAAAGGGTTTCCCTATCAGTACTACGCTCCAAATTATTTTAGTAAGTAAATGTATTAATGATTTTCAATCGGTAAAACACCAAATCCCCCTACACTATTTTTGGCACCCTAACGTCATCCTATTAAACTTTGAAAAAGTTTTTTTGTAAGCATCCCCTATTTATGTAACTTTCTTATAATTCTTTGGAATACTTTTATGATGTTCTTAGATAGAGCCATATGAAAAATCCAATAAACATGAAGGATGTTTACAGGGGATTTAAAAAGCTGCAATCCCTAAATATAAGACAAGCTTTTGTTGCACCAATGACCAATTTTTCTATGGAATCTGTTAAATAAGGGTTAATAGTCTCAATATGTTAGTATTTTTATTAGTAATCAAAATTATTAGGTATTTTAATGGGAGAGTTCCCAACTTTACATTAGTGATATTAGAAAGCCATTATGCTTGAGAGTTTGATCCAACAGAGACTAGTATATAACTCTTAGCTCTATTAATGTAGAGGCTTAACTTTCCACTA
Source organism: Erythroxylum reticulatum (assembly GCA_025504915.1). Lineage (NCBI taxonomy): Eukaryota > Viridiplantae > Streptophyta > Magnoliopsida > Malpighiales > Erythroxylaceae > Erythroxylum > Erythroxylum reticulatum. Next base: position 23,558,220 of record JANSVA010000001.1, read on the forward strand.
AATGTTTAAAGGATTCATTAGCTTTCAAAATATAATTAAATCATATATAAAAGATAGATTGAAGATACTTTGCTTGATGTATTTTTTGTGAAATTTGACGGAGGGATCCATTCTAATTTTTTGATATATGAGCCTACTCAACACTTATGCACAAATTAAGAATAGGTAAGGTGAAAAATGCTCACCTTGTCTAACTCCTCTCCCTCCTTTGAAAACCTAAATAGGTTCACCATTCACCAAGACATTGAAAGAAACAGTTGTGATGCATTATTCTATCCATATGATAAATTTTTTGGAAATCTAAAAGTCGTCAGTGAGTGTAGGGTAAATTCCCAATTGATTGAATTAAAAGCTTTGTGCAAATCAATTTTCATAGCACAACTCTTAATGGAATCCTTTCTTTTGTGACCTTTAAGAAGCCCTTAAGCTAATAGGATATTGTATCCTTTATTCCTTCCCTTATGTATAAGCACCTTAAAATTTGGAAATAAAAGAATCCAAAACTATATTCATCACTACATAAGGATTTTATATATGATCTTGTGTATAATGTTATAATAGGCTATATGCTTGAGGAATTTGAGTTATAAAAATGTGATTTTTGTTAAATTCCTTTAATATTTACCCAAGTGAAAGAATTATAGGATAACTTTATTAATATGTGGCTTTATTGTGATTTAAGATTCCTTATAGAAAAATACATTTAACCTATCAGGACCTAGTGATTTATTATAATTAGGGTTAAATAGATCTTTTTCTATCTCTTGAGAGTTAAAGGGCATGATGAGCTTATAAGCTTATTTTGTAGTTATCATCTTAGCAATCACGTCGACCATACTCTATAGGCGAGGTGTGAAATGCATCATATTTTAGGATATAGCTTGATATATGTTTAGTCGTTTATTCGATTGTTTAGTATGTATTGTTGTAGTAATGTAAATATAGTGCCCTGGAAAGCAAGTGTATTTACATGTAACTTAATCTTCTTCAATTACAGTTTTGTAATTAAATATTTATTATTAATAAAATAACAGAGTTTGGCTTTTATAAGCATTATATATTTAGTCATAAGATACTGAGATTCTTTTGTAAGTAATATACATATACATAGAGATGTAAGGGAAATATGTATATTATAAGAATTTAAAATAATGGATTCATAGTTGAATAATCAAGTTGGTTGCTTGATTATGGTTTAGATTGTAGTGTTACGATTTATCTCCATGTAAGTAAAGGAGTTTAGTTTAAGGGAATGATGAGTTTGATATCATAATAGAGTCGACTATCAATAATGGCACTATTAAATAAATCTGGAATCAAGTTTTTTTTCAAGAATAAAGTAGGATTTTACTTTACTCTTAAAACATGCATTTTAGCATTATCTTATTATGGACAGTAATCTTTATGAGTGGTGAACTCATATGTGTTCCATTATAATTCTTGATATGATCGGAATGAATTTTTACAGAGTATTAATCCAGTGTTTATATGTTAGAATTATTAATTGAAACATGTATCAGGAACATTCACTCAAATAAAGAGTTTATAATGATATCATCACTTCTAGATGTTTTATGGAGATTGGTGATTAAACTGGCGCCAGTAGTTTGATGGACTAGCTACCTATCAAGTATGAACACCAAGATTAGATCATGTGTGTTGATCACCATATAGAGTAAAACGGGAGATCTAGAAGGAAAAACTAACAAAAGGGTAAAATGGTAATTTTACCCTTTATTATGTTGATGGCTATAATATGGTTTATATTAGAGTTTGCAATTGGACATCTTATTTAAAACAAATGATCTCATAATATTTAGTAATTCAAGAGTTCAACTAATTGTCTTTAGTGGAATGACATTTAGTTAATAAGTTTAAATTAATTATAATGAGATTAAATTAATTCCGGGCTTATTGGAGCTTGAATTATATAAGTCCAATTAGATTCCCCATT
>JANSVA010000001.1:23583809-23595109 GCA_025504915.1 Erythroxylum reticulatum
CATTCTTTTCCCAACCCTTTCTTAGGTTTTCTGATATTAAATTCTGATGTAGTCCAAAATGTAAACAGATTTATGTTAATCAGTAAAATAAAACGAAGATAATATCATGGTTGGACATTCAAGCTCTTGTTTTTTTGTTTTGTCGCCTTGCAGTCCCTCTTTTTTGAAACACAGCTAATATTATTGACTGGCAAACTGCTACTGCTACTCTTTGTGCTTCCCGCCGTTTGTCTACCTAAGTTGTCGTAATGTAACAATTATTGAAATGTTCTTGTTCAGGAGCTTGACCTCAGGTGGACTTGAGCGCTGCCAGTGCTGCAGAAGAATGAGGAAGCTGCATTTGAAGGATTTGCGTTGTTTGAAAAGGAATTTGAATGTTATCTTATGCTCAGTGATGTAATTAGACTTGGTGTCCCTTCACCATTTCGTTGTAGACCATTCAGTGATGTAATTAGACTTGGTGTCCCTTCACCATTTCGTTGTAAACCATCCTATTAAACAAATGTGATGTATATAATTTACAGTGTGCATTATGAAAATATGCCCGGGTTATAATTTCTGAACTGTGCCAGATGAAGAATTTGCCTGCATTAATGAGAATGAAGCTTGAGAAGCCTAATTAGATAGAAAGAAAAATAGAAAAAGTGTACCTTACATTCGTTGGAATTTAAAAGAGGAAAAAAGGAGAGTGATGAATATTATTTCTCATGTGTTTTTCCAATTTCTTCTTATTCAACAAAAGCAATATCAGACACCATAGCACAGATAAGGCAACGGTGACATCCCATAATTATGCATGTTGGACTATTAGGATGGCATGTTAATGTTAGGACACTTATTTGAAGTCGATGAAAGTCTAACCAGATTTGACAATTTGTGTTTTGTTCATGATAGCCACAAATGAGGAAACTGCCTCAGCTCCCAACGCCTAGCATCCCGGTGCACAATTTTACCTTTTGCTTCTTTAAATTTTAATTCGAGTTTGTTGTCTGTTGTCTGTTGTCAATGGTCATATTCTCGTTAGTCTACTGTTAATGTAGCCATATCTAGGAGTGGCAGTACCAGTCTTACTGGTAGTTGCTTGTGTTTGCTTTCCTCCCGGGGGATCTCTTTTTTTTTTTTAATTATGGAGTTTTGTTTGGTAAGCTTGTGGTTATCCAACTGGGTTGAAGTTAGATTCCACGAGCAAGTTCTCTTTTAATCAACGGAACATAATACAGAACGTCTGTCTTCGCAAATGAAAAATATAGCTTGGGGTCTTCTTAACGTCTGTCTTCGCAAATGAAAAATATAGCTTGGGATCTTCTTCTAGGCTCTGCTTGTAGATCATGGCTGCTCAACCACGCCAGTGTTCGGGGGGGACGGTGAGGCTCGGCGACATATACCGCTTTTGATAAATATTTATTCCCTTTCGTAGAGTGTCTGACAGGCATCCCCTCCGTCAACTTCCTTGAGCCTCCTGACAAGAGAATCGTTGGCAACCCACTTGTGAATCTAACACTTCAACTTATACAAGACGTTCCCTTTTGTTTAAGTTCCAACTTAATACCTCAACCTTTTGCAAAAGCCTTTTTTTCATTAAAGTCTCCCGTTGCTCACTTTCACTAGTAGGCCTCAAAGACAAGCGTGGTTTGAACAATTTTTTGTTTCCTTTTGGACCATTTATGGGTCTTCATATTGTTTTTCCTAAGTTCCTTTAAAAATACGTATTTGTCTTCCTTTACTATTACAACTACAGTTGCCTAGGGTTAATTATAAAAATTTTCTCCTTATTTTTCTTAGTATTGATATTAGTATTAGTATTAGTATTAGTATTAGTATCAGTGTTAGTATTAGGCTTGCCTTTTATTTTCATGTGGGGGTTCTGTGTACATTACTGAGGCTCATTTCGATTCACTAATTATTATTATTATTATTATTCTATCTTAATTATATTTTAATTCTTTTAATACTCTTTAATTATTTATTGAATTTTCTTAGTATTTAGTTTTTGTTGTATCATCATCATCATCATCATCATCATGATTATTATTATTATTATTATTATTATTATTATTATTATTATTATTATTCCTTTTTGTATTATTAGCATTTGGGTTTATTATTTAAATATTATCCTTACTCTTTGTAGTGGGGTTTTTTAGTTTTAGCTTTTAAGGTTTTCCTAGGATAATACCTGCAAGTAATGTGAGAGACATGGGTTAGGAGGGATGCCTTCAGATCAAGCGAATGGTATCAGTGCAAGCAGGTCGGTACGCGCACCTTACAGGAATAAAGACAGAGATGATTTAATAAAGATAGACTCATGGAACGTGGGGACCCTCACGGAAAAGTCCTTAGAATTAGTAGCGATTTTAGACAATTAACGGATATAAATAGCATGCATTCAAAAGACTAAGTGAGAGCTAAAGCAAAGGAGATAAGGAGTTCAAATTATGGTACTCGGGAAGTACGTGGAAGCAAAATGGGGTAGGTATCTTAGTGGACAAGGGACTTATGAACAGAGAAGTGGAGATCACAAAGGTCATTGATAGGATAACGGTGGCAAAAATTATTTTAAGCAGTGTGATTTTCAATGTAGTATGTGATTATGCACCTCAAGCTAGCACAGATGGACAAAAAAAACGTTAATTCTGGAAGCGCTGGAGGGAGTGCTTATGCAAATCACTAATACTGAGCAGATCATTCTAGGGGGATTTTAATGGGCATATAAGGGCAAATTTAGATAATTATACAGGACCTCATGGGGCCTTCAGATACGACACTAGAAATGATAATGGGGTTTATTTATTAGACACGTCCATAGCATATGAGTTAGTAATAGTAAATTCCTTCTTTAAGAAAAATGAAGAGCTTGGCGACGTTTCACAGTAACACAACCAAGACGCAAATTGATTATCTCCTTATCAGGACAAGCGCCAAATCATGGTGCAAGGATTGCAAAGTACTCCCAATTGCCTATCTATCAACCCAACATAAATTGTTAGTTTTGGATTTAGGAATTAAAGGATGGAGGGCACAACAATTTATCAAGCCAGGCCACAAAATCAGATGGGTAAGACTCAAAGGGGACATGGTGGAACTTTGTAGGACTCAGGTTAGGAATAATGCAACATGGGTTGTGAGTGGGGATGCGAATCGGATGTGGCAGGGAGTAGCCCTCATAGTGAGAGAGACAGCCACTAGACTCCTATAGGTATCGAAAGGACAGGGGGGAGGCGGATGGAATCCTGGTGGTGGTCAAACAAGGTCCAAGGGACGATAAAGGCGAAAAAGAGAGCTTTTAAAGATCTATTGGCAAGTGCAACAGAGGCGGAGCGAATTATTAATAGAGTAACGTATAAACTGACAAAACAGAAGGCGAAGAAGACTATCTCAGTGGCTGAAGGAGAAGCTTATAAGAAGATGTACAGGGATTTGGATATGGTTAAAGGAGCACAAAGAATTTTCAAGATAGTGAGAGATAGGGCACGTAAGACGGCGAATTTCAACCAAATCTGTTGTATACATGACGAAGAAGGACAAGTACTCAAAGATGCCTAAGCCATCAAGCGAAGGTGGAAGAGATACTTTTATAGACTATATAACGAAGACATATTGGTCAACATAGTGTTAGGGGAATCCCCCGGGTTGGGACAAGGTCTAAATTGGCACTCATAAGGGATTATCACAAGGGGAGAAATTACAAAGGTTTTTGGGGGGATAGGGAGCGGAAGGGTCGTAGGACCGGATGACATCCCTATAGAGGTGTGGAAGCAAATAGGTGCTATAGATATTGAGTGGTTAGCTCAGCTCTTTAATGTGATCCTCGAGTCAGCCATGATGTCGGATGAATGGCGATTGAGTTGGTTACTCCCCTTATACAAGGCCAAAGGAGACATTCAACAATGCCAAAGCTATCGAGGCGTCAAACTATTGATTCATACCATAAAACTATGGGAGAAGGTAAGTGAAAAGAGAATCCAGAGAGCTATTTTGATATCGGCCAACCAATTTGGATTTATGCCTGGTAGGTCTACGACGGAAGCAATTCATCTGCTTCGGCGACTAATGGAATGCTACAGGGAACGACAACGGGATTTGCGTATAGTTTTTGTAGATTTAGAGAAGGCATATGATAGGGTTCCTAGAGAACTCATATGGTGGAGGCAAAGGGCATTCTTACGACGTATATCAGAGTGATTAGGGATATGTATAAAGGAGCATTGACTAGCATTAGGACGATAGGAGGCAATACAGGAGCATTCTCTATTGGTGTTGGACTACACCAAGGCTCGACTTTAAGTCCTTTTTTGTTCACATTAGTGTTAGATGAACTAACCAAACATATTCAAGGGGAGGTACCTTGGTGTATGTTATTTACTGACAATATTGTCCTGGTGGATGAGACCAAGGAGGAGGTCAAATGCCAAGATAGAACATTAGAGAGAAGTGTTAAAGTCGAAAGGTTTTAAAATAAGCAGGTCCAAGATGGAGTATTTAGAATGTAATTTCTCGAATAGCTAAGTGGTACAACAGGAGGAGGGAGCGATTAGCACTGACATCATACCACAGAAATCGAATTTAAATACCTCATATCTATCATTCATAAAGATGGTAATATCAATAGCGATATATTACATCGTATTAGATCTGGGTGGATCAAATGGTGGAGTGCATCAGGTATTTTATGTGATAAAAAGGTCCTCGTAAAACTCATAGAGAGGTTCTATAAAATGGTGATTCGGCCCACCATGCTATATGGTGCAGAATGTTGGCTAATTAAACGTAGACACAAGAGATAGTTAGTGGTAGTAGAAATGTATATGCTTAGGTGGATGTGTGACATTACCTTAAGAGATAGGGTACGGAATCGGGTAGTGAGAGAGAGACTACAGGTGGCAAGTATTGCAGACAAGTTAAGAGAGACAAGGCTTAGGTGGTTTGGACATATGCACAGGATGCCCTCTGATACTCCGGTACAACGCTGTGAGATAATAGACCTGAGTGGCTACAAGAGGAGGAGGGAAAGGCCTTACATCACATGGAGGGAAGTGATCAAGAAAGATATGTCAGAGTTGGCCTCACTGAGGCAGTTACTAGAAGTAGGAAAGTCTGGCGTGATAGGATAAGGGTAAACGACACACGTATCACATAGGAAGTTCAACCTAATATTGGGGAAAGATTCCCACGATGGACCCCTAAATAGTAGGATTGTCGCATCCTCAGGGTCACTCAATGAAGACCCCTAGAGCGACTAGCGACGAAAAGAGCCAGTCTATACAAGGCGTAAGGTACTAGCATATTTGGCTAAACATCAGGTATGTCTTTGTCTTTTATTATAATTCTATTTGCTTAAATATTTGGCATCCTAGTTTTTACTTATTTACTTATTTCTTCCATTTATCCTTCATCACTATTTTCTTGTCACATCTGCATGTAAGTCTACCGGAAATTGCCTCTCTACTATGTAGGGGTAAGGCTGTGTACTACTAGACCTCTCTAGACCCCGCTTCACTGCGGGACTTCGGATTGGGTGTGATCATGATGATAATGGTGGTGGCCACAGATTTAAGTCAGGAGGACACCTCTTCTTTGTTTCCCTTGAAGTAGTCAAACCTTACAAGATTAAACACTGACAAAATCAGAGTATGTTAACTAACAAAGTTATTCTTACAAAATAGAAATCTTAAGTACCATTATCTTTGTTTTTCTCCTTACCACCCTTTAATGCCCTACATTACTTAACTAAGGTAAATGATTTTTATTTATTGAATGCCATTTACTGTCATAATCTATATCGCAGACCATAGAGATAAAAATAAAATTTAAATCACTAAAAGTTATTACAAAATTTGTGAAGACCGATTGCAAACCTAACAAACACACTCTATACATAGAAAAACAATTGTTAGTCACTTTAAGAAATAAGGCATTTATCTATAACAAGAAAACATATTTTATATTGCTAAAGATATTTTCATTTTAGTGCTAAACTTTTTAAAATTTTCAATTTAGATAGTAACATTTCAAAACCCATACAAAATATTAGCTTCCCTTATTTTTTAATGATGTGACTAATATACCCAGTTTCAACATTATATCTTTATAGACACGTGGACACCTATGTGGACTAGACTAAAATTTACCTATAAGTCATTTAGTCATATCCATAACTCATGACTCATGACCCATAACCTATTTATCTTTTTTAAAATAATCTATCTTCTCAAAACTAAACCTTATTTTTTCCTAAATTGTGCCATCTGAAACTTGGTTGTGTTTCCTTACCTTCCTCTTTACGAATATTTTAACCGACAACAACACTACTTGTCTTTTATCTCTCAATTTTAATTTCATATGTATAAGAATGACCATCTAGCCCAGGCCCGACTTGAAGTCAACGGGTTAAGTCCAGGTTAACTGGGCTTCCAATCCGATTTTCTGGCCTGGACTGCCTGGACCTTGTATGATTTGAGGCCCAATAGCCAAGCCCAAAATAACGTTGTTTTGAAAATTATTTCAAAAAGACACTAAATCGGTAGGTAGGGGTCCGATCGGGTCGAGCTCGATCTTGAGCTCGAGCCCAGTCTGGCCCATTGCCACCCTACATATATATGCAATTGAAGCCATATATTTTTAGCAGGTGACAATTGAAGTTATCTTCCAGACATCTAAAGTCACAAGATAAGTTGTTGTCGGCCTTTCATCAACATTTTCTTTCTCTTTCCGTTCAGTTCATACTTCGAAGTATCTCTTTTTAAATATATATGTACATACACTATATATATTAAAATGTAAATGCCAATTTTAGGGTATTTTTAATTCTTTACTACTCATTGTGGTCTTTTATGTACTACTAATTTTACGGTTTTGGTATTTTCTAATAGAAAATTTGGCTCTTTTTAGCAATTTTCATAAATCTAGTGCTTTCATATAGCTAATGATTTAAACTTGATTGCCATTTGAATGGGTGATTTATGTTTTCTTGTATTATGTTAATTTATTTTAGTGATGGATTTGGATGTTTATTAAACATAAATTGTTGGCTTGGTTATTTAACTTATAATCTAGGTTGTTTTTCTTTCCCCAACTCCTACTGTATGCTAGATAAAAAATATGTCTCCATAAAATCTATCAGTGACATTTCTATCACTCAATATACTTTGCTTAAGGTCCATTGATCATAGATTTGTTTCAAGCTTAAAGCCTCTTTCTTTTGTTCACTTGGGACACTTTCTACTACTAGCATTGATATTTATATGTACGTAAACAGAAATGGATGTTTGAGATGAGAAATTAACTATGTTTTATAGTGGGAAGTTTGTTTATGAGAAAGATGTTGAATTTATGGATGGAGATGTTGAACGTTGGAGAAAATCAATAGGTTTTGTCATTGGGACCTTAAGGTGATGCTCATGGAAGATTTTAAAGAACCCAAAACAAATAAGTTTATGTATAGGGTGCTAGGTGATAGTTTAAAAAATAGGTTTATAGAAGTGAGAAAGAGTAATGTTTGTATGATAGAGATATGTAAGCTTATTTAGAATATCATTATGGATCCAATTTGCCACATCAAAACAAAATGATGTTGTTTATATTGAGGTTATTACTAAGATTACATAAAACTTCTATGTCAATGTCACCTAACACACTATTCTGCAATTTATAAATGATGATGAATTTGAGAAAAAATTTGCAGGCAAAAGTGATAATGCAGTTGATTTAGCTGAGTAAGAAGAGAGTGTGTTTATTGATTTAAATATTAGAGCATAATTTAATTCGGGTTTGGATGATGAAAAATTGATTTAGCTACTTCATTTAAAAGGGGACAACTGAAAAGAAATAATCGAGGGCAATGTTTAAAATATATAACAAAAAAGGAAAGGTTCAAGAAAAAGTGGGGTCAGTGATGGAGATGATAATCATAGGAAAAATGAAAATATGACATATTACTTTGAATAAGATGAAAATTGTAGTTTTCAAAAACAAAGTGGGTTTTATATGGATGAATGGTTAAGACATAAATTAAAACTTCGTATATTTAACCCTCATAAAAAATGATTAAGATTGAGCTTGATATATTAAGATTCTAACCAATTCAAAGAAAGACATCATAAGCTTGCTATTTATGAAATAAGGGAGTTTATCTTTACCAAAAACAAGAAACAATTTATAAGAGCTAAATGTTTAAGTACGTACTACAAATGATACATTTTAGCTAGCATGGTGAAAGATTTAAATAGTTTTCAAGTATGTATATTCAAATTTTCTAGTTTTTTTCAGTTTAGTCATCATTGTTATATATACAAGTAAGAGTTTTCAAGTAGAAGTACACATGAAATCTTATTTTTCACAACTAAAGAGTGGGTTCAAAGTGCCTTATTAAGAATTACTTTAGTGACCTCTCAAGAGTCACTACTTTGGAGCTAATAGATTCAAGGAAGTTTGTTAAGAAAAATTTGAGAGACGATGTTAGGTATAATGTTTGTTATAGGGTTAGCAAGTTTGTGATAAAGAAAATGTAAGGAAGTGCAAGAGCATAATATATCAAGCTATGGGATTATAGGGAAAAACTTTCAAGTTCAAATCCTAGTAGTGGAGTTGAATTGATTATGAAGAGACCATCACTTGAAGATGATTTACAACCATCATTTGATAACGTATGCATGTTAAAAATGTTATAAGAAGGGGTTCATTATTGGTTATAGAAATTTGATAGGTCTATATTATTGCTTTCTTGAAGATATCATAAAAGGTAATTTATGGATTCCTTAAGCTTGTTATCCTATTAGAGTTGATTTTGGATTTAACAATATTATGAAATATTTAGTATTTCTGTCCCTATCTCTATATCATTTCAACCTTCTCTCCATTTAAGAATATAATGATGGATAGATTTGACCTTTTGGTATTCAATAAGGCCCCAGTTTCGTCCTCCTTTATGTAGATGTCATTGGGGTGATTGTAGATATCTTTAGGGATTTTTAGTAGGCTTTGCTTCGCTTGCTGATACACTCATATTTTAGTATATCTTTAGGACTTAATTCAAAGTCATTTACGTTCATTTTACGCTCATCTACAGATGGTTTATCATGTTTTAGCATTATTCGAGATTCGTTGATGTAAAATGCACAAATGAAACAAATAGACTCGAATTGCACTATTTTTGAGATTATGGTATACTTGACCTTTAGTCATTATGGGATTTTTATCTCGAGATTGGTTTAGCCAAAAATATTGAAATTTCATAACTAAATTCTTGACTTGTTGATGGATTTTTTGGGACCAATTACAGATTTTTCTGAAAATGAATTCAGGAGAAATAAATTCCCAAACTTGAGTCAGATTTTTGGTTCTCCAAAATGACCTTTTGACGATGTTTCAATCATAACTTTTGCCTCAGATGGTGGAATTCATTGATTCAAGTCTCAGATTGAAGCGAACTTAAATAAAAAGCTACTGATAAAATGTGAGCTCCAAAATCGTCACCGTTTGGTTTTTATGCACTATCAAAATTGACCCTAAAAAATTGGCAAGAATGTGTTTCATTGTATGTCTCTAAATTAGCTCAGCCACCTCATCAATGTGAGGGGTATAAAAACTAACTTTTGTCTCTAGGTTTAGGGTCGGCCTCCTCTAGGTTTTTCTCTAAACTACTAGTTGAAATTCTTCTTCTCTTCTTTTCTATTTTCAACGTAAATTCCTTGGAGAATTGGGTGGTAGATTCTTTTTACAAGGTATGTGTAGCTAAGTTTGGATTTCAATTGTAAAGGGTAATATCCTTCGAACCTTTATTAATTCATAAGGATTTAATCTTAATCGATTCTTGTGTTCGTGATTTGCAAAGATGTGTTTGAATTATGATCATTTAATGGCTAATCTAAACTAGTAAATCTTAAAATTCGGAATTAAGGTTCATAGGGAGTTTTGGACGCTATTTGATTAATTGATGTTAGTAGTTGCCAAATTATTTGATTTTTAGCTAGGTTGTTGATAGTAGTTATCAAACCTACTCTAAGAGAATTTGAACTTTGTCTTAAACTGATGATAGTAGTTGCTGAAGTTTTCAAGGCAAGATCATTAAACCGATTATAGTAACACTCGTACACGACATAAGTAGATTAGTAGTTATGAATCCTATGATTATTTACTAAGACTTGTTTTTTTAGTAGTTAAGAAGCATAAAATCAATAAGTTGGTGATTCTTGATTATGTAAACACAGTACACAAATAATTCATAGAGTCCGATGAATGAATTAATTGGTTTAGTTGGCAAAATCCTTTGCAATAGAAGTTTTCGTAATTTTGTTTTTATCCTAATCTTTCAATTCTGATTTCTTCCGATTTTTGATTTAGCATTTGTTTAATTTCACGTTCTTTAAATTTAGAATTATCGAGATCAACCCCCCCCCCCCCATTAACTTATTTCCATGCACTGATTTGTGTTTAACTGAGTTAATTTCATTGAGTTTTGTTTGTGTCAAATCCGATTCTGTTCGTGTCAGATTATCTTTTGATTTCTGTTTTCCGTTAGCTGTTTCTATTTTTTGGTTAAGTTAGTAGCTTGCTTTTGATACTGAATCATTTAGGTTAGATTGCATTTTAGTTTTTAGATTTTTGTTTCGTTTCTGTTTTGTGTCTATTTTCATTTACTGAAATTTCGTTGACAAGTTTGACGATAGTTAGCATTCCATAATCAGATCTTCGAGGGAACGATCACTACTCTTATATACTACTTGTTATTTTTGTAGGGTTAATTTACAAGGGTAATGACAGCTTGTCAAATTTTGGCGTCGTTGCTAAGGATCTATCTAAAGATTTGCTAATGTATTTTTCAGCTTATTTTGTTATTTGTGTTTTTTTGTAGGTTGCATGTACAACAGTTCTGAGCAAGAACTTTCGGACGGATTAATGGAGCAATTCTACAAAGAGCAATCATTCTTCATCAATCGTACACCTCCGCGATCACCCCTCCTTGAACCGTGCATGTTGGGCAAGGTGAAGGAGGAAGAACTTTCGAGTTTTGCACACCTTTTCCAGCAGCTGGAGCATTCACAAATGGAATTTGCAAATATGACAATCAATCCACAGAGAACATTGAAGCAGCTTGTTGCTCCTAACCTTGACAACCAACCTTTGTGTATTAATGTAGAGCATGCTAATTTTGAATTAAAGTTTGGTTTTATACATTTGTTTCCTGGTTTTAATGGTTTTGTAGGAGAAGACCCATATGTGCACCTTAAGGAGTTTCACATGGTATGCAATGGAATGAAACCGTAAGGGGTGGACGAGAATTTGGTTAAACTGAAAGCCTTTCC